>JAFFJZ010000074.1:0-600130 GCA_018340375.1 Gonatopus flavifemur | reverse complement strand
AATTTGATTAATTTAGTTTTTCATTATTATTTAGGTTTTTTCAGAGTTTTTAGAAGTTAAAGTTCATTATTATTTAGGTGGAAAGGTTTTAGTTTTGTGGAAAGAGAATGGATTAAGGTAGAAGATTTATTCAAATTTTCCTAAAAGAGAAATTTTAATTCATTGTTCATGATTGTTTTTCCTTACCACTCATGGATTTTAAACATTTCAAAATTGTATGAGGAAAGAAAAAAAGGTCATAAAGTTGGCGACATGATTCTTCGCTTTAATCCTCAGGCAAACTTTATGACAGGGCTATTTTTCACGAAACATCTGGCTGATATATATATATAAAAAAAATTTCAATAATCCAGAAGACAAAGACCTTCTGTTTCTTGTAAGTTATGAATGTGTATTATTATTCTTAAAAAATGGCGGATCGTAGCGGTAGTTTCAAGTTGTTCTCAACTTGGAAGGTTCCGTCCCTTTCACTACCGCGTGGGTGTTGATGGTAAGGAAGAAAATCTTTCTTACCATAAGCGAGCATGTCGTAGGGTTAGGAAAATTCTCACCCTACGGTGTAGGTAATGAATTTCTATTTTACCTACGCGCATGCTTACGTCGTGGGGGTGATGGTCGGGCCTTATGCCGCTTCACGTTAGTGCGTGGGTGGTTGAAATTGCATTGGTAAACATAGGATACATAGGAAAAAGAAAAGAAAGATAGAAGAAAACGAGAGAGAGGAATTTGAAAAATTTGAGTCCTCGTTACAGTGCAGATTGGGCCAACTCAGGTCACTTTGGAACGAACGAAGCTACTGATTCTTCATCTAATTGTCCTCAAGGTGGTCGAAGGAATTTCATTTTGACGATTATTTTTTTTCATAGCCGAAAATGTGAATGAAATTTTTGCCAAATAAACAATTTTGAATTCCAAACATCCGTTATTTTGTGAAAAATCAACATTTTGCAAATTCTTTCGTGATCCGGGAGACAAGCATATACAGAATAAATGAATAATTTCAAACTGGTCGGTAAAGCCATTTTCAAGGCACAGAGATCACCGATTTTCTTTTGGACCTCTCGCAGATTGGCTGCATCCCAAGTATTTCTCAACATGGAGTGATGGGGAATTTATATACAATGCAAACCTTCGAATACATATAATATCCCTCATGTAGAAAAACATTTGATATTATTCATTTCAATGCGTAGTACAAAAATTCTAAATACGTGCTTTTTTTTGGACTTTCCAAGAAAGCACTTTCCAACTAGGTTCAGGGTACTGATTCTCGAGTGCATTCGTACTAAATGCCATTTCGGCACTGATTTCGAAATACTCTAGTGTCCTTCCAAAATGTATGTTCCATGATCCTGCATCTGTGCAGGTTTAGAATATCTGGTCATCGTCATATATTCTTTATTGTGTACACAGTCAGTGAATTGTTGACGCGTTGGGCATCTCACTTTGGATTCCCCATTCTCATCTTCCCAATTCCAAATTCAAAAATAGATTCAGCAGCCTTGGAAATTACTTAATGAATATTCCTCAGCAGATTTAGCTGAGTTAGAAATTTCGTCGAAACTGCTGAATTTGTAAATCCAAAATTTTGGGATTCTGACTTCAGATTCAGGTTCAGCGACCCCGAAAACTCCCGAGTGATGGGTTCCGGACTACTCCAAGTGATTCTGAAATTAACGACCACCATATTGGATCCACCATTCTGAGTTCTGGAATTTGGACTTCAGATTCGGATTCAGCGACCCCAAAAACTCCCGAGTAACCATTTTCGAGCAAATCCGTGTGATTTTGAAATTCACGTCCGCCTTATTGGATCCGCCATTTTGAATTTTGAAACTTTGACTCCAGATTCGGATTCAGCAGCCCCAAAAACCGCTCAATACACAGGTTTAAGTCCAGTCGCGTACTTCTTCAGTGTCATTCCATTGAATAATCCTGGCGGTATATCCTAATTTCTAATATAATCTCTAATGATCCTAATTTCAAATTCACGTCCGCCATTTTGGTTCCGCCATTCTGAATTTCAAAATTTGGAGTTTGGATTCGAATTCAGCGACCCCAAAAACCCTCAAGTAATCATTTTCAAGCGAATTCGAGTGATTTTCAAATTCAAGTCCGCCATATTGGATCCGCCATTCTGAATTTTGAAACTTCGACTTCAGATTCGGATTCAGCGACCCCAAAAACCTTCTGGTACGAGGGTTCAAGTCCATTCGGATACTTTTTCAGTGTCATTTTATTGAACAATCATAATGCGCGACTGCTCGTGTTACCACCACGCGACTGCTCGTGTTACAAAAATTGACGCGCCCGCCGGAAGGTTAAAGAATAGAATTCTCTGAAAACAAGCGTCATTGGAACTAAGGTAGAAGTTCGTAAGAATGGAAATACAATTCAGCTCGAATGAAACAACTCGAGGGTTCAAACTCTTGGAGAGGATATTTGAGAATCAATTCTATCTCCAGCTACATCATCGGGTAAATCTCCAATCATTCAAAAATAATATCCGTAATCATGATCCCATTCATAACATATACAATGCTCCGAAATATCCTTCCTCTTAAACACTCTGTTTTCAATCAAACGTTTCCCATTAGAGATCTGTATACTCAATCATCTTCGATTTCAGATAATTCTTTCCTGCTCATCACTGTTGATAAATATCTATTCTGATATACAGTCCGCTTTCTCAACAGTGCCGGTGATGGGAGAGTAGGGGAGTATTTTTCTTAGAACTCATGTACCCCCGCCATTGGCGTACGCGTATGTTCTCAACATTCGTAAGCCACTCTCGCAATAGTGCCACACGCTTGTGTATGCAAAATTACTCTCTTCTGTCTTCTGGTGATATTAAGTATAATGTTTTTTTTTCTTTTCCATTTGATATTAGATATTTTTGTATCCAAAGAAATGATTAAAGTTCATGAAATCACATTCATGAGTTCACATTCCTGTATACATACTTGATGTTTGAATTTATTTGTATCATTTTTCGGTTATTCCTTCTTGATTAATTCCAAAGTAATCACACCGATTTTCTATTCTTCATCTCGACACATTTGCCATGATGGAACATGGATCAGAGTGATTGAACATCAGTTATGAAGAGTTCTTGATCATATTTGCGGGTGGCACTATTGCGAGAAACGGTTTCAAATGTGATGCCACACGATAGCGTGATGGATGGTGGGGGTAGTGTTCGAGCACGAATGAGGAGAATCGGCACTATTCAGAGTGGCACTGTTGAGAGAGCGGACTGTATGTTGAAACGAGGAGAAAAATACGCAGTTGAAGGAGATTATTTTCATTTGTAACACATATTTGAGATTAATGATCTGTCAATATCAAAATATATGAAAATAAAGGTATTTAGTATTCATGATATTCTAGAATTGAATCATTTGAAACCAAAGATAATGAAAGATGAAAATCAAATTTTGTAAGAATAGGAATGTAATCCAGCTTGAATGAAACATCTGGAGAGATAGAACTCTGGAAGGAAACATTTAGAATGAATTGTATCTCTAGTCATATCAGTCAGGTTGACCTGTGGTTGTTGTACAACAATTTCCATAACCAGAATACTTTGTATCTGCTCAATTTTCCTCGAGTTGATCCTCAACACACTGCGTAATAATCCGTCAATTGATCAGTCAAGTGCATCTGATGCAAAAATTTGTGTTATGTCTACGGCCCTCCTGTTTTTTCTTCATTTCCTTTCAACGCTACCTAATGATCATGATGGTAAATGACATACAGATGTAAATTACGTCTGCGTCATTTCTGCTTTCTCTCCATCTAGAAGGGATTCTATTGAAAGAATCTGATGATAGTATACTTGACGCAAGGACCTGTTGTATATCCGTGGTGCTCCTGCCTTCTCTTCATTGTCGTATGAAGCTACCTATCGATATTCATCCTGCAGGTACATGATATACAGGTGTATGATGTATCTGCATCTTGCCTGTCTTCCCTTCATGCACCTGTAATTCTACTCGAAGAATCTGGAGGTTCATTTTCAATTGAATCCACTTTGTAATCTGGAATGCGAATTAACAGGGTTTCGAACGTTACCCTGAAGAATCAATTCGTTACAGTGCCCGTCGCATTATCAAGAAATCAACGAAGTTACCGTTACCGTTATCATTTGAAAAATGTAACAAATTACCGTTATCGTTACTATTCGTTACCATTACCGTTATCATTCTAAAAATGTAACGAATTACCGTTATCGTTACTATTCGTTACCGTTGCCGTTACTTTCACGTTACTTTCATCGCCCCAGTACACGGAAAAGAAGGAATAGTTGCAGCAACTACTTAAATAGTCGATTTTCGACCATCTACTTAAGTAGTTGCTGCAGCTACTTAGTAGTCAGGACAAGTAATTAGATAGTTGCACTAACCAACGTGAATACCTGAGGTATTTCGAATAGGTTGAGACAGCTCATGTGTTACTTATCCTAACTACTAAGTAGCTGCAACAACTAGTTGAGTAAATGGTCGAAAATCGACTATTCAAGTAGTTGCTGCAACTATTCTTTTTTTTCCTGTGTAGAAACGCCTGGGCATTCACGACCCATACAGCACAAGAGTTCTAACAAAGAGCTTACGTTATGCTTATCAATATGTATTCATTATGACTATTTTGAATTCAAAATGAATTCTCAATGAACAACTCAATGTTCAGAAAGAACTCATATCGGAACTCCATGATGAATTTTTCAGGCATTCGATATGTTTTCATTTGGAATCCATCGAATTCATATGGAATTCATTGTAAGTCGCATAACGGGGACTGTTCGAGAGGTCTTTGGGAAGGCTTTATAAATTCAAATTGATCATTCGTGCTGGCTGGGGAGTCTTGTAACGCTCGCGCTAGCGAAATACTAGAGACTTGACAATGCCTCACCAAATACTTGCAAGTATCACGAGCGCTTTACAAGTATATGATGAGGCCCTCGGAAGCGAATGCTTCCGATTGCAGACAGGGCTAGCCCCTAGGGCTAGAATACTGGATTCCCATTGGCTGGATTATGGCCCCTGGGGGCAAAGGCTCTCGCAATCGGAAGCATCTAGTGTCTAGTATTTCGCTAGTGCGAGGGTTACAGAACTCGTGAATGCCTAGAGCATTTCTACTAGGGTGATTTGAAAATTTGTCTGAAAATTCGGCCCGATGTTGTATGAGAAACATGAATATTCATTCAACAGTTCTGCGCGGAAAATGTCGCGACTTCCAAACTGTGTTATAACATTCAGTTATTGACAACAACAGTTGAGAGCGAAATTTTAATTTCCGGAAGAGAATCTCGGTAAATTCTATACATATCAGAACGCGCCTAGAGTCGTGAGACTCGGTTAGAGAATTGCGAGAATATACCCGAAAGACAACCATTTGTGAATCCGAGGAAAATGACTAGAAGTTCCTAGCCCTCCTCAAATAGCCACAGACTTCACTGCTTGCGGGTGAATGAAAAAATTTTTTTCCAAGCTATATGATTCAGATCATACCTCTAATAGGTTGATATGTAATTGCTGGTAACTTGTGATGGTGAGGTAGCAAGTGCCCGAAAGGCTATCTACTCGAGAGCAGTAAAGTCTGTGGCTATTTGAGGAAGGCCAGAAACTTCTAGTAATTTTCCTCGGATTCACGAATGATTGTCTTTTGGGTATATTTTTCCAATTCTCTAACCGAGTTTCACGACTCTAGGCGCGTTCTGATATGTATAGAATTTACCGGGATTCCCTTCCGAAAACTATAATTGCGCTCTCAACTGTTGTTGTCAATAACTGAATGTTATAACACAGTTTGAAAGCCGCGACATTTTCCGCGCAGAACTGTTGAATGATGATTCATGTTCCTTATACAACATTCGGGTGAATTTTCAAACAAATTTTCAAACCACCCTAGTAGAAATGCTCTAGGCATTCACAAGTTTCTTAACGCTCGCGCTAGCGAAATACTGGACACTTACAAGGGCCTCATCATATACTTGTAAAGCGCTCGTAATACTTGCAAGTATTTGGTGAGGCATTCGCGAGTCTCCAGTATTTCGCCATCGCGAGCGTTACAAGACTCCCCAGCCGTAGCTGTAGTAACTACTTAGGTAGATGGTCCAGCATCGGATGGATCTGTGATATATCCGCTGTGCTTTCGCCTTTTCTCCGTTTGACTATGAGGCCACCGAATGAGATTGATAGTGACGATAGCTCGCATACCAATTTGTGATACGTCCGCCTCATTTCTGCTTCGTCTGCAGCCACCTATGATTCTACTTCAAGGAGCTGAAGGCCCAGCATGTTGTAAGAATTTGTGGCATATCCACTGCGTTTTTGCCTTCGGAACAATCGCTTTGATATACTTCAATGTGACTTGCGTAACTGGAGACCGACCTCAACTCCCATCGTTGTTCGGACTATTTACATCTCTTTGAAGCTGACATTTCATGGGGCGTCGAGCGGCAGCGTCAACATTGAAAGAAAGAAGAGAACCGATCGAACCTCCCTTTTCTTCTAATGTTGACGCTGCCGCTCGACGCCCCATGAAATGTCAGCTTCAGGTTTGGTCTTGAACTTCACTTTCTCAAGAATTTTCATATTGCATCAGGGTTCTTTGATGAATTCCACTTCCTGATTATGAGTGATGATTCAGTTATTGATTCATTACATGATCTTTGATCATCCATTCCATGCCGTTTATTATCAACTGAATCCACTCTTTCTCCTGTAATTCGAACATTCAATACAAAATTCCCACAAGACCGCCTATATGGAATTGATAGTGGTGGTAAATGACGTACAGGTCTTGGGTAAGGCGGGGTGATATGCCAGTGTGGGTAAAATGCCACTTGGGTGATATTGTCCAAAATTATCGCAGAGAGCAGTCATAGCGGAGTCATATGTTCTTCTAAATCAGTCAGTCTACTGATTCAGAAGAACATATGACTGCCATCTGTGGTAACTTTGGAAGATATCACCCAAGTGGCACTTTACCCACACTGGCATATCATCCGACCTTATGCTATGGTATATTCGCTCCTTTTTCGTGTTCCCTTATACACCTGTGATACTACTTCAGCAATCCAATAGCAATTCTTGGTCAAGGAAGTATCAGGTCAATAGGGGAAGACGAAAACGAAGCAAATATACCATTCGATCCTTACGTTGTCGATCACCACAATCCATCCCATTCAGGTAATTTCATAGGCAATGTTGTATTGAGAGGATCGAATACATATCACGAAGTGGATTAAGTTGATAATGAATAGCATGAGATAAATCATCAAACACTTTGTAACGAATCAATAACTGAATCATCGCTTATAATCAGAAAGTGGAATTCATCAAATATCAAATATAATCAGGACGTGGAATCATCCAAAAACCTCAATGCAGTATAAAAAGTTATCAGGATGTGAAGTTCATGACAACCTCAAGGAGATGTGAGAAGTTTGAGGAACGTTGGAGCTTGAAGTTGGTCTCCGGGCACTTCAGTTACATTGAAGTATATCAAATGTTTCAAATCAGAACCATTAATTGGACGGAACGATTTCTCTTGAGGCAAAAGCACAGCAGATACGCTACAGATCTTGACAACATTCATAAGTTCCTCGGCGTACAATCACAGGTGGATGCAGACAAAGCAGAAATGAAGCAGACAAATCATAAATTTGTACGCTAGCTATTTGGCTGGACGATAGCTGTCACTATCAATCCCATTCGGTGGCCTCTTAGTCGAGTGGAGCAAAGGCAAGAATGCAGTCAATATATCACACATCTATCCTGTAATATTATTAGATTCTTTGAATAGCATCACAGGTGGATGAGGATGGAACAAAATGAAGCAAACATACCATAGATCTGTATGTTCGCTACCAATGCTATCCATTTCATTCACATTCGAGAATCCGATAACAGCCTTTATCAAAGGAACCTATTGAATCTCGTACAATGTGCTAGTTGGGGTCGATACAGTAGAATGTAGTTCATGTTGTTGTTGTGGTTGTAGTGAATGTGGTGGATTAATGTCTGATTCCTAATCAGATTTGGTTATATTCAATGTACTGTCCCATTAGATAAAACTCTCCATCAAAACTACAAAGACAATGAAGTTATATCAAACATAGCTCTTCTGACCAGACATCTGTTGATGGTACCTAGAGATGGGCTGATTCCAGGATTATGCGATCCCGATTCTAAAAATCCTTCCTCGATTCTCGATTCTTCACTCGATTCCGATTCTTGTTCTGATATACGGATGAGGATAGATATTAATGAGCATGAAAAATCTAACACTGGGTTATGTATGAGTATAAGCATCTAGATTATACCTCTCAGATACTTGTCTTGATCAATTCTCAATCACTCAATATGACTGATTTGATACTTCTCGAAAAATAGATACTTGAGACTAGAAAAAATTTGTTTACCTAATCTACATGCTTGTCCTCGTAGTATGGTCATTGATATTTTTGGTATCCGTTTATACTTCAATATATTATAATATGTCAAGACTATGTATCCATACAGCATCAAAGTCCCCACAGAGAGCTCCCGTTATGACAGTAAATATGAATTCATTACGAATAGTTGAAATTCAAAATGAGTTCTTGATGAATAACTTAATCTTCAGGAAGGATTCATATCAACAATTCATAAGAAACTATTCAGGCATTCAACATGTATGCGTTTTGAATTCATTGAGTTCATATTCCTCCCCGTGGGATGATTGCGGGTCTTCCAGGGGGATATTCTTCATACCTGTCCTTGATATCCTTTTTATCCATCCTTGGTAGTATCTGCTTCCTTTACGTGGTGAGGAGGATAAGTATCTCAGATTTTGGTCTCTTTTTCGGGTGGAATGAATTACTCGAGAGGGAGAATACAAACTGAGAGAAACTAAATCATCCCAACGCCAGGAACATCGGCAGAAACGGAGGGGAAGCAAGGGGAAACTACCTTCCTTGACATCTTTTGATATTCCCGAGGGAATGAAATCTTCTCTCCAGACCTAGAATTTTGAATTTTGATTCATTGAAAGGAAAGCAACAACAACATGATGGCGTTCTCTGGGGTCAAATGTTCCGGAGGTAAAGAAGCCTCCCGTTCGGATCTCTGGGTGGAGGCTGCTCAAGAGAGCCTCATCAAACAAGACGGGGAACCAAAGAAGATAGGGAAGAAAGAGAACATTCTCCGAGTCGGAGCGTGGAATGTTAGATCACTCAGACAAACGGAAAAATTAGAAAATTTGAAATTGGGAATGAAGAGGTGGGGTATCGATGTGATGGGAATTAGTGAAATGAGATGGCCGCAAGAAGGGGATTTCCGGAGTGGGCATTATAGAATCATTCATACAGGATCAAAGAATGGTCGAGCAGGTGTGGGAATTATAATGCATAAAAGGGTGGGGAATAGGATAGAGAATTATTTGCGACATAGCGAACACGTAATGATGGTCAGAATTAGAACATAACCGGTAGACACTGTTATAGTCCAAGTATACATGCCCGCATCTGCATACTCAGAGGAGGATATCGAAAAAACGTACGATGAAATAGAAGAAGTGATAGAATATGTAAAGGGAGAAGAAAATTTAATGATCATAGGCGACTGGAATGCGGTAGTAGGGCAAGGGAAAGAGGGCAACATAATAGGAGATTTTGCGTTAGGAAAAAGAAATAAAAGAGGACAACGTTTAATCGAATTCTGTGAAAGTCATAAAATGGTTTTTACCAACACATTATTCAAAAATCATGCAAGAAGAATCTATACTTGGAAAATGCCAGGAGATACAGCAAGATATCGAATTGATTACAAATTAGTGAAACAAACATTTGGAAATCAAGTAAGAAGCTGTAAAACTTATCGAGGCGCGGATATAGATAGTGATCACAATATGTTGCTGATGAAATGTTCTCTGAAATTCAAAGCTCTGGAGGGGAGAAGGAGAATGCAGAAGAAATGGAATTTGAAGAATCTCAAACAAGGAAAAACACAGGAGGCATTCAAAGTGATGTTGGACGAAAAATTGGAGGATCGACAAGAGAAAGACTTGGAAATAGAGAGTAGATGGTGTGATGGGTATTCCCAGAATCCATGCACAAAGGCGCTTGGGTCATTGAGCACCTCCACGACTCCTGTCGTGGATATTTATTTGTCATAGCGAGACCTGCAATGTATTGAGAAGAAACAAGTAACTTGTCCACGATAGTTGGGAGGGGTCAAGGAAAAAGGAATAAGCTCAGGGAGAGGGGGTGGGTTGATTTAAATCCACTACAATGATCAAACTCCAAATGAGGTCAACCACGTGCCAGAGCACGTATATATTTTCACAATTTATCGACGTTATACACAACAAGCGACTTCGTCGCGCATGGAAAAATACAAACAATTGTTCCGTTTATCAAGTTGCTTTGGGGAACACAGGGACTAAGAAAAGAGTACGGGGGGCGCGGCCGCGAGGGAACATCTATAGACGGACTATGCTGTTTACATAAATCAAAACAAAGGGAACTAGAGGGCAACCGCGACCATACAATTCAATCGGGGGGGGGGGGGGGGCAACCACGGGCGAAGGGGGTGACTCGATGTCGAAGTACGACGGGTCAGGAAGGAAAAATGTAAAAAAGGAGGGACACGTGGAGGAGGCCACGTGAACAATACTACTATTACCACACAAATCCCGCGAAGGGAACACCGCACGGGCACTTGACACCGGTTGATTCCCTCAACAGAACGAGGAAGAAAATTCCAACTGAAATCGGACCCCGATGGCACGACACACTCACCGTATCCAAAATTCGAGAGCGCGAGAAGATCCTGGAACTTCGCCGTGGCTCAGTTACACAAGAAGTGACAGGCAACATGGCCACTTCCTTCTTCTCCACTGACGGGTGAGTTCACGAAATCATATACGAAACCCCGTCGGTGACTTTCCGTTGGAGCGCACTCTCGAGCTCGACTTGCGCGCTCGGGTGGTGGTGGCTTCTCACTACTCGTTGGATGAGTGTGCGCATGTGCGTTTTGGAGATCTTCTGGGTGCAGGTGTTTGTGTCATCTTCTCTCCTTCGGTGGGGCCGGGAGAAGGGGTACAGCGTGGTCGGGTTGGTCTCTGCTGTTGTTCCGCCGATCCAGGAACGGAGTGGCATCCTCGGAGACGACTCATCTTACTCTCTCTCTCTCTCTGTCTTCAGTCCAGGGTCGGAGAGAGATGGTATTGTCCGCGAGGGATTTCCACTCTCCTGTGGGTGGTCGATTTTGGAACGGCCGAGATGGCGTTGATATCGCCTCCTGACGTTGAACCAATCCTACCAAGCATCCGTGGTATAGGTGACGCTGCCTCCTTGGAGACGGGAAACCTCAACAAATAGGAGAAGGACAGGGATTAGAGGAGGACAGGAATGGCGAGGGAGAGGAGATGTGTTCCCGATTCTCGTGCAAGCGAGTGACAGCTGTGTTCTTACGAGTAAACTAACTCGTTATGAATGTTTACGATTACGATCGATAGGGATCGTGCGCGGTGCCATCCCGCGACTCTTTTTGTGATGATTTGTTACATCACGATGGACAAATATGAAGAGGAACGTAGAGCAATGTGCAGATGAAATTTTGAAGAACGATGGGATAGAGCCTAAAAAACCATGGATAACAGAAGAAATTCTCGATTCTATTAATGAAAGGAGGAGAAAAATGAGGATAGTGAACAAGACCAGCAGACATGCAAGGCACTGAGCGATAGAATGATCAGAGAATCAAGGAAAGCAAAAGAACAATGGTTGGAGGGGAAATGTCAAGATATAGAAAGAAGAGGTATGTGGGATTGTTAAGAGATTTTTTGGACGAATGAAATCTAGAAGCAGTAAGATTCAAAATTCTCTAGGAAGACAATTGATAAGAACGGAAGAAAAAATAGAACAATGGATTGATCATTTAGAAGATCTGTATGAAGGAAGAGATAATATAGGATTCTCAGAGAGGGAGGAAGATGTCGATGAAGAAGAATTGAGAGATTCAATTTTGAGATTGGAATTCGACAGGGCTTTGAAAGAATGGAAGAATAATGAAGCGCCAGGAATAGATGGCATAAGTGCGGACCATATCAAAGCCTCCAGTCAGAGACCCATGACGCACTGTTTGAATTGGTCAGAGATATGTACGATACAGGCAAAGTACCGAAAGATTTCCAGAAGAATAAAATTGTCGCCATTCCACAAAAACAGGGAGCAGACAAATGCGAGAACTACAGAACGATTAGTTGAACTTAACATGCCTCGAAAATACTGACAAAAAGCATAGACAGGAGAATAGAGAATAAAATAGAGAGTAGATTGGCAGAAGATCGGTTTTAGGGAAGATAGGGGAACGCGGGAAGCAATATCAGCACTGAGAACAGTAGTAGAGCAGAGTCTGGGGTTGAAAAAGTCGGTGTATATAGGTTTTGTAGATATACAAAAAGCATTCGATAATGTTGATTGGGAGAAGATGTTTACAATTTTGAAAAAGGTGGGGATTAATTCCAGGGACAGGAGAATAATATATGAATTATATAAGAATCAAACCGCAATGATAGAAATAGAGGGTCAAAAAGGAAAAGCACGAATTAGAAGAGGGGTGAGACAAGGATGCTCACTATCGCCATTGATTTTCAATTTGTATATAGAAGAAGCGATGAACGAAATGAAGGAGCGAGTGAAATTGAAATCACAGATTCAAGGTGGAAATGTAAGCATGTTGAGATTGGCGGATGACATAGCTATATTAGCTACAAGTGGTGCTGAGTCAGAAAATACTCTCAACACTATGGAAAGAATATTACTAGACAGATATTGTATGAATATGAATAATGACGAAACAAAATTCATGATTCGTACAACAGCGAAAACATCAAGAAGAACGGAAATCAAAATAGATGCAGAGACAATTCACCAAGTCAAAGAATTCAAATATCTAGGGAGCATAATTACAGAAAACGATAAAAGTGAGAGAGATATAAGAGCAAGAATAGCACAAGGAAAACAGGCTTCCCACCAAAAGAAACAGTTACTATGTTCGAAGAATATTAGCTTAGCAGTGAGGAAGAAATTCTTGAAGAGTTACGTTTGGAGCACAGCATTATATGGTTGCGAAACTTGGACAATTGGAGAAACGGACCAGCCAAGACTTGAAGCTTTTGAAATGTGGTGTTATAGAAAGATGCCTAGGATAAAGTGGATAGAGAGAGTAAGAAATGAAGAAGTACTTGAGAAGGTAAATGAAAAAAGAAGTCTCTTGAGACAGGTCGTGAGAAGGAGGAGTAATCTGATAGGACACACATTAAGGCATGATAGCTTATTGGAAACAATATTGGAAGGAAAAATAAATGGTAAAACTCGAAGAGGTAGACCTAGATTGAGTTATATGAAGCAAATTATACAAGATAAGGGTTGTCGTAGATATGCAGAAATTAAGCGGTTAGCGGATAATAGACAGGGTTGGAGGATTTCATCAAACCAGTCATGAGACTGATTACTCCATGATGATGATAACCCATGAGCGCTGGGGATTTCTTAGGATCCGGAATCAGGATCTGCTGTGAGAATCTAGGAATTAGAGATAGTGAACCTCCATGGAGACATTTTAAGGATGGTTGATACTTCGTACGCTCCATGGGTTATAGTGCGTTCCTAGGATGCGAAATAACAATCTGCTGTGGGGCCTAGAAAATTCAGAATGGTGGCCCACAATTGGTGGGTTCCGACCGTGATAGGTTTTTTTCATGACCCATGGACGCCAGGAGTGTTTTTAGGACCCTTCATCAGAATCTAGCGTTGGCTCAACTGGGTTAGGATTGCCTGTTTCCCCCCGAACCAGCATATCCTCACGCCGGTCGGGCTCTACCTACAGTTGGGCACATTGTCAGTCGGGTACTTTGCATACTACCATGAAAGATGATTGAAAACGACATCATTTGCATAGACATGGAAACATGTTCGAACTTCATGATGTTCGGGCCAAGTGACCCCCTGGTCATTTGAGTGTCGAGCTTAATGGTGTCCATCGTCTGCCATGTTACATAATGGAAGAAGAAGGTTTTCGATTTCGAGGGAATGACCTCATTTAAACCTCAAATTTTGACTTTCTCGACCGGAGTGGCTCGATCGAGGAAGTATGTGGGTGCCCGCTCGCGCTCCTGAGTTTCTGTAGGAATAATTGACTCCACAATACACCCTCGGATTAATACTTCGAATTTCTTGAAGGGGTAGGAGGAAATGAGAGTGAGAATGGCGGATTTTGAAGATATGACAATTGATTTATTATGAAAGGAATTCAAGCAGTGAATCATGACTCTAGAACGAACATGTGATTTCAAAGGGGGAAAAACCGCAAAATCATGGAAATGCGGAATTAAGGATTTTCTTTCAAAAACATTTTCCATGATACGCTGGTGTGAGTACAAAGGAAGAAATAAGTGTAGAGAACAAGGGAGCAGAATATTGCTAAACAAACCAACTCACCGGGGTAGGAAGAAAAGAGAACGCTTTAGGCCCCTCTTCTCCAATTTCTGCGGATGGCCGTCCTCCCGATTTCCTCGGATCAATCAAAGATCGATGGTTGTAGATTATCTCCTGATACCTCCCTCTCCTTCCCTCCCTAAAGATTGGATGCTGGTTGCACACAAGGTGACGATAAGGGGAAAAAATTCAATTTAAAAAAGAAGATGAGAATTGATTTGCGAGGAAAAAGAATCGAAACTAACCTCCGTGGAACTCGTGTGTGTTGGGACCGATAGCAGAAGTGTTTATCCGCGATTCGAAAGAAATCGTCGCGATCAAGAACTATTTTTTTTCACTTCTTTGGCGGCAACTCACCCTTCGCGAGACGGCTCAAGGTTAATTTCATAATTCACTTCCTGATCACGATCTCCCCGAAACTTCCTCGTTCTGGTGTATTTATGTGTCTCCGTGTCGCGAAGAGGGGGCTGACGCTGTTCCTTGTGGTCAATCTTTGGGGAAAGGTATTAGATGTTTTAATTGAGGCGGGAGTGAGACATGTTTGAAGTGAGGCGTTGAAGGAAGGAAGCCGTTTCCTAACTTTTGGTACCCATCTGAGGCACCAGGCAGTATTTCTAATCAGCTTCTGAAAGGTAGATGCAACTGGGCGGAATTATTCTCATATTGAATGGGTTCTAGGTTCGGTTTGAATGTGCGCAAATATGCGTTGCTCGCTGAAAGCTATAGAGTATGTGTGTGCCTCAATAGGAGACCACAACTCTCGTTCAGTGGACAGTCATTCTGAGCCGTGCCACGAAAGTTCAAAGTTGGTTAGCTGATGAAACGTGATACCTCTGTGAGCACAGTCAGCTGGGTTATCAGTACCTCTGACATGATGCCGATGAGCTTGCGGAGCAGTAGTCTGTTCATTAGATACGCGGCTAGCGATGTATGTTTTCCAAGTAACTGGAGGAGCTCATAGCCAGGCAAGAACGGTAATGCTACCCGACCATAGATGCAGCGGTACACCAGAGAGAGAGAGAGAGAGAGAGGCATTGGGTCATGTGGATAGCAATTGTAGCCAAGCGTTGTGTCCCGTACAGCTCGAGGCGAGGGATGGGAACTTGTTTCAAAGGTGCAACCATTGTTTTGGCTGTGAGAAGCATGGAATGCATTAGTTCACTCCCAGTACATTAGCGCAGATCTACGACGACGGAATAAGCACGTTGACAAGCGTCTGCGAAGTCGTGTAATTCCAAGGAATGCGAGTTCCGGTCGAATACGAGCCGTCTTGAGATCCTCATCACGGGCGCCTGTGTAAGGTGACCAACGAGTGAACTCCTGTATCGTGCTCCAGTTGATGAGAGAGGATCATCCTCATCCGTTCTCAAGAGTCATAGCGATTGCATGAAGACTTTGAACGCGAACTTGGCGGCAGCAAGCCGACCCAAAGCATCAAGCACTCCGGGAATGTTAGATAACACAGGGGAATTCCACGTCAAGAGCACCCACGTGAAAACCTTGATCGCTGAGATTTTGATGGAACTTCGTGGAGTTGTTGTACCATCGGGGTACATATTTTGCCGGGATACAGGGGCTCGGAGTTCCGAGCATGTTTATCTCCGCTGATTTATAACTCGGTTATATTTCTTTTGAAAAAAAAACGCGAGTTATGTTTTTCCTTGCTTTTTCCGTTCTTCCTAATTAAAATTTGGACGATTCTTCAAATTAATTATTCGTGCAAGAAAAGTGATTTTTATTTTCCGTTTCGATTTTTTCTGAAGATCGGCATTTTTGAAAATTTTTCAATCACGCTCAAAAGGAAGCCCATTCTTCTCCCTTCGGAATCATTGATCACACATAATGGGCTCTCATGAACTCATCAGTGAATTCAATCGTCAAAGCCGGTGCGATCCAACCGCCAAGCGCGCTGAATATGCTGGTCAGCCGTGAACTGGTATGGCGATGTCGATGTAAAATTTTTTCCATAGACTATTGCAAGCATAATGGATACAATACATGGAACACCCTTCATTTATTATAGAAATTGATGATTATCATTATTATCGATATTCTCATCATCTCACAGTGGGCTGAGAGGCATACAAGAGCGGACGAAACCCAACTTCACAATCAAGTGATTTGAAAATCGTAGTCATAATGTATGGTAATTGTAGTAACTTTTGGTGAAGTTTTATGGAAATCGATGGAGTAATCAAGCCTCTATAGTATTTTGGAAGTAAAAATCACCAAGAGATTTTGCATGTGCTGTGTTGACTTAGAACTGATTTTATCTCTCCAAATCAATCAATTCCCCAAATTTAACCCTGTTGTTCCTCAACAAGGAGCAATATTGTAATGAAATGCGAGGGGGATACCCCTATCAATGTCTCCTCACCCAATTTCAGAAGGTTCTTATACGGACGAAAAGGCAATTTTTCAACATACGTTCGCTGTCGTTCATCATAACTGCTGAATACCATCACGTAGAATAAAAAGTAGAAGTGGGAAATGTTCAGAATGAAATGCACATCGAATCCAGTCTGCCCATTTTCGCCCGTTTTGAGTTTCCTCATGAATACAGATGAATGTTTCACCATATGTATCGTATTTCACCATATAGATCATATCTTTCATGTCTGGATACTAAATCCATTGATTTATCGATGATAGGCATGACTTATCAACGGCTGAGAAAAGATTTAGAGATAAATAATAGATTGTCCGCATGGTTATAGTTTGAACAATTCGATAGAAAATCCATTGACGGAATGATGAAGTACACCATTATATACGATAATTTTATGGGGAATATGTATATTGAATTTCTCTCCACAGAATACTTTTATTGTGAAAGAAATGATGAAAAATGGCTGCCGGACCAATCTACAGGGTGATCCGAGATCATTGTACTCCCTTGTCCTTTCCATGCCACTGGTAAATCTATCACAGATGAAATCAGAGGTCATAAGATTCGGGAGGGTTGAAATTGCTGAATCCAAATCTACAATTGAATTTTCAGAATTTAAAATGATGGATACAATATGACGGAGGAAAATCCTAAAGTCATCCCAATGTATTTAAAACATGTCATCCGGGGGATTTCGGGGTTGCTCAATCCAAATCTGAAGTCAGGAATTTGGATGATTTCGAAGAATAGTCCGAGCCATCACAATCTCAGTTGATTCCACAGCAGGAGGGTACGGTATCCATGAGCTGTGGCATATCTCACATGCACTGTTATGAAATCGACCCAAATTCTCGTAGCTCGAACTATTTTAGAAATCGTCCAAATAGGGACTCTGTAAGATATACAGTTTAAAACTCCTCCTTTCTCAGTTGAGGTATCGTTTCAATCTGAAATAAAAATCGATGGATTTGTATTACTGGCTGGAAATGGACTATTCTTCTTCTCAGGATTGGAAAAAAACGCATTCGCTTGTACTTCACCTCCTGGGTGATGCGGAAAGGAGTACAAAATTCGCGAACACATTTCTTGAAAACGTTACTGTGAAGTGCTGTTCATTTTTCATTTCAGAAGATTTCGGATCAATCGATCCTCTGGAGGTGTTCAAATCTGTCGAACATTAACAAGCTCTTTGAGAATATCGGAAATATTGTTTGAGTACTCTCAAAGAACTTGTTGATGTCCGACAGATTGAACTCTTCCAGAGCTCTATATGAATTCATTAGCTCTTGAAGAGTTCTATTCTCGCTCTTGAAAAAGAATTCTTCGTGTGTTATCTGGGCGGGTTCATGTCCTGAGGAATATCTTTTTTTCCGATTTCATATTATTCTTCTCTTATTTCAAGCAACTGAAGATAGTGATTGTAATAACCCTATATTCCAATAGGAACTAACTTTCTCTCCTTGCTGTTATTATATTGATATATTACTGGTTGACGGTACCATCTACCCCAAAACAAACACCTTCATCATAAATGGATACTTGTACTTATGACACTCATAATCTAGATACTTGTCTTCATACTCGAAAATATAATATTAAATATTGCAGCCTCCATGATATTCCTCATACTCCTTAGAATCCATTGCTCTCCGTGGGGAGATTCAGAATCGATCAGTCTATATTCCACGGAGACAAAGTTTCGAAATTTTTTTATCAATTCGTCAAAGGGTTTGATGGAATTCGCGAGTATATACTTTTTTAAAAACGTTCCTCCGAAGTGATTTCATCTTCCATCCCAGTGGATTGCGAATCGATCGGTCTTTATTCGATGGACACAAGTTTCTGAAATTTTTTCATCAATTCGTCACAGGAATTGATGGAATTCGCGTGTACACTTTTTCAAAAACGTTCCTCTGAAGTGCTATTCATTTCTCATTCCAAAAGAATCTGCATCGATCGGTCTGTATCTCATGGACACGAATATTTGGGAAATTTCCAATCGACTCGAACCTGTACTTGGTCGAATCCGCAAGTGCATTCTGAAAGATGGCAGGGTATGGTTTATGCACGTAAGAATCATACACTTATTAATTGTATACGGAAAATAAAACCCAGAAGTGTTTACACTCATAATTTGTTTTTCAACACATAATATTTTATATGTGAGAATCATACACTAATTAATTGTACACGAAAATGAAACCGAAAAGTATTTACACCGATGATTCTTTTTCAACACATAATATTTTCCACAATAATATTTGTGCACGTTAAATTGATTGATGTAAAAATTGTACACGAAATATTTTGCACGTTCCAAAAATTCAATTAACAAAAATTGTACACATGTTGTTTATGCACGATTAGGAGATAAAATTCATTAGTGTATAATTATTGTACACGTGATGTAATTTATAAGTTGTCATGCTCGAAAAAAGTGATCAACAAAAATCGTACACATCTTTTCATGCACGGATAAAGAATGTAATCAATCAGTGTATAATTATTGTACACCTTATGAAATTCATTTTTCACAGTTTGTACACATACGAATCGGAAAGATATTTTCTCGCATTTTTCTCTTATAGAAGGAAATAACTAAAGAACTCAAACTTTTTGTCACAGTTTTAATGTGTATCAAAAGGTACTAAAAAAAATTTTTTTTATTGAATAATCGATGACACGCCTTTCCATGTGGCCGTCTTCGAAAAACGTGGTCGTTCGGGGCCACTGTTGTGTACTCGCAAAAATGATGAAAAATCAATATTCGAAGCATTTTAACAAAATATATGAGTGTAGTTGGGATCTAGACTACAATTATCAATGAAAGTGGAAAATTGAAAAAATGGCGGACATTTGAATTTTTCTTTTCGGTTTTAGGTACTCAGCAGTATACGTGGTATACCGAGCACAGAGTGCCTATTGCACTTTGGGGTTGTCTGTGTGTCTGTCTGTCGCTATCGTTCGTGTCTGTGTTCGGGATATCTCCGAACCGTGTGGTCCGAATCGGTCGAAATTGATAGGAGACCTTCCCTGGACTATTCCCCCGAGACTATTTTTTTTATATGAAGATCGGACAAGTCCTTCTATTTTTTTTAACAAAAATAGGTGGTCGCGGAGAAAATTTTCTCCGCTGTATACATATATACATATCACTCATTTTCTCCGCGGTCTTTAAATACTTGTTATTCCGGCTCCCATCGACGGATTTTGATGAAACATGGGTCCTAGGGGTTTCCGAGGGCGCTGAACCCGAATTTGGGGTCAAAATGGCAATCCAGGATGGCGGAGTCAGGGAACCGGAAGTGAATTTGGCCATTTGGGCATTTATGGACACATTCCAATGAAACATGGGTCCTAGGGGTTTTCGAGGGCGCTGAATCAAAATCTGGGGTCAAAATTGGAATCCGAGATGGCGGAGTCAGGGAACTCGAAGTGAATTTGACCATTTTGGCATTGATGGTCGGAATTAGATGAAACTTGGGCCCTGGGGGATTTCGAGGGTTTTTGAGGGCGCTGAACCCGAATCTGGGATCGAAATTAAAATCCAAGTTGGTGGAGTAGGGGGACCGGTAGTGAATTTGGCCACTGTGGTATTTATGGACAGATTCCAATGGGAAATCGGTCCTAGGGTTTTTGAGAGCGCGGAATCCAAATATGGGGTCAAAATGGGGATCCAAGATGGCGGATGGGATGAACCGGAAGTGGATTTGTCAATTTGGCTTCTATGGACGAATTCCAATAAAACATGAGTTTCAAGGGTTTCCGAGGGCGCCGAATTGAATTCTGAAGTCGAAATGACAATCCCAAATGACAGATGGGATAAATCGGAAGTGGATTTGTCCATTTGGCTATTATGGACAGATTACCATGGGACATGGGTTCCAACGGTTCTCGAGGGTGCTGAACCAAAATCTGGAGTCGAAATAGGAATCCAAGATAGCGAATGGGATAAACCGGAAGTGGATTTGTCAATTTGGCTTCTATGGACGAATTCCAATAAAACATGAGTTTCAAGGGTTTCCGAGGGCGCCGAATTGAATTCTGAAGTCGAAATGACAATCCCAAATGACAGATGGGATAAATCGGGAGTGGATTTGTCCATTTGGCTATTATGGACAGATTACCATGGGACATGGGTTCCAACGGTTTTCTAGGGTGCTGAACCTGAATCTGAAGTCAAAATGGGAATCCAAGATGGCGGATGGGATAAACCGGAAGTGGATTTGTCAATTTGGCTTTTATGGACTGATTCCGATGAAACATCGGTTCTATGGATTTTTGAGGGCGCTGAATCTAATTCTGGCGTCAGAATGGGAATCCGAGATGGCAGATGGAGAGAACCGGGAGTGAATTTGTCACTGTATCATTTATAGATGGATTCCAATGCAACATGGGTTCCAATGGTTTTTGAGGGCGCTGAACCGGAATCTGGAGTCAGAATGGGAATCCAATATGCCGGATGGGATGAACCGGAGGTGGATTTTGTGAAAAGCGGACGCAGGAACGTTTCAGAAGGTCTTCAAATACGTTCAAAACACGTTTCTATGTCCGCTTCTGTAACGGACACGTTTCCAATAAATTACCAAAGTTTTCGGTGCTGTATGGGCTATGTGTTAAATAGACCTCTCTTTTATACCATAACTTTTTGGAGAAGTTATATTCGACCCAGTGGTTTTGAGAATACATTCTACAAATGATATACTACAAAAAAAATCGAATTTTTAGTCGGTCGTGAGAAGAACCTCCCCTCAAAGAAGGCTGGAGCCTTTGAAGCCCTGCCCTAAATCCGGTATCGCAGTCTTGCCAAATTTCAATAAATTTTGGGCGAAGATTCACGTAATAAATTAGGAACAATTATCCAGAAAAAATATCATCCGATAATTCTTCAAGTTTTCCTGAAAATGATCTTCTCAGATATCTTGGATGTCACGATCACTTGGAGTTCACTTTACCCATTCCGTGGTGAATTGGAAAGAGATCAAATGATACTGTTTCTGTTTTACTCACGACCATAGCCTATTCGCATTTTATTGTATTCTAATTCCTGAGATAACATTCTTCCAATCATTCTGTTTTCTCAGAGCATGACCCTGAATTATTTGGACGTATATGATAAAATGAATCAGATGAACACTCCACATTTCAAGTACATTGAAAAGTCGATTCTCTGAATGATCAACATGGTAGGTGGTCTTTTTGCCGAAAACGTTTTCCGCCGAATACACTGTAATTTGACAATCGAAAGTCACCTCTAGAAATCACTAGGAGATTCCGTAGTGATCTCTGGAAATGACTAGCGATTGTCGAATTAAGTTTATTCGGCGAAAAACTTTTTCGGCAAAAAGACCTCCTACCGATCAACATCTAGAATGAAAAATTTCCCGAAAACTTGTGATTGATTTTTTCAAATAAAATTCAAAGGAAATAATAGTTCTGGTCAAGGCCCATGGAGCTCGAAGAAAATTGGTAGGGTGTTTCATCACTGCACATCAGGAATCTTGATTCATTGCTTAGTTGTTGGAAAAGTACGCAGCAAAGTTTCGCCCATTTTCCTCCAGCTCCATGGGGCTTAAATCAGATATTCTTGATGGCTCGTCTATCAGGGAATCAATGTTTTGAGGAATTTCACAGATCAACCTTGTGTTAATATCATGTCGATGTAGATGATACATTACAATTCCATAATTTCACGTGTTCCCGTTACGAGAATAAGTCATAAGTAATGAGTCATAGGTGAACCACATGTGACATTCATTCCACATAACTTGTGACATTCCATTATATACAATTTTCGTAACTGTTATAGAACAGCGTTTATTGAGAATACTGTTAAAGAATGTCCGATCGCAATAATCAATTGAGATTACAACTGAAAGGATCCCAAGCGGCACATGGATATTTCAGATGTGATATGAACATGCTTAGAACCTCCAAATGAGACTATTTTGGATAATCATCTGCTAAGCACATCCACAGCATACTGGGCGCATTATAATTCCTCCTGGTGCCGCTTGGAATGTGTGAGACATCTGATTTTCCTTTTCTTCAAATTCAAAAGATCTTACACAGAACGTGCTGCTCAATTAAAACGACCAATACACTGTTGAAGACCACTGGAATTCTCCGGTACCATGGAACTGGAAAATTTCTGTTCATGTTGAACTCCTCAGTATTTTACATGAACTTTCATGTTTCTTACTGCAATTTTCCAGTATGCAGAAATGTTTCGATAATAGCTGGAATTTTCATGATTTCAACGTAATTTTCCAGCACAAATGCACTGGTTAATTGCTTCCAGTACAGTACTGGAAATTTCTTGCAGCTTTTCTTTTAGAGTGTACACCATAAAATTTTGTGTCATTTCATTAGACAGGAAGAAGCAAATGAGATGTTATTGAAAAGAACAGTTAGATCATTGAAGGAGAATGAAGAAAGGTAAGTAAAAATATTATTTGCATATTATTTATTCATGAATGTCTGCACGACAAATACAATGCTATATTGGTATATGGATTACACGAACGATTTGTTTATTGGAAAATAATCATCGCCTCACTTTCACAACGTACTGCTATTCATTAGGAAACAGAAGCGATATTTTTGGATTATTGTATTTCCGTTGAAGTTGAGTTAACGTGAACATTCAGAATACATATGAATATAGTAACTATATAATAGATACTCAAAAAATTATGTTACAGCTGGCAATCATTATAAGAACAAATGTATTAGTCACAAAGCCTCTAAGGTCTCGCAGTGGTCGAAAATCCCAAAAAGCTGGCCAAAGATACAATCGGTTCTTGAATGCGCATGAGAATGGTCTTTATGAGATTTTTGGCGCCGCTGATTACGAATTTGTGGTCCAAAGTTCCGAATTCGAAATGGCGAACTCAATTCGGGGGAGGGGGCATGACCCCTTTGACCCCTCCCCTTGGCTCCGCGGCTTTGGAAGATCTCTTGGATGGGCCCTTTCATGCGACCAACAATTAATTCAATATGAAATAAAGGAATTCAAAATGACAACATCTCCTACACAGCATTGGCACATCCCAAATGGACACCGTAAATTATCCCGTATGTCAGTTCCGGAAGAATTCTTAATGAAGTCTGAAAATTCTTTGAGAACTCTTTTTGAATACCAGGAACTCACAAAGACCTCATTCCTCACTGACATACGGGCACTTTTGAAGAATCCCACGATGAATTCTCGAAGAATCCTTCATGAACTCATCGGAACCAATGTGCTGTGTGGGACACGATTCATTTCCATTAGTGGTATCGTGAAGGCAGGATAAATTGCAATTTTTCCATTTGAAACAATTCCAAATGAAGATATTATGTCTTATAATACGATTGTCATTGTGTTATTCATCATTTTGAGCTAGTATTTCCAAAATCTGATTTGAAGTCACCGCTCCCGGTCAAAAAAATCCTTGAGGGATCCTTCATAGGAACCCATGTAGGATCCCATAAAGGCTCCTATATAGGATCCCACATAGGTTCTCCGGGGTATTTGGCACAAGCCATAAAATATATTTTGCGAATAATCCTAGATGGGATCCGAGATGGGATCTTATATGGGATCCTATATGACCTTTTACATCGTGATCTACAGAAACTGATCAATTGACTGCTAATGCGAACATGTGAATCGTATCCTATCCGGGTTTTTGGACCACACGCAGAAAAAAGTTACCTAAAAAATGACTATACCTTACTAGTGGAGAGTAACAATATTCTGTTATTAATTGATAGAAAGTATAATAATTTCAATGACAAAACAAAATACATGACTTCGGAATGTGATTTTGTCCCTAATTTACTGTGAAGTATACACGGAGAAAACGAATGTGCTCAAAAGTCCCATAATTTATTGAGGATGAGCGCCAGTCGGTGACCGATAGGGTTATTACGTGCATTTAGGTCTAAGAGTACCATAGATTCTTGTATAAATACCTTTCAATTATGTTACTTTTAGAACAAAATTCAGGTGAATACAGTAGGCGTTCGATTTCCTTCCACCTGATCTCTCTTCCTAACCGATAAGAAAGAGAAGAATTGAAAAGAGAGGTCAGACGGAAGAAAATCGAACGCCTACTGTAATTTTATTCATCACAGACTGGCGCTCATCCTCAATAAATTATGGGAGTTCTTAAAACATATTTCTCTGCGTGTAGATATTTTCTTGAATTCAAAACGGAAGCCGAACAAAAGACCGAATTAGTCCTTTCCGAATGTTATGAGGGATTTCGAAAAATACTCAGTCCCTAGTAGAAATTTGATCAGGCATTCCCTATTTTCAAAAAGGCCCTGATCAGGTGAGAATCCGGAAACCGTAAATAAGGAAAATCTTATCAGACCCTTACAAGGGGCTCATCTGATTTCCCCAATAGGATTCAAATGGGGATGTAACGCGGGGCTACAATAGGGTTCTGATAAGGTTTCCATTGAAACGAGCGAAATAGGGAAAACCGTAACGAAACCTGATCAGGACCTGATAGGAAATCAGGCATGCCTCGTCAGGCCATGGTATTTTCCCGTTTGAAATTTCTACTAGGGGTATTGGAATCCGAATAGAATCCTGATAGAACTGTATAAAGAATCCCCGCATAAACCATATACGCAACCAGATCAAGACCCGAGGGTCCTATCCGGGTTTGATTTGGATTCCCATCCGGTTTTTTCCACCAGGGTTTTTCTGAGGTTTTCAGAATGAGCGGAAACATGTTAAAAAAATAATTTTTACCGGCTGTTCATAGGCAGGTGAAGAGTCTTTATCGGCACCCAGCCTGGAAGAAGAATTACCGGCCAGGTGGAGTCATTACCGGTCTGTTCGCAACCCTAATGGCATCCCCGATTTCGAGTTATATTGGTTTTTTTACGAGTGCCCGAGAACTTGACATGATTGATTCACTAATCTCCCCACACACGAAGAGAAGAATCCCACAATGAATACATTTAGGTCCTAGTAGGGGCGCGCGGATCATGTTTTGTGACTCACGAATTGAATCAAATCGAATAACCAGATCTCATCGTATCAAATGCGGAATATCACGATCTATTCGATCGTAATTTAGACTTCACCAGGATCGAAAGATCGCGTGCGAAGTCATGCACACGACTCCCCAATGTAATTCACGGACATCGGAGTTGGAAGCTTCGAGTGCAAAGTCATGCACGCCGTGAAGCACACTGAAAAGTCTGCGACGTTTGAATTTGGGAAAGTCCTACAGCCATTTTCGATCCAATTAGCATATCAAGGATTTCATCAATTGTGCCGGGATCGCGGGCTTTGAGTTTTGTTTTGCAAATCCTTGAAGAAATTTAGGATTCTATATGAATTCAGGAAGAATTCTTCCTCGGGAATTCTTTGGATGCTCTTTCATTGCTATCAACGTTATTTGTTGATTACCTGCGGCATGGATAGATTTTTCCCCAACCGTCACGGTGGACTTAGTGTGGTTCCTGTCAATGTACACGGAAAAGGAATAACAATATCCTATCAAATTGAATAAGGAATATCACGATCGTTATGATCGTAATTCAGACTTTTCCAAAATCGAAAGATCGCGTGCAAAGTCATGCACACGACTCCCCAATGTGATCCACGGGCGTTGAAGTTGGAAGCTTCGAGTGCAAAGTCATGCACGCCGCGGAACACACTGGAAAGTCTGCGACGTTTGAATTTGGGAAAGTCCCACAGCCATTTTCGATCCAATGAGCATATCAAGGATTTCTTCAATTGTGCCGGGATCACGTGCTTTGAGTTTTGTTTTGCGAATCCTTGAAGAAATCCAGAATTCTGTATGAATTCAGAAAGAATTCTGCCTCCGGAATTCTTTGGATGCTCTTTCATTGCTATCAACGTTATTTGTTGATTACTTGTGGCGTGGATAGAATTTCTCCTAACAATATCCTATCGAACCGAATAAGGAATATCACGATCTTTATGATCGTAATTCAGACTTTTCCAAAATCGGAAGATCGCGTGCAAAGTCATGCACACGACTCCCCAATGTGATCCACGGACGTCGAAGTTGGAAGGTTCGAGTGCAAAGTCATGCACGCCGCGGAGCACACTGAAAAGTCTGCGACGTTTGAATTTGGGAAAGTCCTACAGCCATTTTCGATCCAATTAGCATATCAAGGATTTCATCAATTGTGCCGGGATCGCGGGCTTTGAGTTTTGTTTCGCAAATCCTTGAAGAAATTTAGGATTCTATATGAATTCAGGAAGAATTCTTCCTCGGGAATTCTTTGGATGCTCTTTCATTGCTATCAACGTTATTGGTTGATTACCTGCGGCATGGATAGATTTTTCCCCAACCGTCACGGTGGACTTAGTGTGGTTCCTGTCAATGTACACGGAAAAGGAATAACAATATCCTATCAAATTGAATAAGGAATATCACGATCGTTATGATCGTAATTCAGACTTTTCCAAAATCGGAAGATCGCGTGCAAAGTCATGCACACGACTCCCCAATGTGATCCACGGACGTCGAAGTTGGAAGCTTCGAGTGCAAAGGCATGCACGCCGCGGAGCACACTGGAAAGTCTGCGACGTTTGAATTTGGGAAAGTCCCACAGCCATTTTCGATCCAATGAGCATATCGAAGATTTCATCAATTGTGCCGGGATCGCGGGCTTTGAGTTTTGTTTTGCGAATCCTTGAAGAAATTTAGGATTCTATATGAATTCAGGAAGAATTCTTCCTCGGGAATTCTTTGGATGCTCTTTCATTGCTATCAACGTTATTCGTTGATTACTTGTGGCGTGGATAGAAATTCTCCTAACAATATTCTATCGAACCGAATAAGGAATATCACGATCTTTATGATCGTAATTCAGACTTTCCCAAAATTGAAAGTTCGCGTGCATAGTCACGCAAACCGCGACTTACACTGAGGAGTTTGCGACATTTGAATCTGGTAAAGTCCCAGGACCATTTTTCATCCAAGTAGTATATCTAGTATTTTATCGATTAGGTCGGGGTCGCGAGTAATCGAAAGCGAATATTACCTGGTGATTATTTGGGGAATGAGTAGAATCTCCATTAACCGTTGCGGAGGAATGAACTTGATTATTATCAATGTGCTACGAAGAGAAATAACCAGATCCCATCGTATTAGTGATGGGCACCGATCGTATCGATGTTTTTGATAAACGTCCATTATGGTGATTCTCATATGCTCCAGTGGAACATTTAACCCATGAATTTTTCCACATCAAATTTGGAATTTTTCCTTCACATAATGAAATGGAATAATGGATCAATTCGGTCTCGTCATAAAATTACCCAAGATATGCTCCGATACTATTCCGATATCCATGTAACGCGATACAAAAATATCGAAACAGTATTGCAGCATATCTCGGGTAATTTTGTTTACAAGACTAAGATGATCCATCATTCCATCTCATGTTGTGGAAAGTCAAATATCCATGTTTGAAATGTTCCATTGGGATATGTGAGAATCAAGATAATCGATGATTATCAAAAAGATCGATACGATCGGTGCCCATCACTACATCGTGTCAAATAGGGAATACCACGATCTATTCGATCGTCATCCAGACTTAACCAGAATCGAAACATTGCGTGCAAAGTCATGCACA
This sequence comes from Gonatopus flavifemur, assembly GCA_018340375.1. Lineage (NCBI taxonomy): Eukaryota > Metazoa > Arthropoda > Insecta > Hymenoptera > Dryinidae > Gonatopus > Gonatopus flavifemur. The sequence goes on along the minus strand of JAFFJZ010000074.1, from coordinate 571,631 downwards.
CGACTCACCAACGTCACTCACGGACGTCGCAGTTGGGGACTCCGAGTGCATAGTCATGCACGCCGCGAATCACACTGAAAAGTCTGCGACATTTGAATTTGGTCAAGTCCCAAATCCATGTTTGATTCAATTAGTACATCTAGGAGCCTTCTGAAGTACCTGACCTGATCTGATGGTCATGACCAAATTGATTTGATTGGTTGAGAAAATATCCTTAACCAATCAAATCCATTTGGTCATGACCATTTGGTCAGGTCAGCTACTTCGGGAGCACGGCTAGTATTTTATTGATTAGGTTGGGGTCACGAGTAATCCCATAACAATAAAAACCGCTATTACCAAAATGTTCATGTTTCAGTCTGAAAATGCAGGTTCTTTGATATTTGTCGAAATATTTGTTGGATGTAAACAAGAAAGTTTGAATACAGTACACTGAGAAAAATTTGTTTGGATAAATTACTATTTTTGTTCGTAAGCCAAGGACATTAAAGAATGTCAACTATAATTACTCTCGATTTTCAATACATTTTTACCATCAGTGATAGTACCCGCCTATATGAGGCGAACACGACATCTGGCGGCTTTTACCATCACTGATGGTGAAAATTCTTGAGAATCGAGAGTACTTATTGTGAACATTTCTTAATGTCCCTGGCTTACGAACAAAAATAGTAATTCATCCAAAGATATTTCTCTCCGTGTAGATACGACGTTATTGCGAAATTAGATATTCAGGTTACGCTGTATGCAGTTACGACGATCGCCCGACAGATAGTGTGAGTATCGATACAGCGCGGAAAATGAATAAAATATGCTTCAGTTTCATTCACTGGATACATTCATTTCAATAACTCGATTTTTTTTCGATTTTAGTTGAGACGTTATTGCGTAAAACCATCCATATTTAGTCCAGTACAATCATCATCATCATGAAGTAATCAGTCTTACGACTGGTTTGATGAAACCCTCCACCCCTGTCTATTATCCGCCAAACGTTTAATTTCTACATATCTGCTACATCCCTTGTCTTGTACGATTTGCTTCATATAACTTGCTCTAGGTCTACCTTTACCAGTTTTACCATTCATTTTCCCTTCCAATATTGTTTTCAATAAACTCTCATGCCGTAATGTGTGTCCTATAAGATTGCTTCTCCTTTTCACGATGTGTTTCAAAAGATTTCTTTCTTCATTTATCTGCTCGAGTACTTCTTCATTTTTGACTTTGTCTATCCATTTTATTCTGAGCATCCTCCTATAACACCACATTTCAAAAGCTTCAAGTCTTCGTTGATCAGTTTTCCCCATTGTCCAAGTTTCGCAACCATATAATGCTGTGCTCCAAACGTAACTTTTCAAGAGTTTCTTCCTTACTTCCAAGCTTATATTTTTTGAGCATGATAACTGTCTCTTTTGATAAAAAGCCTGTTTCCCTTGTGCTATTCTTGCTCTTATATCTCTTTCGCTTTTGCCGTTCTCTGTAATTATGCTCCCTAGATATTTGAATTCTTTCACCTGTTCAATTGTCTCGGTATCTATTTTGATTCTCGTTCTTCTAGCTGTTCTCGCTGCTGTACACATCATGAATTTTGTTTTGTCTTTATTCATATCCATACAATAGTTTTCCAATAATATTGTTCTCATGGTGTTGAGAATATTTTCTAACTCAGTACTACTCGTGGCCAATATAGCTATGTCATCCGCGAATCTCAACATACTTATATTTTCTCCCTGAATCTGTAATTTCGATTGAATTTCCTCCTTCACTTCGTTCATTGCTTCTTCTATATATAAATTGAACATCAGTGGCGATAATGAGCATCCTTGTCTCACCCCTCTTCTTATTTGTGCTTCCCCTTCCTGACCCTCTATGTCTATTATTGCACTTTGATTCTTATATAATTCGTATATTATTCTTCTATCTTTATAATTTATTCCCACCTTCTTCAGGATCGCAAACATCTTCTCCCATTCCACATTATCGAAAGCCTTTTGTATATCTACAAAACCTATGTACACAGATTTCTCCTGCGCTATCCTTTTCTCTATTACTGCCCTGAGTGCTAAGATTGCTTCTCGCGTTCCCCTATTTTTCCTAAAACCAAACTGATCTTCTGCCAATCTACTCTCTATTTTATTTTCCATCCTCCTGTATATAATTTTGGTCAGTATTTTCGAAGCATGTGAAGTTAAACTGATCGTTCTGTAGTTCTCGCATTTGTCTGCCCCTTGTTTTTTCGGGATAGCGACAATTTTATTCTTTTGGAAATCTTCCGGTACTTCTCCTTCTTCGTACATATCTCTAATCAATTCAAACAGTGCGTCGCGAGTTCCTTCACTGGAGGCTTTTATAAGGCTCCAGTACAATATGTACAGCAAAAAATGTTCCCAATCACAACCCCTAACATATGCAGTATCAAACCCTTGTCTTCTCACCTACTTCCAGAAAAACTATGTCGGGATTTTGTAAAACTAAAAATATTTGGTGATAAGCCTTGAAAAATCAATACAAGTATCCATTTACGATTTTTTTTCTATGATCAATAGTTTTCAAGAAAAAAATAAAAATGACCTATTTTTTCGTACTAAATATGAATGTTTCTCAATCTTAAACTCGCCGTGGCTTGGGAAGTTTTCACCGAATGAAGATAAATCTTGCAGATTCTGCATCCTAAGACTTCCCCGAAGACATAAATCTTCGAAACATTCGCTGAAATTGATAAACAATCGATAAATTTCCAATTCGAAGTAAAAAGTACGTTTTGAATGCTTTACATCAAAAAAGAGTCTAGGATACTTGTATTGACATTTCAAGCCCTATCACCCAGTATTTTTAGTTTTGCAAAAGTCCGACTTTTTTTCCGACGCTCCATGTGATTGCTTGGACCAAGAATGCAGACGCCATTCTAGCGCTCGGCGAGTTATTGCATTCGGGTTTTCAATTTTGGTCCCCGCACTTTTTGCTCTACCTAGCACCGTTTTCACAAAATTCATCGCGGCACGTAAAAAAACCAATCAACGTGTACATAAACTTGAATATTTTTGTGTATTCAAACCACCTATTTCAGCGTCTGCATTGACATTTTCAATGGAAAACTCGACTGATTCTTCATCGGAAACTCCTCCAGCGTATACTGCGAACCCTTCGTTTCCAGCGTCATCTTCGCGCGACTCATTGTCGCAAGCTGCTGACTCATGCTCCATGAAAACTAAAAATTACAATTGATCATTTGTAAATACGTATAATTAACAATATTTTCATGTAACTGACTGTTTTGAAGTGAGTATAATGCTAAATTCCTAGTCATTAACACGTATACATATCATTTATTCAAATCTCCTATAGGTATATCCAGACCTGTTACGTTCATCAGAAATTACTAGCAGCTGTGACCATCAACTGTCTCATACTCCCTGTCAATGATAATATCATACAGATCTTAATGATAGTGGAATTGTTGATTGGAAGAATACAATGTTCCATTAGAAAACGTAATGACATACCCAACATTCTTCGAACATTAGGCCAACCTCCGATCTCTCCACCATCAATGATATTAACATGTTCTTTCGTTTTATATGACAACTGTCCTGAGAGAATTGATTGAATCTGACGAGAGGCGGATGTTGCTCATATCTGCATGGATCCAATTACAACGACGGAAATATCAATTCGGTCAAGGCTCAAAAGCTCTTAGGAGTATGGTCCGCAAGGTTGTCGTTCGATTGGGAGAATCTGGAGCATCATTTCTTATAGGAAATCGTCCGAAGAATCCAATGGTGTACGGCTCATTCCGGTACGCGGCCTCGTTCTTGATTTTTCACGCCAAAAGTCATTGACTGGTATTTGACGGAATTATCAATACATATGGAAATTCTTCCATCGGCTGCAGGGTTCTCGTTCGATTGGAAGGATGAGATGCATCAATTCTTATAGGAAATTGTCCGAGGAATCCAATGGTGTATAGCTCATTCCGGTACGCGGCCGTTTTCATGGAGTTTTCCTCGAGAGAAGGAGAGATTTTTGTCAATGTGCACACAATTTGCATGAATTTGGTTATTTGAAGACAAGTCGACGTCCGATTTCTTGGAGTAAAATCAATGGATATCGATGAGGGATTGTCTACAGAATCCAATGATATACGGCTCATTCCGGTACGCTGCCGGGTTCTTGATTTTTCATGTAACGCGTTGGCTGGTATTTGACGGAATAATCGAAATTATGCAAATTCTTCCATCGGCTGCAGGGTTCTCGTTCGATTGAAAGAATCAGAAGCATCAATTCTTATAGAAAATCGTCCAAGGAATCCAATGGTGTTCGGCTCATTCCGGTACGCGGCCGTTTTCATGGAGTTTTCGTCGAGAGAAGGGGAGATTTTTGTCAATTTCCATAGAATTTGCATGAATTCCGTTATTTAAAGACAAGTCGACGTCCGATTTTTGGGGTAAGATCTATAGATTCTTATGAGGAATTGTCGGCAAAACCCAGTGATATACGGCTCATTCCGTCACGCGGCCGTTTTCATGGAGTTTTCGTCGAAAGAAGGCGAGATTTTTGTCATTATGCACACAATTTGCATGAATTTGGTTATTTGAAGACAAGTCGACGTCCGATTTCTTGGAGTAAAATCAATGGATATCGATGAGGGATTGTCTACAGAATCCAATGATATACGGCTCATTCCGGTACGCTGCCGGGTTCTTGATTTTTCACGTAACGCGTTGGCTGGTATTTGACGGAATAATCGAGATTATGCGAATTCTTCCATCGGCTGCAGGGCTCTCGTTTGATTGAAAGAATCAGAAGGATCAATTCTTATAGAAAATCGTCCAAGGAATCCAATGGTGTTTAGCTCATTCCGGTACGCGGCCATTTTCATGGAGTTTTCGTCGAGAGAAGGAGAGATTTTTGTCAATTTGCAAGCAAGTTGAGTGAATTTCGTCATTTGAAGAGAGGTCGACGTCCAATTCCTGGGGTAAAATCTGTGGATTCTTATGAGGAATTGTCTGGAGAATTCAATGATATACAGCTCATTCCGGTACGCTGACGTGTTCTTGATTTTCCACGCGAAAAGTCGTTGACTGGTATTTGATGGAATAATCGGGATTATCCGAATTCTTCCATCGGCCGCAAGGTTGTCGTTCGATTGGAAGGATCTGATGCATCAATTTTTATAGGAAATCGTCCAAGGAATCCAATGATGTACGGCTCATCCCGGTACGCCGCAGTGTTCTTGATTTTTCACGGCAAAAGTCATTGACTGGTATTTGACGGAATGATCAATACATATGCAAATTCTTCCATCGGCTGCAGGGTTCTCGTTCGATGTGAATAATCAGATGCATCAATTCTTATAGAAAAGTGTCCAAGGAATTCAATGGTGTATGGCTCATTCTGGTACGCGGCCGTTTTCAAGCAGTTTTCGTGGGAAGGAGGCGAGATTTTTGTCAATTTGCACAGAATTTGCATGAATTTCGTTATTTAAAGACAAGTCGACGTCCGATTCTTGGGGTAGGAACTATGCATTTCGATGAGGAATCGTCTGCAGAAATCAGTGATGTGCGGCTCATTCCGGTACGCCGCCGTTCTCATGGAGTTTTTCTCGAAAGAAGGGGATTTTTGTCAATTTGCAGACAAGTTGAGTGTATTCCGTCATTTAAAGACAAGTCGACGTCCGATTCTTGGGGTACAATCTATGGATTTTGTTGCGACTTTTGGCGTAATTCTGCACACAATTCCTCATCAAGATGCATAGTTTTTACTCCAAGAATCGGACGTCGACTTGTCTTCAATAACGAAATTCATGCAAATTCTGTGCAAATTGACAAAAATATCCCCTCCTGTCGACGAAAACTGCATGAACACGGCCGCGTACCGGAATGAGCCGTACACCAATGGATTCCTCGGACGGCTTCCTATAAGAATTGATGCATCAGATCCTTCCAATCGAACGACAACCTTGCAGCCGATGGAAGAATTCGCGTATGTATTGACAATTCCGTCAAATACCAGTCAACGACTTTTGGCGTGGAAAATCAAGAACACCGCAGCGTACCGGAATGAGCCGTATATCACTGGATTCTGCAGACAATTCCCCATAAGAATCCATAGATTTTACCCCAAGAATCGGACGTCGACTTGTCTTTAAATAACGAAATTGATGCAAATTCTGTGGAAATTGACAAAAATCTCCCCTTTTCTCGACGAAAACTGCATGAAAACGGCCGTGTACCGGGAGGAGCCATACACCGTTGGATTCCTTGGACATTTCCCTATAAGAATTGATGCATCTCATCCTTTCAATCGAACGAGAACCCTGCAGCCGATGGAAGAATTTGCATAATCTCGATTATTCAGTCAAATACCAGCCAACGCGTTACGTGAAAAATCAAGGACCTGTCAGCGTACCGGAATGAGCCGTATGTCATTGGATTCTGTAGACAATTCCTCATCAATATCCATTGATTTTACTCCAAGAAATCGACGTCGACTTGTCTTCAAATAACGAAATTCATGCAAATTGTGTGCAAATTGACAAAATTCTCGCCTTCTCTCGACGAAAACTGCATGAAAACGGCCGCGTACAGGAATGAGTCGCACACTATTGAATTCCTTGGACAATTTCCTTTAGAAATTGATGAATTTCAATCCCTGACTCGGACGACGTCGTATCATGAGATAACAAAATTCACCGAAATCATGTAGAAGTTATTAGAAATGTCGCCTCTTATTGACAAAAAACCTACGAAAACGCCCGCGTACCAAAATGAATCATATACCATCGGATTCCTCAGACAAAATCCTATAAGAATTGATGCATTTTATCCTCCGAATCGCACGTCGTCTCATCAGTAGGTGATGAAAATCGTTAGAACCAATATATAACCCCTCGTTTCTCTGCAAAAAATCCTATGAAAACGACCTCGTGTCGTGAAAAATCTTTCATTTTCGAATTCCTCGTCTCAGATACTACAAATTCATATTCTCAGATATCATCATCATCTCATTTCAGCATGTCCTTATGGAGAAAATATCCAAATACTTCGGTCGTTTTGTTCAGGTACAGTCCCAGCCAAAACATAACCCCTGCGGCCGACAGCTCGCGGCCGACAGCTTCCACTTCATTTTGCCCGCATCAAATTGAATCCCAACACATCCGATTGGATACGATTTCAGATCCAATAAGATATATGCAAAATACGGATCTGGTTGGACCCAATCATTTTTCCGTGGGCAGACTTTGTGAAAAGTAATAAGTTATGCACTTCATAAATATGATCAATTTGATAATCGCCAATTAATTGACGTTGACTTGTTCCCAGTCCGCAAATATGGGGAAGTACTTATGGGAGCAAAATTAATTTCACTGCTATGCTACATACATTCAAAGATTCTGGTGTACTTATATACTGGATTCAAATGTATTGGTAGGAAGCATCGTAGTAGTATTTTTTAAGAAGTGCTACCATGGTAGTGCTGCTAGAATACTACGAGAGCGCCACTTCAAGAGGTGATATTAGGTTCGGTCGCAAGTTGGGAAACATTTGAGGAATAATCCACGACATTGATCGATGATAAGGTTCGAAAGTTTTTAAATTGAATAGTATGATTAGAATCGAAATTTATTTGTGGGTGTTGTTAAATTGATGGAATAGGGAGAGAACGGATTAAATCCATCGACTATACAGTATGACGAAAGACAATTTGAATTCTCCAAGGACTCTATTCTGCTGACATTTTAGTAGTTCATTTTGTGCTTCCGGAAGAATTCAATAAGACTTAGTTTTTGGAACTTTTGGGTGGGGGCCGAATCAACAAAAGGACAAATCAACGAAACCATTGGTTGAAAAGGAAGAGATGTATGATGTATGATGTCTTATTCTTTCCAACTAACGGTTTCGTTGATTTGGTTTTTCGTTGATTTGGCCCCCATCCGAACTTTTTCTATCTGGATGAGAGTGCTAAAACTTTTTCACAAGCCCAGATAACACACGAAGAATTCTTTTTCAAAAACAAGGATAGAATTCTTCAAGAATTCTTTTCGAACTAATGAATTCATAAAGAGCTTTGGGAGAGTTCAATGCTTGGGACATTAACGAGTTCTTTGAAAATGCTGGAGGTATTGTTTTAGTACTCTCAAAGGACTCGTTAATGTCCCAAACATTGAACTCTTCCAGAGCTCTTTATGAATTCATTAGTTCCGAAAGAATTCTTGAAGAATTTTATTCTCGTTTTTGAAAAAGAATTCTTCGTGGGTTATCAGGGAGCGTTTCCTTGTGCCTGTGAAGATATCTTGAATGAAATATCTTTTGATATTGCATTTAATATCTCTCTAAATTCTTCAGAATATATTTCAGAATGCTCAAATAGAGTTATCCAAAATTTTTATCTGGAATTGTGAGTTTTTACAACAAATTTGACCCCTAAGTTTGATTAAAACTTGATCCGGAAGTGTTGCATGAAATATCTATAAAACATCCTTCAATGATATCCCAAAATATGAATTCCTATATAGTTTAAGAGTTTGGGTCAAGAAAAAAAAAATATAAAAGAAAACATGGTCAGAAGCAATGTTCAAGAGGATAAAGCGTTTACTTCTCTTCCTATCGTATAATAGAAAATGAGTTAGTCTCCTCGATTAATCAGAGAGCACAGGAGTTCTGAAAGAGTTCTATATGAATGAATTGTATTCATTATGAACTCTTTTAGAACTATTATGCTATCTGAGTGAATCTGGTATGGTCTCAGATGACGCACGGAAAATTTTTTTCCCAGAACAAGAATAAAATTCTTCAAGAACTCTCCAAACTAATGAATTCATAAAGAGCTCTGAAGGAGTTTCATTTTTGGGACATTAACGAGTCCTTTAAGAATACCGAAAGCATTGTTTCAGTACTCTCAAAGAACTCGTCAATATCCCAAACATTGAACTCTTCCACAGCTCTCTATGAATTAATTAGTTCGGAAAGAGTTTTTCCAGAATTTTATTTTTGTTCTTGAAAAATAATTTTTCGTGTGCTATCCAGGGCAATATTGATTTACTCCTTATGATACTACCAGAAGTGCTATGGTAGTATTGACGCATACTCCTTATGATACTACCAGAAGTGCTATGGTAGTATTGACGCATACTCCTTATATTACTACCAGTAGTGCTATGGGAGTATTGATTTACACACTCCTTATGGTACTACCAGTAGTGATTTCAAATATTGCCCAGCACAAATGGTAGTAAGTTATTGAATACTTATAGGAGTACTAATGTAGTGGAAGTGGGAGCATGCCAGTGTCAAATTCATGAAATGCTCCTATATTGATATGCCAATGCTACCGCTCACTACTAGCAGTAAAAGAGAAGCATTTTCGCTGAAAATAGAAGCGGTTTGCTGACTGGGTTATCAATAAAATAAATACTAACTTATTCGTTGATTTCAGCTCATTATGAATTCCCTTGATATCATCTTCCCCTGCAGCTCGAGCCGAAACCTCTACTTCTCCTTGAAACTCCAATCTCAATTGGATTGTCAGGATGAGGGTGCTGTCCATTTCCTTTCATTCTTTGAATTCCCAAGGTTTCCGAAATTTCAATGTAAATCGTTTTTCTGCAGCCTTCGTTCTTCTTCCTACGCCGAAATTCCGTCCCAGAGTTCCTATTATTCCAATGATATACATATCCGACGTAAAAATGCTTGGTCGTGTATTGTTGTTTTCCTTGAAGTCCCTGCATTTTTTTCTAGGAATGGAATAAAAGTCAATCACTTGCGGTTTGATATGGAACTTGTGTAGATAGCGAAAAGTTTAATAATTAAAAAAAACGGTCTTGAAATTTCAAAAATCACTCACCAAGTACCACGTAATAAAGTTTCCTTAATCACAAAATGCGCTGACATCACTCATTCTGTTTACATATAATTCTCTCTAACCAATAATTGAAACGATTGTTTATCGCACGTACAATCACGCAACAGTGAGATTCATCCAAAAGCACTAGACGCACAAGAATTAACGAACTTTATTACGGTCTGTGTACAAAGCTTGCGTAAACGTAAGAACGGATGAGCAGGAACCACATACGTCTTGTCACCCTACTTTTGCGGTTAGGTAGTCCTGCAACCACAGTGAACTCCGCTCATAAATAAAAACGCATATTATCGAACTGTTTACTATTACTGTGTAAATAAATTCGATATGAGGCCCTGAAAGATTGATTTTTATTTCATTCACAAGAAAAAAAATGCAAAGAATTCCTGGGAAACACCAATATACGGTCAAGTATTTCCACGATGGATACGTATACTACCGGGACAATAGGGGACCGTTCAAATCTGGGGACCGTTCTGACGTGAGAAACTATAGACCGATTAGTATCATGAATGTTATGCCGAAAATTTTTGAAGATATATTTACTGATAAAATAACACCACTGTTTTCTGATATTATTTCTGATTTCCAACATGGCTTCACTTCTGGCAAATCTACCGTAACTAACTTGTCTATTTTTTCTCATGTTGTGTCCTCTGCGCTTGATCAAAATGCCCAAGTGGATACTATATATACAGACTTCTCAAAGGCTTTTGACAGAGTTGATCATAATATATTGTTAAATAAATTAAGTAATCTAGGTATTCGAAGCAATTTCTTGTCGTGGTTACAGAGTTATATTCTGAATCGTACGCAATCAGTTCGTGTCTCTCAATATTTCTCTGATTCATTTTTTGTATCCTCAGGTGTACCGCAAGGCTCACATCTAGGTCCTTTATTATTTATTATTTTCATTAATGATATCTCTACGATTTTCAAGTACTGCACACATCTTCTTTTGCTGATGACCTGAAACTGTTTATGATTATAAGAACTTACAGAGATGCTCAAAATCTGCAATCTGATTTGGATCGGTTACAATCTTGGTGTGTGCTATCTAATATGTCATTAAATCTCACTAAATGCCATGTGATGAGATTTCATAGAGGTAAAAATGCTATTTATTTTCCTTATAACTTGTCTCATTCTCTGTTATCACCTATAAATACTGTTCGTGATCTTGGAGTTTCATTTGACTCTCGTTTTAACTTCTCAGATCATTACAATCACATAGTTGGTACTTCCATGAAATCTCTCGGATTCATCAAGCGCGTTTGTAAAGATTTTCGTGATCCTGTTGCACTTCGAACACTGTATTGTACTTTAGTTAGACCTCATCTTGAGTATGCGTCTCAAATTTGGAGTCCTCATTTAATTCGGGATTGTACAGACTTGGAAAGAGTTCAGCATAAGTTTCTGCGTTTTGCTGCCTATCAGATAGGCCGTCCGTTGAGCGTCACTTGTCATGATTACTCATTGATTATGGCTCTACTTAACTTGCCTCCCTTGGAATCACGTCGTTTGTTCAATGATTTTTCATTTTTGTATAAAATTGTTAATGGGAAAATTCGCTGCCCTCAACTGCTTGGACTTGTACGTTTTAATGTCCCTTCTCGTTTATTGAGGCGCCCTAAATTGTTCAATCCAATTTCTTATAAATCGAGACACGGTTATTCTGATCCGGTAAATCGGATATCTATCCTAGCAAATTCTTACAGTGATGTGCTTGAATTATTTTCATCTCATTCTGATCTTAGGAATTCTGTTTCTCTTATTTGTCAAATTTAATATCTAATTGTCCTTTTCACCTATAATTATACACGTTAGGGAACGTACCCATACTACGTGACCTTTTTATTTGTCTCGTTCCTTGTTGCACCAACTTCAGGCATAATGAGTAAGATAGAGAAGGAAGTAAGAAAAAGGTCACGTGGTATGGGTACGATCCCTTAACTGTTGTTGTAATATAAGATGCATGTAGTCGAGCTTAACATGATGCTTAATGCTTTGATGTATGATATATATAATGTGGTTCAAATAATGTATATTCTATGTACCAAAGGGTCTTTTATACCCGTATAAACAAAATAAATAAATAAATAAATAAATAAATAAATAGGAATTTAGGGACGATTTTCCGATGTAGCAGAAGGAACGAAAGCTGCACAGCAACGATTTACGTTGAGACTTTAGAGAACTTAGAAAATCAAAACATACGAGTGAATGGACAACACAATCATCCTGATGATCCACACTATTTACTGAGGTTGAAATTCCAAGAAGAAGCAGAGGTTTTGGCTCGGGCTGCAGGAGATGATGACATCAAAGGAATTTATGATGAATTAAAGTCGAAAGATGAGTTAGGATTTATTAGCGGTGTGCGAGAAATAGTTTTTATCAGGACGAGTCGGGAATGAAAAAATCTCGATTCGTCCCGATTCTCGAATCGAGAACCCGAATTATTCGATCCCTATATATTATCGAATATATGTAATCGAAATATTCGATTACATCCCTAGGATTTATTTTATTCCATTGAACTTAATATTATACTGGAATGAGTACTCTTTGTTTTTTCTATAGTATCGACCGGTCAGAGAGAGAGATCATACGTTGGGCGCATGGTATCTGTTTCTAACAAATGCATTTTAGAGAGAGATAGGGAAAAAGTTGGGTACCTCGTACTCTGTCTTGCTCATGTAATGAACCATATCACTCTGACCGCGCCAATCAGGTGAGTGCTCATTCCAGTATGTATAGAGTTCAATGTTTTATTCATAACAAATTGAGGGGATACCAGTGACCCATGTTTTAGAAAAGGACAGAAACAAAACGATTACCGACAAATTATCCGAAAACGAAGCAATAAAATGAAAATATCGCTCTGTACAGACCATTTTCAATGAACAAAGATGGTCTGTACAGAGCAATATTAGGGTCGCACGAGACCCGAGATTAGTATCGGTTTCGTCTCAGTCTCATTATTGGAATCGAGACGATACCGAGACTGAGGACTCGATACTCGAGAATATCGTCGATACTTTGAAATATTTTTTGATAAAGGAAAATGAAAAAAATTAATTAGAATTTTTATATATGACATAATTTATATTTTTTTAAGCATTACATTTCTTCACTCTCGATCTACATTTGAAGAAAATGAATGAATATTGAATCATGTAATGATAATATAATTATAATGACAGAATAATGAATGATATAAAAATCAATTCAACAATTATAACAATGAATATTCGTGTGCACCAAACCGTTATTATTCATCATAATCATCATGAAGTAATCAGTCTTATGACTGGTTTGATGAAATCCTCCAACCCTGCCTATTATCCGCTGACCATTTAATTTCTGCATATCTACGACAACCCTTATCTCGTATGATTTGCTTCATATAACTTAATCTAGGTATACCTCTTCGAGTTTTACCATTCATTTTTCCTTCCAATATTGTTTTCAATAAGCTATCATGCTTTAATGTGTGTCCTATCAGGTTACTTCTTCTTTTCACGACATGGTTCAAAAGATTTCTTTTTTCATTTACCTTCTCAGGTATTTCTTCAGTTTTTTACTTTCTCTGTCCACTTTACTCTAAGCATCCTTCTATAACACCACATTTCAAAAGCTTCAAGTCTTCGTTGGTCCGTTTTTCCAATTGTCCAAGTTTCGCAACCATATGATGCTGTGCTCCAAACGCAACTCTTCAACAATTTCTTCCTCACTGCTAAGCTTATATTCTTCAAACACAGTAACTGTTTCTTTTGGTGGAAAACCTGTTTTCCTTGTGCTATTCTTGCTCCTATATCTCTCTCACTCTTATCGTTTTCTGTAATTATGCTCCCTAGATATTTAAATTCTTTGACTTGGTGAATTGTCTCTGCATCTATTTTGATTTCCGTTCTCCTTGGTTTTTTCGCTGTTGCACAAATCATGAATTTCGTTTTGTCCTTATTTATATTCATACAATAGTTTTCTAGTAATATTGTTCTCATCGTGTTGAGAGTATTTTCTAACTCAGTACCATTCGTAGCTAATACAGCTATGTCATCCGCAAATCTCAGCATGCTTACATTTTCACCTTGAATCTGTAATTTCAATTGCACTTGTTTCTTCACTTCGTTCATCGCTTCTTTTGTATACATATTGAAAATCAACGGCGATAGTGAGCATCCTTGTCTCACCCCTCTTTTAATTTGTGCTTCTCCTTTTTGACCCTCTATTTCTATTATTGCGGTTCGATTCTTATATAATTCATATATTATTCTCCTATCCTTGAAATTAATCCCTACCTTTTTCAAAATCGTGAACATTTTCTCCAAATCAACATTATCGAATGCTTTTTGTATATCTACAAAACCTATATACACAGACTTTTTTAACTCTAGACTTTTCTCTACGACTGTTCTGAGTGCTAATATTGCTTCCCGCGTTCCCATATTTTTCCTCAAACCAAACTGATCTTCGGCTAATCTACTCTCTATTTTATTTTCTCTTCTCCTGTATATAATTTTTGTCAGTATTTTGGAGGCATGTGAAGTTAAACTAATCGTTCTGTAGTTCTCGCATTTGTCTGCTCCTTGTTTTTTCAGAATGGTGACAATTTTATTCTTCTGGAAATCTTTCGGTACCTCTCCTCTTTCGTACATGTCTCAGACCAATTCAAACAGTGCGTCACAAGTTCTTTGACTGGAGGCTTTGATAAACTCCGCACTTATGCCATCTATTCCTGGTGCCTCACCATAAAAATCAATGCATGATGTAAGAAAAATTTGTAGCATGCACTGAGTGGCACTATGAAAAATGAACAAAAGCATTGGGAATTTCAAGCATTCACACTAACAATATACTTTAACGATACTTCATGACCCTACTCTCTAAATCCGAAAAAGTGAGATTTCCACTCGAACGGAAAGATAGGTTCCCTTCTGGCTGCCTAAAGAGTGAAATTCCACTCTTTTGGAGTGAGAATTCACTCTTTAGGCAGCCAGATGGGAACCTATCTTCTCATTCGAGTGGAATTCTCACTCTTCCGTATTGAGAGAGTAGACTGATAGTTAGATTTCTGAATATTACGCGGTTAAAAGTAAAATAGGTGAACACATATTTCACTTTTTTCCCAGTTCCATTTTTTTATCGGTTGAAACGATGAAAAACATCCCAAAAATAATTTTCAATAATAACTGTAGTCCGAAAGATTTTTCATATGACCCTCACAGCTAAATTTCTGAATAAATCCCAGATGCTCTGAAACGGTTTTGAGCTGCTGCCACACTGATATTTTTTTGATTCAAGAAAACTTTCTTTGAAGGGAGGAAACATTTCCTTGTTTCAAAATTATACAGCTTAATATGAAGAGAATTTTCTTACCACAAGTACACATCTTCTTCAGATAAGAAAAATAAATGTATTCTCAGCACAAGAAAATATGTTCTTACAATTAAGCCAATTTTTTCCTCAGTGTGAGCAGCTGTTTGGGCTTATTTAGCTAAGTCAATACTTTTATAAATGTCACTCATAATAAACTAATGGAAAATTTCCCATAAACATTCGAGAGAATTCTATAAATTTACTGTGAAAATTCCATAAAAACAAGAATTTTTGTACATTTTTATATGTGGAAATTCTTATATATGTATGAGAAATCTTCTTCCAAAATTATGATTTCAGAACGATCGTAACTGGTGGACTCCTAGTCTTATTCGAATACAATTATAACAACACTAGGAATCCGCCAGTTGTGAACGTTCCTTTCCAGACAATTCGGCTGCATAGGAAAGGAACCTTAGTCAGTGTACTTTCCATAAACTGCAATATTTGTTCCAATTGAACTAAACAATTAGTTCCAGTAGAAACTCTGTAAATGCAACTATTTGTGTCCTTTACACTCAATATTCAATTGTGTGCGAGAAAAGGGCACATATGGTTGCGTACGGTAGGGGGTCTTTTGGCCGAATCGACATGATTTAACAATCGCTAGTCATTCCTTATTAGTGTTATCTGAAAGCGACTAGCGATTGTCAAATCATGTCGATTCGGCCAAAAGATCTCCTATCATTGCGTACAGAGAGTTCCTGCTGTACATATAAACTATGTAATCCTATTCCATACACAACAAATCAAATAAACGATTAAAATAGAAAGTTTGAACATTTTGACCAATTTTGACCAAATTTGACCGATTTTGACCATTTTAACCAATTTTAGTCAGTGGTTTGGATAATATTTAAAAAGGCCGGCTTTTTTCAACCTTGTTCATGGGATATTATATTGATATTCAATGAAATCAAGTGAATTTCATTTCTAAGACGTACGAAAATAATACCCATACGGCATACCAGATCAGAAAGAGTTTATAAATAAATCAATTGAGACTTGAAGAACTCATTATGAATTCTTTTCGAATTTTCGTTCTGTGTGAGCATGGTTCCAATCTTGAACTGAAAACGTCAGTAACTATAGTTATTGACGTTCATAGAATACAAACATATATGTTCCTATTCATGCTCAATTCTGTGGTAAATTCGAGATTTAATGATCTGCTTCGATAGAATTGATAATCTAAAACGGATGTACTTATGTAACTAGAATATAAATGCTTAAAGGGTCTCGAGCGACAATCATTTATCATTTTTCCGTACATGACTTCGTCTCTTCTTGATATGTAAATTGGCGACGAATAAAATTATGATACGCTCGAGTACCCTTAATCCAAGATTTATGAATCTAGATTTAGTATTGCTTGAGATAGTCAATGAAGTTAAGTTGGTCCAATAGTATTTGTGAATTGTCAGATCGCAGTCTTCATAACCGACACTTCGAAGACGATTCACTTCATTAATAAAATTTTTATTCAATTTGAAAATTTTTTCAGATGTGAATATTTTCACTGAAGTGTGTCAGCGAAAATGATCGTAAATTATCATTCCTAAAATTCAATTGTATGCAATTATATATGAACATGAATAGAATGAATCCTTTGGTTTCGAAAAACTTCTAACATGGAGTGCTCCATTAATTCTTTAGTTTTTTTTTGCATCCTTTTGAATTCATGAATACTTTGATGATCTCGAAGTTTATGAATATTCGTTGGGAATTGAACTGCATTCCTTTCAAATATTCATTTTATGAATAATTGTTGAACAGAATATTTTCATGTACCTAGCTGAAGTTTGAATCCTTCTTTTGGAATGGAATGAAAATTCAATCTAATGAAATCTGATGAATACCGGATATCCATCTTTTTAAATAAACTATTTTGAGCAGGAGAAAGTGATACAAGAATTCACTGAAAGATCTTAGGCTTTGAGCTATCGAGTGTTTTGTTATTCAATTACTAATTTGTTTCAATAAACGATTCAAACTTCAGGAACATATATTTTGTCGATACCGTCGAGACGATACCGATACTATGCCTAACGATACCCAGAGGATACCCAAGTCTTACCATATTTTTCGATACCGAGACGATACCTTTAGGATATCGGCGAGAATATCGTCTCGTGCACCCCTAAGCAATATTTTCTGCTTCATTTTCGAATAATTTGTCAGGAATCGTTTGTTTCTTGTTTTGTCTAATCTATGGGTCGCTGGTATCCCCTTAAAAAATGAGAACTACAATCATGATTGGCGGTTTTCAACTTCATCCAGTGACGTAGCGTGGTAATGTGGCACCCGGGGCGAAGTTTGTACTCTCCGCCAGGGGTGGAGATCTTTCAAAATCATCTATCTTTTTTGATATAAAAAATATATAACTCTTATAAATTCCAATACAAATTCGCGACTTCACGGAATTCATTGTGTATAAGCTATTATTTTTAACAGAGAGTACTTTTTATTTTACTGAGATATGACGATTTATGAGACAGATTGAATTAAATTTACACCCAAACTATCTGGCAGAGTACTGGTTGAAAACTAGTCGACCGTAGAGGAGGGATGTCAACCAATGCGCGTAATCCTTTGTTAGGCTTTTTATTAAATGATTGAATCAACGTAGGTATGAGCCCATTCGGGATCAGTTGTACTACCACAGAAAATACAAGCAGCTGATGCTCGCTGCTAGAGCCAAAAATATTCCACCAACACCTCGCGATTTGAATGAGTTAGCCGAGATGCTTGAAGAATATCAACCTACACGAAACATTTATCGAGGTTGCGCAATCGGGGCCGACGGGTCCCAGGTACTTATATTTATTCACGATTCAATGATGGAAGCTCTTTCGCGGTGCACACAGCTGTTTTGCGATGGGACGTTCAAGGTATACACGTTTGATAATGATCATAAGCCCAGACAGCATAGAAAGTCTTCTACGCGTTTCGGAAACGTACTTTTGGTTCTCCGTGTTTCGGTCCCTATGAAGCGAGATTTTGAAACGTTCAGAATACCCCCCCCCCCTCCCCTTTTGATGTTCCTGAACACGTTCTGAGTACGTTGTTTTCATTCACCACGAGACGTTCTCATCACGTCTTCTGAACGTCCTTTCATGAAAACTAATCTTCACAAACACAAAGTTACACAGTGGACATTGATAGAACTAAACGGGACATTTGCATGTCCTTTGGCTTTAAATTGCGACGTTTTTAAAACATCCTGAGACGTTATTTGCACGTTCTGTGTGAAACCGAACACGTCTTCTAAACATTGAGAAAACCTCCTGGTGCTGTATGGAAGTCTTGATGGTTTTTATTCATTATTATTGATTCGATTGTAGTTAAGGCCAAGAAAACCACGATGCGCACAAGTCTTTATCATCCATTTTAGAAAAATGGATAATGTAAGTTATTCATCCAAGACTGCCTCGTTAGAATTACGAGATGTTATTATAAAATTCCAATATCATTTTAAGGGGTTTCCCGCAATATTTGCACTGATGAGTTCAAGAACTCAAGACTGCTATGACGCGATGTGGCGTCATATACTGGAATTGATACCTCAACTTCTAGAGAACGTGAGTACGATCTCTAGTGATTTCGAACGGGCCCAAATTAACAGCGCCAAAGAAAACTTCCCTGAAGCGAGGATAGTGGGCTGTTCATTTCATTTCAAGCAAGTGGGTGATTTTTCCTTCAAAATCTCTAGAAGACTGAATATTTCGTATCCCTAAAATTCATTCATTGGGCACATTCTCAGGCAATCGTAAAAAAATGGACCAACCTGAGGATTCCCGCCGATTTCGAATACATCCTAGGAAGAACATACGCCTTGGCTCACTTACCATCAGACAAAATGGTGGAAGGAGTAAATTCGGTTCAGTGTTTAATTGATAGAATTTATCGGCAAAATAACGAAAGTCGACAAAAATTACAAACCTTTGCCACGTATTTGAGAACATTTTGGTTGCCACTGGCCAATGTCATGTCAGTGCACAATAAACCCGTTCGAACTAATAACACGACAGAAAATTTTCATTTAATTGTGGGTAAGAAGATGGGAAATCGTCCAAATGTTTGGAGAATGTTGGGTATGTAATTAAGTTTTCTGATGGAACATTGAATTCTTCGAATTAAGGGTTTTACTATTGTCAACATCTGTGTGATATTATCAATGATAGGAAGTATGAATAAGATCATGACGACAGTGGCTGACGATTTCAAGAAAGTAGAAGATGGACGTCGCGTTAGTACAGAAAGGCCTAGAGATCTGCAGGTGGCTGATTTGGCAATTTTAAATGCAGAAATGAATTTGAGAACTGAACGGTAGGGGAGAGTGGGGACACTTGCACCATGGGGTGATATGCACCACAGCAGATATCTCTTAATTTCCCAAAATTTCTGAACTGTTCTTGCACGTGGCGTTTGCTGGATGGATGACCTAACTCCACACGAGTTCACAGGAATGTGGAATGAATCTCTGTTTTTTTATTGATATCAAAAGGTTTGGCACTCTCAAAATCGTTTGATTTGTGTCTCCTTAGTTTTTCAGAAAAAGTTTCCCATGATCTGTAAGTGATCCCAAACACCACGAAACCAATCTCAATCGAAAGTACAATCGTTGCACAATATTTTCATGATCCACTTTTTGACTGAAAATATCTGGAATTTTTTTGCGAGCATCAGTAGTCTGTTGATGCCGTGAGGGGTGCAATGCACCACAAATTGCGGGGATACTTGCACCACTTCCGATGTTCCATTTTTTTTATAGAAACAGGTATTCAGAATGATCCGTACACTCGGATGTTCGAATCTGAATGTTCTTCCGAAGAACAGAAGAGAGAAGGAGAGGAAGGAGAGAGAGAGAGAAAGATTCTTTTGTTTCATAAAATACTCTGTGAAACTCTTTGCTATTTCCATGAATGATCTCACTTCATATAAGTCAGGGAGGATAAACTCAATGAGAGAATTTTCATAATGAACTTCAGCGCCGCCAAGGGGAAGGCTACTGGAACTAACCTCACATGGATACATTTACACAAATGCTCAACGAATCATAAAAGTTTGTGACACAGTATCAGTGCCTTCATGTGAGATTAGTTCAAGTACCCTTCCTCTTGGCGGCGCTGAAATCAGTCTCAAGAACGTTCAATTGAGTTTATGCCTCCTGATATGAGTTGGTAGGAGTGACAAATTTCACTTGTTTCCTCCGTTCGTAGCAAACACTCTTGTGCAATTAGTTTTCAATAAAAGGTTGTTGCTAGTATCAAACTCTAAACTGCATAAAGTCCATCTTGATCGTAAGTTCAGCTATTCACTTGTATATCTGATTATTCATTTCAAATAAATACTGATAAATAGATTTGAAAATAGTGATTATTATTCCAATTAGCCCTGCTAAATTATCCCCATAAAGAACGATACAAAACGATAAATTTTTTCTATAGTTTTCAATGAGGTTTCTGAATACGGAATTTACGAAGTTATATCGTTATCAAACGATAGAACTCTATCGTTCATTACCGTTTTCTATAAAAATTTAACAGATTGTATAGGGTTTTATCGTGAAATTCGTATTGGAAAAGTACTACTTATTCTAGAACACATAACTATTTTTTTCCAAATAACTGATACTTCTCCTATACGAATTTCACGATAAAACCCTATACAATCTGTTAAATTTTTATAGAAAACGATAAAGAACGATAGAGTTCTATCGTTTGATAACGATATAACTTCGTAAATTCCGTATTCAGAAACCTCATTGAAAACTATAGAAAACATTTATCGTTTTGTATCGGTCCTTATTGGGAAAATTTAGCAGGGAGAGGATCAATTACTCAGGGAGAGAGAAAGAGAGAGAGAGAGAGAGAGAGAGAGAGAGAGAGAGAGGGAGAAAGAGCTGATTCGCAGGGTGGTGCAAGTCTCCCGCCATGTGGGGAGAGTTGCACCAAACGCAATGTTTTTGAAGAACACTTATATCATTGATAGGATGTTAGATTCGACCTTGCTATCATTTGTAACTTAGAAAGGAATGTTTGCTCTGTCAAAATCCCATAAATAATATATCGAATGAAGTTAACCACGAAAGTTATAACAATGTAAAAAAAAAGTGGTGCAAGTGTCCCCACTCTCCCCTACGTATTAAAGAGCCAATTTAGTTGAACCAAATAAATTTGATTTATCACAGCTAAATACTTCATTCCATTGAGTGAACTTTTTTATTCCTATTTCACTCTTAGGAAAGTTCACTACATTTAGGACCAAAACACTCCATTTTCACTCCAAATTTTTGGCATAAAAATGGAGTGTTTTGGTCTTGAATGTAGTAAATTTTCTTGAGGGCAGACAACTAGATTTTTATTCACGCCAACTAAAATTTAGCTGTGACAACTAAATTTTAGTTACCACAGCGAGGTGCCTTTCTCTCAGTATAACACTAAACTTATATTCTTCGAAATAATATTTCCAGATACAGTGTTGAGAAATTCCTGATGAACGTGGCTAGTCTAAGGCGATTGGAGTTCGCAAGAGGTCAGTTGTCTAAAATATAAATATTTATAGATTCAAGACATGTCAATAAATGATATGCGTGTCACTGACTGGCAATTATGCATTGTACTCACTCAGAAACAGCCAATTTTTGGATTTTGTATTGCTAATTGTATTGTACATCCTCAAAAATAATCAATTGTCCTTCCCAGTTTTCATCGGTAATGAGTCAGTAGCCCGAGAGAACGGCGATGAGACAAGTGAAAATGATACTGAAAACGAAGACTTCACAGGAGACGTCGACCGAGTTCTTGATGAAGAGCCCATCGAATTTCTCATTGAAAATCTCAATCCAGATGCTGGAGCAGGTTATTAAAATGCACAAAAATATTTCAGTTTTGAAGCACTTCAATTAGTCATGAAATGAGTTAAGGGGTCTATCCTGATTGAAATTTTCAAAAAAAAGTTTGTTTCAGATTTTTTCAAACAGTTTTGTAATATAAATATTGATATGAAAGTTATTATACTGTATTGAGGCCCATGGAGCTCCAGAAAAATGGGCAAAATTTTGCTACGTACTTTTCCAAAACCTAAGCAATGAATGGAGATTTTTCATATGCAGTGATGGAGCATATTGCCAAGATTAGACTTTGAATACTCGAGTGAATCTGGGAAATATTTCTGAAGATTATGCAAAGAATTGAACATAATAATCTACAAATGTCAATAATTTTCATGACTTGTCTTCTTTCATGTTCAGATATTACTTTTGACTTTTAATTTATATTCAAAGTCTAATCTTGACAATATGCTCCATCATTGCATATTTAACATTTCCATTTATCGTTTAGTTTTACGAGAAAAACGTAGCAAAGTTTTTCCCGCTTTTTTAGAGCTCCATGGCCGCCCAATAAGAGATTCCAGTAATCTGCCAACGGTAGAGATAAATCCAACATTACCTCATTGCTGGAAACCAACAGTTGGTTTCTATTTTAGAAACAGTACTGAAAAGTTTTGAACTTTGGCTACCAACGTTATTCCAACGCTGGATTTGTCCGAAATCTATCAAAATCAGTACAATCAAAATAGGTACATGGAAAAAATTTTTTTGGTACATTTTAGTAAGTTTTTATACATGAAACGCGGTCTTTGCGAAAAAATGTTTTCCGATGCCCTGTTAATAAAATTTCCGAAACTACGCGAACGATCCTTATTAAATTTTGACCACATATTTTTCACACCTTTAGCTATAGCGCATATCAAGCGATTTTTTGTTCTCTGAAAATTGACAAAATGGCGGACATTTTTGGAAAAAAAGTATTTTCTATTGTTTTTGGCGAACAAAGGGTTAAAATCAGAATTTCAAGAAACCCATGACATGCGCTCTAGTTATAGGTGTGAAGAATATGTGGTAAGAATTCCATGAGGATCGGTCGCGTAGTTTCGGGAATTTTATCAACAGGGCATCGGAAAACGTTGTTTTGCGGAAACCGCGTTCCATGTGTAAAAACTTACTAAAATTCACCGAATAATTTTTGTTCATGTAGAGTCATTTGGGGTAAACGTGTGCAGTGGGTAAGTGTGCGCACCCGCTTTATCCTGGAAAGTGTGCGAAGGAAGCCGTGAGATGCACAGTTGACCCGTAGATATGCGAGAGGAGAAATAGCTCATGCAGAATAAAGCGGCCTAATGCAGTCAGTCTGTTGGAAAAGAAGGAAAATAAGAATTAGTCGTTCCAAAAATAGTTTCAGCCTTCACGGGAAAGATTGTCACAACGTATTGCTGTAAGCCACGAAGGTGAATTAATTTTTTTTATGATGCCATTGTATTTCCCATCATAATATTCGAGATATAGTTCAGCTCCGGTAAAAATATGTGACAAATCATAGAATAAGTCCTTTCGGGGTAAGTGTGCGCATGCAAACAATATTATTCGTTTTTCTGGGACCCCTGTAGGAATGATTTGTCATCAAGTTCGTATCAACTCATCCGATTTCAAGTCAGTTTGCATACTACTGACTCTGTAAGATACTATATCAGTAAATCGATCTCTAATCACCTATGGATCTGGTTTCACATAACTTTGTCTCATCATTCCGATTTTCCCAAAGAAATAATGACCTAGTGAGATTTATGCGTGATATTGAGCTAATTCGCTTTTACGATGTTCAAAACTATGATAAAAAGAGAGTAAGCACACTTTCTGCAAATGCGTACACTTACCCGGCACGAGTGCCCACACTTACCCGCAACAGAGGTCAAGTGTACGCATTATGGTTTTCCTTGGAATAACCTTTTTCCTTCGAAGTTTCGAGGTTTTGTGTATCATTATCAAATCCAATTAGTACTTGAATGACCACTTTCTCGAACACACGGTTTCATTTTCCTTCATTCCTTATCATTCAATTTTGGCATCTCTTCAAATGTTGAAGTGCGCACACTTGCCTCGAATGACTCTATTTCGATAGTGTATTGATACAGTGTAGTAACTTTCATATGAATATTTATATTACAAAACTGTTTAAAAAATTCTGAAACACAATTTCTTTTTTTGAAAATTCTAATCAGGATAGACCCCTTGATGGCTCTAAAGTTGATCGAAAAGAGTAATGAAGTCGGTGAAATGGATGTTATATTGTGTAAAAATATAAATATAACATGAAATGCATGATTTATCATGGCTTACAGGCGGGGAGTTCGAAAATGAACGGGTTTTCCGCCGGCGACTTCGACGTATCTCAAGTATGTATTATTTTTGCGTCAATTAAAGTTCATGGAAATAAAATTATAATATATCAGATAGATAAATTAGTTTTCATGTAAAATAAAAAAATGTACAATTTTTGTCTCATATATTAGTTAGAGACGAACAATTAATGCTCCATCAAGAACATCAACATCCTGTTCCCGTTCGTCGTGTAGGAAGACCTCGTCGAGCTTCTCCTAATGCTTGTGACGCTGGGACTGTGCCCGAACCAGTGCCCCAAGATAGGCCAAATACCCTCAACGACGTAGAAGCCGAAGGAAATGTTCTTCCAGTTCGACGTGTGGGTAGGCCTCGTCGGGCTGCGGTACGTGCTACTGGCAATAGAGGTCTACCTGCACAAGTGCCTCCCGGTAGGTCGAATGACTTGAACCCATTGGAACCCAAGTCGAATTTTGATTATCAATTCTACGGCAAAGAGTATGAGAGAAACCTATGAGAGAATAATAAGGAGAAGTAGAGAATAATGGGTAGTAATGGGGAATAATGGGGAATGATAGGGAATAATAGAGAATGATAAAAGAAGAGCTTCCCTCTAACGAGGAAGCAATAGTAAGGAGTAAAGATATACGTAATCGCAATATTACGATTTTGGGAACATTTTTCTTTTCCCCTCCCGTTTTTCTGTAAGAATCAAGTTGAAATTCAAATGGGAATATTACCGACATCGCATATAACTCTGGTAAAACTTTTATGATGATCGGATGAATAGAACCGGAGTTCATATACGTACATACGTACGTACGTACCAACAGACAGACAGAATACAGACATACACGGAACCAAACTTGCTCTCGAGTTCAAAGAAACATTTTGGTGTAGGAAATTTTCGTTTTGAAAAAAAAATTTCGCAATCCTCTGAAACGATCTTAAAGCTCCCTCTCAACAAAGGAGCAGAACAATACAGATCGGTTGAAAGTTGACGTTGAAAAGGCAAATTGTTCATCCCAAGGCTGGTTTTCGTGGTTGCCCGAGGGAAAATGATTATGCCTAATCATATATGATCATGTATATTTTTTCATGAATGATTAGGCCCAAAAATTGGCCCTATCTAATCATGCATGACCATACATGATCATAAGAGATCATGCAAAATCATACTCTGCGCGGTGAATAATAAAAGTCATGTTAACAGCATGGCGTTCCCAACGTTTACCCCTCCGAGTACTGACCGCGCTCACTGCCACTCAACTTCGGTGATCGGACAAGTACCAGTGCGTTCATCAGGCTGTGGCCGTCGACTTGGGAATCATGGAGGGAATTCATTACTCATGTTATACGAGACGGAACGGTTGTCAGGACTGCTTTTTTGACACTGAGAACTCGATTACCCACTTTACAACTTTCATCGCGGGTCATGGAGTTCAATTAAACTCTTCTTCAGAAGAGATGAACTGAAATTCAGCTGAGGCACCAGATTTGACTCATGCATGGCCATGCATGATCTGACAATGACTGAACAGTTGAAGAGAGAGGGACCCATACAGCACGTTAGTCCCAGAAGAATTCTTCTGGAACTGTGATGCAGTGTGGGGATTCAGATTTTTTTCTGTGGAACAATGAATTTCAAATACCCTGAGACTCATAAATGTGACATTTGTGACATAAATTAGGAGTGATATCTACGGGGTGATTCAGAACTCGCGCACCGTACTTCACAGGCATATTCTGCAGCCAAAATGCAGTAATTTCCCGTCTGGACAATTTTTTTGGGGGCTTAGTTTTTGAGATATGAGCATTTTTAGATTTTCTTTCAAATCCAAATCATTCAAAAGCACTGTATGGTACACACTTGAACTCAACGCCATTCTCTGAGTTGGAAAACGGCGGATTTCTGGAAAAAAATTGAACAATCATATCATTGTTTGTTCCGAAGCTATAGTGATTTGAAATTTCCGAGCTTCTAGCTAATCAGAATTCAGCAACTTTGAATCGCTATAGCTCCGCAACAAACAATGATACGATAGTTGAATTTTTCTTCCAGAACTCCGCCGTTTTCCAACTCAAAGAATGGCATTGAGCTGAAGTGTGTACCATAGACTGCTTTTGAATGATTTGTATTTGGAAAGATCTAAAAATGCTCATATCTCAAAAACTAAGCCTCCAAAAAAATCGTCCAAACGGGAAATTACTGCATTTCGGCTGCAGAATATGCCTGTGGAGTACGGTGCGCGAGTTCTGAACCACCCTGTATACACTTCATACCCTTACAAAATACAACGTCTGGAACTTATGTCGAAAATCGTTGCATGAGATGTCTTTTATACATCCGATGAAAATCTCCCAGTATATAAAAAATAATATACATATATGAGTATATTCAAACCTATTCAAAATATATTCATTATACAGGAACCTCAATTGGAAACACTGGGAACAATTGTGGAAAAGGGTCGGTTGTAACATTGCGAATAACTGAGGATTAGCTCGCAAAAGCTCAAATTGCTTGAAGGGCGCGGAGAGCTCCTCGCATGTAGAAAATTGTTTGCCACTTGTTCATGGCATATAATTAACTAATCGTTAGTTATTTGCGATGTCACAACCAACCCCCGTTACAAGCATCCCCCATCTCCCCTAAAACATAATATTAAAGTTGAAATTCATGTTCATATATAGTTATATATGATCATTTGTTCCACTGATTTTCCTCGAATATGAATTCACGTTGCTCAGGCCTATCCATATATGATCATAAATGAATCTAGGTATAATCATTAAAATTATGAATCAAGTTTGATCTGGTCCAACATGATTATGTATGGATACCGATGCTTCCATGTGAAATAATGAATGATAATATCTGGGTCCGCAGGTAATCATATATATTCAGATATGATTATATATGACTTTTTCTCTAAGCCTTCTCTGGTGATCAATTGATCTACTTCACTCACATATGATTATACATCATCATATAGGAAGACAGGACAAGTCATATATGATCATGTATGGTTCCATATATAATCATATATCATCATTTATAGTTCCAGATATAACCATACACGTTCATACATGATTAGGTATAATTTTTTTTCCCCGGGCATGTACAATTGTTCATATCGATTTTTTTCCTAACAAATTCAACTCTGACACAAAAGTGTCCCATAAGTTTCTTTCATGCTTTTTCCCGTAAAATCGATTGATCGTCTCCGCGTTTTTCAGCAATTGTCAAAAGGAAAAAGATGGGTCTGTTTTTTTCCTCGCCATGCCCCAAATCCAAGAGTCAGTAGGATGTTATATGGCCTAGATTTGGCTTGGGTTCTAATGGGTTGATGAGACAGATGTCGCAGAAAATGTCATTCCTCCTGTTTGACGTGTAGGCAGGCCTCGTGGAACCACTGCAGATACTGCTGACTTCAGAGTTGAGCCTGAAGAAGTTCTCCTAGAGGGACCTGAAAATGAACGTGCCATCGGACGACCAGCTGAAAATTCCCCAGAGTTACCTCTACTGGAAGCTGAAGAAGACGTACAAGTTCATTTCCAAGCTAGTACGTCATAATTATTAAATAAGAAACTCTACCTATTGACACATGGCTTCCTCGTTTGTGTTTGAAGAAAACTTAGGAGTAGGGTATGTAACTTTTCAGAACATCGTCAAACAATACAGATTACTGAAGAGTTTTCCCAAATTCCTCAACCCATTGAAATAGAACTTATATGGAACCAGTATGGAACCATACCCGCACCAAAGTCTCCATGGAGATATTGCAATATCTGATTGGGTGCATGCTTTTCCGTTATAAGATAGGAATAACACGTCATATAAACTTCATTGCAATCAAATTCTCAAAACACGGAACAAAAATTTTTCCCCAAGTTCTGATAAACATTTTGATCTGAGACATTTTGAGTTTTGAAATAAAAAAATTCTCGGTCTCTTGAGACGATCATAAAACTTTCTTCTGGCGAGGAAGCGAAATTTGGCGGTGCAAAATTTGGAGTCAGTATCAAGAGCAAATTAATTTAAAACATTGATGTAATTCAGGTATTGTTGAAAATCAGCTGCAGATCGACAATGGAATCGAGTTCGTTGACGGAGTTCAAGAACTTGTAGCAGATCCAAATAATGAACCTCAAGTCCGTATGGGAAATGATGCGGATATTAATGAACAAGTAAGATTAGGGTGTGAGAATGACGAACATAATAAAGATGATGGTGAATGAAAACAATTGTATACACAATATAATTGAGTAGAAATATGATTGCGTAACAACATACCTGAATATACTGTTGATCTTTTATTACAGAGGAGGAACCACAGAAAAAAAAGAAGAAAATGAGAAGAGGAGGCAAAACAAGGCGTAAGAAGATTAATATTATATCTCACAGTACTATAGTAACAATATTACAATAGTATTTTTTGTGATTTATCTAATCTACTCATATTATAATTAGGAGTGTGCGGGAAATGCTTTTATCGGGTCGTGTTGAGTTGGAAAATGAAGTTTTTTTGTGTCGGGTACCCAAATTCTTCGGGAAATGAATTTCCTCCACGTGAGGGAGTTTTGTTGCCGGGGGAAAGTCCCACTTACTCTTTACGGTGCGTAAATAGATTGATCAATTGCATATCAAATTATTCAAATTTAACTATATACCCGAATAATACTGACAAAGCTCGATACATTCGAGGACTTTCAGGAAACCTGAATTAAATCGAATACCAGAGAAGTTTCGGGGACTGGAACCTGACGAAAATCCTAACCCGTTTGCGCCCCAATTCCGAATAATTCGGGACTCGCACACCCCTAATTTCAATACATTGACACTCACATATTGTCGGTACTATGACAGAACCTCGTATCTCGTTTTTTTACGGTCTCGAGGTTCCATTGGACCAATGATCAGTATAGTTGATTCTTGTCGATTAAATATAATTGATAACGCATAACTTCATTATATCCCACCAAACGATGATTGTTGCCGTAATCTGTATAGCACATCCACCCATGTCCACTCCGCATCTCCGTGAAGGCGGGGTGGATTCCAGGGAGACGTGGATACAAGGTGGAAGAACGGAGTAGTGACGTAGAGGCGACGGACAAATGTTCGCGATCGGTGGATGTGCTGTATGGGTAATGTAACTCAGGATGTTGTTGTAATGAGGTGGCAACCGAGCAGAGATGGGCAACCTCAAGTACTTTTATGTACTTGGAGTACTTTTTTATTTTCATGAAATAAAAACTTTTAACATAAAACTAGAAAGTACTTGACGAGAAAAAGTACTTCAAGTACATAAAAGTAGTTGAGGCTGCCCATCTCTGCAACCGAGTCATTCCACACTCCAGCTTGTAGTGGTTATATAACAGTAACTGTTTTGTAACCTCAACATTATTGTCACATAACAATCAAATATATGACGTCGATTCAATGTAGCTGAAACACAACTTCGTGATGTAAAAGCTGTGAAAAAGTTTCATTATAGTCATGTCATTCCAATGAAACTGTATTTGGTGGGATGTGTATTTAGCGCGTTATGATCATTCTTCTGATGGATCCTCGAAAGTGTCAGACATCAACCTCAACGGAACGCACACGTTACATCCGTGTAGAGGCGAGGTGGTTGAAATGAAGACGTGGATACAACATGGAGGAACGCAGAAGCAACGTAGGGGCGACTCAGAAATGTCCGGGATCGGTGGTTCTGCTATACGGGAAGATACGAGATTCTGTCATAGTACAGATGATATCAGTAGTTTTTATGATCACCGCTGGATAATTAGTTAATCTATGTGTGATTCAATGTTTCATTCTTTTGAAGTCTGCGTTGTTTGCTACGGGAGCAAAAAAGTACAAAAATTGGAGCCTTGTAAGCATAGAGTTTGCGAAAGATGCGCAAAGAGGGTGTCCGAATCGAGGAGAACACAACAAATGCTTTGTCCCATGTGCAAAACTGTCAGTACAACATGGTTACCACCACATTTGATGCCTGCATCGGTGAGGTACAATATTTTTCTTTTCTCATACAATAATGGAACCAGTATTATTATCCCGTTCAAAAATTATTGAATTTTTTATTTTCAGGATTCCAGTAGCAAATGAAATCATTGAAATTGATTGAATAGAAGTTGAAGGAATTTATTGTAATATGTTTTTTTACTACAATTGTGGATAAATAATACGTTAATGATGCTTATTTTCACTTACCGTGTTTTTATTCCGCTCAATAATCCAATTCTTTTTGTTTATAATTACCCTTGTCAATATTTTCTTACGATTCCAAATGTCACGACATGGGTCATTGAAATTCAATAACATGGTCTTCGAAACTGTTTTGAAGTTTGAAGGGAAGAAAAATAATATGTGCTGAGCATCATTTCACTTAGAACCTCGAGCAATTAGAATCAAAGTGATTTTTATACTAAAAAATTCGGGTTGAACGTTGGTGAGTAGTGTACTTTTACCTTTCTCGTAAATCCTTCACTGGTAAGAATTTCTGCATGAAGCTCCAATCACATGTGATGGAAGCAATTTCCACTCACGTGATTGAAAAAGTTCTTGAAATTTCAATCACATATGGATGAAAATTCAGTTATCAAACTATATCATTACAGGTGATATAATATAGCAAAAATTGAGAATTCAATGACATTTGATTGATTCCTGATTCAATCACCAAGAATTGAAGATTTAATTCACAAGTGTACTTGACAAATGAATGAAATTCCAAGGAATTTTCAACAGCGTTCATTGATTGTCAACAACTTGAAATCTGCAACCTTATTCAAGATAGAATCTTCAAAAGTAAGTGGGAACTGGGGGGTAAATCACCTTGTTTTCAATATCTAAAATAACGGCAAAAAGTAGGTTGGGAACAACGTGATTACACATGACCACCGAGTTGGAACATTACATTCCAGAATGGTGAAAAACCAACTTTTATTCGGAATTGAACTTGGATCTTCGTGATCGCACATCTGACTTCCTTGTCGCTTATTTCATCTGCATACCTTTGGGACTTATATGAACTGTACTTGATTGAATATGATTTATAGGTGAGATACTCGATTAGAATTATGACTTTTCGGCAATCAGTAGTATTATTTCCTTTGAATTTTATTTGAAAAAATCAATCACAAGTTTTCGGTAAATTTTTCATTCTAGATGTTGATCATTCAGAGAATTGACTTTTTAATGTACTTGGAATGTGGAGTGTTCATCTGATTCATTTTATCATATACGTCCAAATAATTCAGGGTCATGCTCTGAGAAAACAGAATGATTGGAAGAATGTTATCTCAGGAATTAGAATACAATAAAATGCGAATAGGCTATGGTCGTGAGTAGAACAGAAACAGTATCATTTGATCTCTTTCCAATTCACCACGGAATGAGTAAAGTGAACTCCAAGTGATCGTGACATCCAAGATATCTGAGAAGATCATTTTCAGGAAAACTTGAAGAATTATCGGATGATATCTTTTCTGGATAATTGTTCCTAATTTATTACGTAAATCTTTGCCCAAAATTTATTGAAATTTGGCAAGACTGCGATACCGGATTTAGGGCAGGGCTTCAAAGGCTCCAGCCTTCTTTGAGGGGAGGTTCTTCTCACGACCGACTAAAAATTCGATTTTTCTTGTAGTATATGATTTGTAGAATGGATTCTCAAAACCACTGGGTCGAATATAACTTCTCCAGAAAGTTATGGTATAAAAGAGAGGTCTATTTAACACATAGCCCATACAGCACCGAGAACTTTGGTAATTTATTGGAAACGTGTCCGCTACAGAAGCGGACATAGAAACGTGTTTTGAACGTATTTGAAGACCTTCTGAAACGTTCCTGCGTCCGCTTTTCACAAAATCCACCTCCGGTTCATCCCATCCGGCATATTGGATTCCCATTCTGACTCCAGATTCCGGTTCAGCGCCCTCAAAAACCATTGGAACCCATGTTGCATTGGAATCCATCTATAAATGATACAGTGACAAATTCACTCCCGGTTCTCTCCATCTGCCATCTCGGATTCCCATTCTGACGCCAGAATTAGATTCAGCGCCCTCAAAAATCCATAGAACCGATGTTTCATCGGAATCAGTCCATAAAAGCCAAATTGACAAATCCACTTCCGGTTTATCCCATCCGGCATATCGGATTCCCATTCTGACTCCAGATTCCGGTTCAGCGCCCTCAAAAACCATTGGAACCCATGTTGCATTGGAATCCATCTATAAATGATACAGTGACAAATTCACTCCCGGTTCTCTCCATCTGCCATCTCGGATTCCCATTCTGACGCCAGAATTAGATTCAGCACCCTAGAAAACCGTTGGAACCCATGTCGCATGGTAATCTGTCCATAATAGCCAAATGGACAAATCCACTTCCGATTTATCCCATCTGTCATTTGGGATTGTCATTTCGACTTCAGAATTCAATTCGGCGCCCTCGGAAACCCTTGAAACTCATGTTTTATTGGAATTCGTCCATAGAAGCCAAATTGACAAATCCACTTCCGGTTTATCCCATTCGCTATCTTGGATTCCTATTTCGACTCCAGATTTTGGTTCAGCACCCTCGAGAACCATGAGAATCCATGCTGCATTGGAATCTGTCCATAAAAGCCAAATTGACAAATCCACTTCCGGTTCATCCCATCCGCCATCTTGGATCCCCATTTTGACCCCATATTTGGATTCCGCGCTCTCAAAAACCCTAGGACCGATTTCCCATTGGAATCTGTCCATAAATACCACAGTGGCCAATTTCACTACCGGTCCCCCTACTCCACCAACTTGGATTTCAATTTCGATCCCGGATTCGGGTTCAGCGCCCTCAAAAACCCATGAGATCCATGTTTCATTGGAATCTGTCCATAAAAGCTGAATTGACAAATTCACTTCCGGTTACCTGACTCCCCCAACTTGGATCTTAGTTTTGACCCCAGATTTTGTTGCAGCACTCTCGAAAACCCCCAGGGCCCAAGTTTCATCTAATTCCGACCATCAATACCAAAATGATCAAATTCACTTTCAGTTCCCTGACTCCGCCATCTTGGATTCCAATTTTGACCCCAGATTTTGATTCAGCGCCCTCGAAAACCCCTAGGACCCATGTTTCATTGGAATGTGTCCATAAATGCCCAAATGGCCAAATTCACTTCCGGTTCCCTGACTCCGCCATCCTGGATTGCCATTTTGACCCCAAATTCGGGTTCAGCGCCCTCGGAAACCCCTAGGACCCATGTTTCATCAAAATCCGTCGATGGGAGCCGGAATAACAAGTATTTAAAGACCGCGGAGAAAATGAGTGATATGTATATATGTATAGAGCGGAGAAAATTTTATCCGCGACCACTTATTTTTGTTAAAAAAAACAGAAGGACTTGTCCGATCTCCATATAAAAAAAATAGTCTCGGGGGAATAGTCCAGGGAAGGTCTCCTATCAATTTCAACCGATTCGGACCACACGGTTCGGAGATATCCCGAACACAGACACGAACGATAGCGACAGACAGACACACAGACAACCCCACGAATTCTTAATCAGTATTACATGAAATGAAAAACTGTCAAAACCCCAATGGAATTATTCGAATATTTCAAGAGATACTGTCACACCGCCCGAGAGCGAGTGCAATAGGCACTCTGTGCTCGGTATACTACGTATACTGCTGAGTACCTAAAAACGAAAAGAAAAATTCAAATGTCCGCCATTTTTTCAATTTTCCACTTTCATTGATAATTGTAGTCTAGATCCCAACTACACTCATATATTTTGTTAAAATGCTTCGAATATTGATTTTTCATCATTTTTGCGAGTACACAACAGTGGCGCCAATCGACCACGTTTTTCGAAGACGGCCACATGAAAAGGCGTGTCATCGATTATTCAATAAAAAAAATTTTTTTTAGTACCTTTTGATACACATTAAAACTGTGACAAAAAGTTTGAGTGCTTTAGTTATTTCCTTCTATAAGAAGAGAATTCGAGAGAATATCTTTCCGATTCGTATGTGTACAAACTGTGAAAAATTTCATCATATCATATCATTTAAAAAACCGGAGAAATGTTATATGAATTTCATAAGGTGTACAATAATTATACACTGAATGATTACATTCTTTATACGTGCATGAAAAGATGTGTACGATTTTTGTTGATCAGTTTTTCCGAGCATGACAACTTTTAAATTACATCACGTGTACAATAATTATACACTCATGAATTTTATCTCCTAATCGTGCATAAACAACATGTTTACAATTTTTGTTAATTAAGTTTTCGCACAAATATTATTGTGTAAAATATTATGTGTTGGAAAAAAATCATCGGTGTAAATACTTTTCGGTTTCATTTTCGTGTACAATTGATCAGTGTATGATTCTCACATATAAAATATTATGTGTTGAAAAACAAATTATAAGTGTAAATACTTCCGGGTTTTATTTCCCGTGTACAATTGATAAGTGTATGATTCTTACGTGCATAAACCATACCCTGCCTGAAAGATCAGGATTATTGATAACATGACGATGTAATGACATAAGAAATAATAATCGGATGTGAAATTCAATTATTCACCAGACAGAGATGACAAAAAAGAACCATGTCTTTTGCCGCTAGGCTATGGGGTCTTGTGATATTCCGATCCACATATTACGTGTATGAAGTAATGCAGCGAAGGAAAGAGACTGATAGTGCGTGGAATGATAAAATATCAATTTGAATGCTCAAATCTAATTATTCAGTCCATTGGAAATAATTTGCACTCAATCAATTGAATATTCAGTCTTATTATTTTGATGTTGATCAACATCTGATGATCGATGCTGATTTGATTATCCTCATTGAAATATCATAGTGAATTCTGGAAATCAAGTTATCAGGGAAAATTATGAAATTCACCGCAGGACATTTATCATAGATCTCCAAACTATGTTAGAATTTTTCAACCATCGATTGATTGACAATTCTAATGAAATTCATCAAAAAATCATCAAGATTCAGAATAATAATTAAAAATGCGTAACTATCAGAAAATTCTCATAGAATGCATATAGGAGTTCTTGAAAGCTTCATAATCGGTCATAAGAATAACCAATGATCTCATAAAATTCATGAAGAATGAATAATAATTGAAAAATTATTTACTCATATTTGATTTTAATCCAATTGAATGATGCGATGCATCAAATCCATATTTCATCGTGATAATTCAATAATCAGTATTGAACTGGCTCTCTGATTGAAAAAAAAAACAGAAAAAATACCGAAGGGCCCCGGCTGAGGATTGCCCTGGGTGCCGGGTAAGTCAGTTCGATACTGATTACAATAAAATTGTCGCTCGGAGAAGAGAAAGCGGTGAAACTTTCCGATAAGTTGACCGCGTGGGCTTTAAACTTTTCCCGGTCTTGCACGGAGTTAGCCGATCGTGGAACATATCGAGAAGACAAAGACCGACGGATAGTTGGTTCTATCTCGATTGTCCGAGCCGACTCGAAGTGAACTGACAGCTTTCGAATCACATGAATACGGGTTCCAATGTGTGCGTACACCCGGCTGAAATGGTGGGGACGGGAAATGGTCAGATGGAGAGGGTAAATCGACTCGGTCGACCAAATGCTGGCATCACTTGTGGTGCCGTGACCGTCGTTCCTGTTCCCGTGACGTCACAAGTCGCGTTGCGCTATTGACCTAATTATCGATCCAGTGATCGATGCTACCCTTGAGCGCCGGGGAAGGAATTGAACCAGGTATCAGCGGGCCCGTTGAAACTCGTCACCCTCACACGCATCCTTCCATTCGGGGAACCTCATATCCACACTGTACACACTAAACCTTTGAAATTATAACGCTTCCACAGGTGAACCATATGTATGTACAAGATGGTGATTGACGTATAACATATACGCGTGTGTATTGTAGTCATTCTAGGTTTTGACTCCATTCAAGCTGATACAAAAATGGATTCTGTTAGTATTCATGATCGAAGTGCACGTTCTTCAAAAGGTTCGACTCTAGTTGCTTACA
Source organism: Gonatopus flavifemur (assembly GCA_018340375.1). Lineage (NCBI taxonomy): Eukaryota > Metazoa > Arthropoda > Insecta > Hymenoptera > Dryinidae > Gonatopus > Gonatopus flavifemur. The sequence continues at coordinate 535,154 of JAFFJZ010000074.1, read as the reverse complement.
CACAAACAAGAAATGAGCCAAAAATGATGATACAGAAATCGATATATTCTTTTGCCTACTTTTCCATTCTATGTATGCTATATAAGCTTTCCTTCAAATAACATTACAAATAGATAAAGGTATTATTTTAATCACCACGTGATTGATAATCGATACTATTATGTATCATCTATGACTGGAAGAAATAAACATGGGCAAAAAGTATAATTTAGAAAGAAACATTCAGGAACAAATCGAAAATTCACTTATAAACTTGAATTACGAAATTCAACAGCCAACTCCATTGTGAGATCCTCAATCTATCGTAGTAGACCTGCAAGTTCTATTCGAGGTATTTACTCTACATACCAATGTTATTTCCAAAACTTGTGAGGTGGAATACATCACAATTTGATGCATTTTTTCATCGCTTGGAGATCGTCCAATCTTCAACGATCACAAGTCCATGAAACTTTTAGTAATACCAACTGTACGTACTAAATGCGATTACGATTTCATCTTCATGATTGCCAAGTCTTGGGCAGAAATATCCAATTGTTCTCCAATGGTCATGATGAACGATTAGACGTTGGAGATTCATATATCATCTGCCCTGTTCATCAAATTAGCTTCGAATCTCCTTCCCCGGAACCCTCCAGTCGACCAGTCCATAAGCTTCCCAATGTCAGGAAAGGCATCCTCCAACAGAGGATCCATCGCCAGGGAAAGGATTCGGGGTGATTCATTCGGTGTCCTTGTTTACCTTGGAAGTGATTCGATATTAGTATAATATATTCCCAACCCTAGAGTGTGTCCGGGACCCACAATGCCTCGTCTTTTGCCCGGTAGGCTCCCCTTCGGAGCTGCAAGCGATGGCTTTTGGAACGTGTTTCCACCACGTTACAAGTTGTTTGCCACTACAATAATCCCTCAACGATTACTGAGCGAAGATAGTGCTGTTTTGTGGAATAATGGATCACCTCAATCGATTCGCTTTTGTCGACCACTAACGTTAGAATATATTCGTGAATCACCGGGAGTCATTTTGACGCAAAAAGATTACGTAGAAAAGCAAATAGATGAGTTACAAAGTTGTCAACTAACTGTAGACGATGTTCGAAGCGTGACCATACATTTTTCGTTATTTTCAACTCTTATAGACGGGAAGGTGCTAAATATTATTACTGGTAAAAAATCCATGCGAACTTGCCTTAGTAGTCATGCGACACCTAAATTATTCAACGATCTTCCGAAGAAATCGACAGGTATCTTCTTACCAGATCCGAAATCCCTTATGTACGGAATCAGTCCATTACATGCATGGATCAGGGTATTTGGATGTTTATTGAAAATATCATACAGACAAGAGTTGAAAGTGTGGCAAATGAGAACTGTTGATCAGAAAATAGTATTTGCCGAAAAACAGAAAAAAATTTAGTCCATTTTAAGGACCAAGCTAGGGCTGATCGTAGATAAGCCTGTGTCAGGAGGCTCCGATAACTCTGATGATGGCAATACAGCTCGCAGAGCCTTTGAGAAACCGGAAATTCTGCCAGAACGCTTCGGAATTGATTGCGAATTAATCAAACTGCTGAAAACAATTCTGAACGCGATCTCAATCCATATTCCAATTGATCCTGTGGAATTTGGCAAACTTTGTGACTGGGCTGCTGAAAAATACATTAGTATATATTCCTGGTATCCTATGCCAGCAATTTTGCATGAGCTCCTCGTGCACGGAGCAGATATCTTCAGTACAAGCATACTGCCTGTTGAAATTTCAGGGGAAGAAGCATCTGAAGCTCGAAACAAAGATTATAAGAATTTCAGATTGCATCATGCCCGGAAGAACAATCGAGGAGTCAATATCGGAGATGTTCCCTACAGAGCAATGGATACATCCGATGTCAAAATATCGAGTGTGAGTCTTGAAGAAAGACTGGAACAGAAAAAACAATTATCAATTCCGACGGAAGTACGAGATCTGCTATGTTTACCAGGAGTGAAAAAACTTTGGAAGTGGAACATCTGGTGTGGATGATGAGCATGGAGAAGAATTTGAGAGCGCTGGTCTTCCTGGAATTTTGTGTTCATCAGACGAGGTTGTACTTTCAGATGACGAGGATGAAGATCATGACGAGGAAGATTGATTTGAAAGTGTGAAGGTGAGGGGACACATTAAATCAACATCCCAAATCATTCATCACGTGTACTATCTAACTATAACTCCCTTATGTTGGAACCTGGAGGCCATAGGAGTTCATAGGAAATTCTACCGAGCGGACATGACGTATCGAGGATAGGCTGTTGCTGTTGCGAGGGTAGCTCAATATTGATGAAAATAAATGTTCATGTACGTCAATGGAATATCAATAAAATAACTTTTTGTTTTTCAACTGAACCTGAAAACTTCGGAATCTCGAGTTTCATCAAAATCCGCTGGGAATTATATTATCCTGACTGCCATCTTGGATCCACCATTTTGAATTTTGATTCTTTAACATGAGATTCGTTATCAGCGACTTTCAAAACTCCGAGATCTCAAGTTTCATCATAATTTGCTGCTGATCATATTATTCTGACCGCCATCTTGGATCCGCCATTTTGAATTTCGATTTTTTAATATGAGATTCGTTATCAGCGACCTTCAAAAGTTCGGAATCTTGAGTTCCATCATAATTCGCTTGTAATTATATCATTCTGACCGCTATCTTGGATCCGCCATTTTGAATTTTGATTTTTTAACATGAGATTCGTTATCAGCGATCTTCAAGATTTTGAGATCTCAAGTTTCATCAATATTGAATGAAATTCCGAATTTTGTCCGCTTTTGTATGCCTCTCGGCCCACTGTAAATCTACATGGAACCAATTTTTTCTGACATCGCTTACGAGATCAATCAGCTCTTCTTATCGAAATGTAATCTTCCATCCCTGCCATGATACGATTATTCTAATCATCTTCATGAAACAATAAACTCATCAACATCACTATCGTATACGCGACAAAATAATACTATAGAATGCACAACACTCTCCATGTTTAACTGAAGTTGTCGTGAACATTGTTTTGTTTTAACATCAATGTGGAGCTATCTTCAGAATGTTGGATGTTGACGTTGTAGGAATAGAAGCACTGCACATCTCAATTTTGCTGGAGACCTATTTACTCTCAATGATTACTGTGAATTCAAAAACATTATCTCGTTCCGTGTGAAGTCAACTGGATTGTCAATTATCAGGTGTATCCGTCATTTACGATTCGAAGTGAATATTGTCTACATTACGTCACTTTTACGCATCACTGGAATTGGATGAAGATATGATGTTCATCCAACCAAACCTCATTCACATTTTATGATGGAGAGGAAAAGTTTGTGGTCTCGCTGTTCCAACCACCTCGAAGACGACCAACACCCTGCGTTTTTTGGAGCAGTGAGAACAATTCCAGAAAGTCTTCAAAAAAAATTCCTTTTTCTTTACCAGAAGATGCTAAAATATGCGGAACCTGTCGGGGAAAAATGACTAATCTTGCCGCTATGTCGCCACTATACATTCAGATCGAACCAATGTAAGCAGTAAGATGAAAAAATTATACTCTAAATGAGAATTCTAAATCTATTCCTAAATCCGGCAATACGTTACTCAGAAGCGATAGCTCGGGGAATCGTTTTCACTAGCTGTAGGACTGTTCTATTATTTCCTGGTCATACTTTATGAAACAGATGATGGAGAATGTATGAGGGAAGGGACAAAAAGTGTATCAAATGCAGCATTGTATGAATTTGTATATTCATGCCACCAATTTATTTGCGACTTGTAAAATGTGCTATTGAACTGATTATACACTGAGAGAGATAAGCACTAATACCAAGAGAACATATTCTTCAATATTCCTGAGAATACACATTCTTGATTACAGCTGATATATCGCGAGCTCAAGTGAAATTCCCTTGGATCAAGAAAATATCTTCTGAATTCAACAAATACATCCCTAGTTCTAAGGAAATTTTCTTGTATCAAGAGTACAGATTTTTGAGGAAATGGATTTCTTGAAACATCACAATATATTATTGGTGATCCTCCCCGTGGATGATTGCGGGTCTTCCAGGGGGATATTCATGATACCTGTCCTCGATATCCTTTTTATCCATCCCTGGTAGTATCTGCTTCCTTGACGTGGTGGGGAGGATAAGTATCTCAGAGTTGGATCTTTTTTTTTGAGTGGAATAAACTACTCAAGAGAAAGAATACAGACTGAGAGAAACGAAATCATCCTAATGCCAGAAACATCGGCAAAATTGAACGGAAGGAAAGCAAGGGGAAACTACCTTCCTTGACATGTTTCGATACTTCCCGAGGAAATGAAACCTTTTTCCTAACCTGGAATATTATGTAACAAAAACAAACGAACAAATTAATAAATACATGATGGCGCTCTCTCGGGTAAAATATTCCGGAGGTAAACTAGTCTCCCGTTCGGATCTCCGGGTGGAGGCTGCTCGAGGAAGCTTCATCAGCAAGGAACGAAAACCGAAGAATAGGATAGGGAAAAGAAACAACATTCTTCGAGTCGGAGCGTGGAATGTTAGATCACTGAGGCAAGCGGGAAAATTAGAAAATTTGAAATTAGAAATGAATAGGTTGAATATAGATGTGATGGGGATTAGCGAAATGAGATGGCCACAAGAGGGTGATTTCTGGACTGGGGATTATAGAATAATTCATACAGGATCAAAAAACGGTCGAGCAGGTGTAGGAATTGTGATGCATAAAAGAGTAGGAAATAGAATAGAAAATTATTTGCAACATAATGAACGTGTGATGATGGTTAGAATCAGAACAAAACCGGTAGACACAGTCATAGTCCAAATGTACATGCCCACATCTGCATATTCGGAGGAAGATATTGAAAAAACGTACGAAGAAATAGAAGAAGTGATAGAATATGTGAAGGGAGAAGAGAATTTGATAGTGATGGGGGATTGGAATGCGGTAGTAGGACAAGGAAAAGAGGACAACATTATAGGAGATTTCGCGTTAGGGAGGAGGAACGATAGAGGAAAACGTTAAGTCGAATTTTGTGAAAATCATAAGATGGTTATCACAAACACTCTATTCGAAAATCATCCAAGAAGAATCTACACTTGGAAAATGCCGGGAGATACAGCAAGATACCAAATTGATTACATATTAGTGAAACAAAGATTTAGGAACCAAGTGAAAAACTGTAAAACTTATCCCGGTGCAGATATAAATAGTGATCATAATATGTTGATGATGAAATGTTCTCTGGAATTCAAATCTCTGAAGAAGAGAAGGAAAATGCAGAAAAGATGGAATTTGAAGAACCTCAAGCAAAAACAAACACATGAGGCATTCGAGAAAATGTTGGATGAAAAATTGGGAGAGCAAAAAGAGAAAGACTTGGGAATAGAGAGGAGATGGACAAAGATGAAGGGGAATTTAAGAGAATGTGCGGATAAGATTTTGAAGAATGATGGAGTAGAAGCTAAAAACCCATGGATAACGGGAGAAATTTTAGAATTGATAAATGAAAAAAGAAAATACAAGCATAATGATAGCCAGGAAGGCCAGCAACGATACAAATCATTGAGAAATAAAATAATAAGAGAATCAAGGAAAGCAAAAGAACAGTGGTTAGAAGAGAAATGTCAGGAAATAGAAATAAGATTGCATTTAGGAAAAATAGATGAAGCATATAGGATTATTAAAAGATTTTTCGGACAAATGAAATCTAGAAGCAATAAGATTAGAAACTCCCTAGGACGACAATTGATCAAAACGGAAGAGAAAATAGAACAGTGGATCAATCATTTGGAAGACTTGTATAGAGGAAACGATGATATAGCATTATTAGAGAAGGAAGAGGATGTAGATGAAGAAGAATTGGGAGATTCGATATTGAGATCAGAATTCGACAAGGCTTTGGAAGAATTGAAAAATAATAAAGCGCCAGGCATAGAGGGCATAAGTGCGGACCTTATAAAAGCCTCCAGTGAAGGAACTCGCGACGCACTGTTTGAACTGATTAGAGATATGTACGAAAAAGGAGAAGTACCGGAAGATTTCCAGAAGAATAAAATTGTCGCTATCCCGAAAAAACAAGGGGCAGACAAATGCGAGAACTACAGAACGATCAGTTTAACTTCACATGCTTCGAAAATACTGACCAAAATTATATACAGGAGGATGGAAAATAAAATAGAAAGTAGATTGGCAGAGGATCAGTTTGATTTTGGAAAAAATAGGGGAACGCGAGAAGCAATCTTCGCACTCAGGGCAGTAATAGAGAAAAGGATAGCGCTGAAGAAATCTGTGTACATAGGTTTTGTAGATAAACCGAAGGCTTTCGATAATGTGGTTTGGGAGAAGATGTTTGCGATCCTGAAGAAGGTGGGAATAAATTATAAAGATAGAAGAATAATATACGAATTATATAAGAATCAAAGTGCAATAATAGACATAGAGGGTCAGGAAGGGGAAGCACAAATAAGGAGAGGGGTGAGACAAGGATGCTCATTATCACCACTGATTTTCAATTTGTATATACAAGAAGCAATGAACAAAGTGAAGGAGGAAATTCAATCGAAATTACCGATTCAGGGAGAAAATATAAGTATGTTGAGATTCGCAGATGACATAGCTATATTGGCCACGAGTAGTACTGAGTCAGAAAATATTCTCAACACCATGAGAACAATATTATTGGAAAACTATTGTATGAATATAAATAAAGACAAAACAAAATTCATGATGTGTAGAGCAGCGAAAACAGCTAGAAGAACGAGAATCAAAATAGATACCGAGACAATTGAACAGGTGAAAGGATTCAAATATCTAGGAAGCATAATTACAGAGAACGGCAAAAGCGAAAGAGATATAAGAGCAAGAATAGCACAAGGGAAACAGGCTTTTTATCAAAAGAGACAGTTATTATGCTCAAAAAATATAAGCTTGGAAGTAAGGAAGAAATTCTTGAAAAGTTACGTTTGGAGCACAGCATTATATGGTTGCGAAACTTGGACAATGGGGAAAACTGATCAACGAAGACTTGAAGCTTCTGAAATGTGGTGTTATAGGAGGATGCTCAGAATAAAATGGATAGAAAGAGTCAAAAATGAAGAAGTACTCGAGCAGATAAATGAAGAGAGAAATCTTTTGAAACACATCGTGAAAAGGAGAAGCAATCTTATAGGACACACATTACGGCATGAGAGTTTATTGAAAACAATGTTGGAAGGGAAAATGAATGGTAAAACTGGTAAAGGTAGACCTAGAGCAAGTTATATGAAGCAAATCGTACAAGACAAGGGATGTAGTAGATATGTAGAAATCAAACATTCGGCGGATAATAGACAGGGGTGGAGAGTTCCATCAAACCAGTCGTAAGACTGATTACTTCATGATGATGATTATTGGTGATAGTAATTATTTCTCTCAGTGTAGGATGGACTCAACCGGTTTTTCTACATCATAATTTCAGAGCGATGATGAAGAAACAGACCACCAAGTTTTCGACAATCATCAAGGTATGATATTTTCGAGAGTCCTTCTGTTTCAAAGTATCGGAGAACAGAAAACGATTGTGGAAACGAACAGCATTTGGTGGTGGTTGAGGTTTTAGATCAAATTGAGGAAAAATTTGCGAATTCAAAAAGTCATTCAGGGAGACTAACACTGCTCACTCTCGCACCGAAGTCTTGGGGTCGAAGAAAATTAGTTACTGAATTTGGTGCTTCTGAACGCCAAGCAGTTGGTGGATGAATGTGGTATTTCAACCCAACCAAATTCCAAAATAGGTAAAAATTCACCAACTGATACTAATAATTCGATCGTCGCATTCCATGGAGATGATGAGAATGGCCGTATCATGCCAGAGATGAAAAATTACGCGTCGATCAAGAAACCAGATGGATTTCGTGGACATGTTCAGAAGAGACTGGTTCTATGTAATCTTCAAATTATTCCCAATTTTGAAGAGTACATACCCCACAATAAAGATGGGTTCCTCTGAATTTTGTCAACTCAGACCACGGAACTGTGTTCTTGCCGGAGCCAGTGGTACTCACACCATATGTGTTTGCGTCTACCATGGAAATGTGAATCCGATGTGAGAAGCTGTGAATTTCAAAGACTTGACTTGTGGAACTAAATTCTCATTCTAGACGTACCACGATATTCTCAAAATAATCGAATGTACAACACCGACTCCAGAATGTCACCTTAATGGATGTGAAGAGTGTCCTAATATCGGAATTGTGAAAGGACCCTCCAAGTTAGTTCTTGCAGATCAGGACATTGAAAATATACACGGAGAAAAAAGATCTAGGAATGATCGCTAGGAAAGATAGTAAACTGCCGACAACCACGAATTTCTGTGCACAGTCGCTAACAGAGACGAGTAATGATTCCTATTTTGGTATACTATATTGTATTCTAATATACCAAAATGGGAACCATTACCCGTCTCTGTTAGCGACTGTGCACAGAAATTCGTAGTTGTCACCAGTTTACTATCCTTCCTAGCGATCATTCCATGATCTTTTTCCTCCGTGTAGAGTTCCAAAACTGGCAGCAGACTGACAGGAGTACTCTGCTCACTGTCGTCTCGGATTCAGAAGATATTGTAGATCAGTTTTTTGATCGCTCATGAAAGTTAAGACTCCATTCTTTCATCGCGGAACCGCAGTCAAATTCTCTGAAACATATTCAACAAAGTCTGAAAGAAGGGGAATTTCTCGTAACATGTGATTTCGCTGAGAATTATTCTTTTATTGCCCAAAATGCTGCGCAATCTTCCCATTGGAATCACGATCAGACCACAATATTCACAGTAGTATTTCATTATCAAAACGGGAATGATATTGCACATGGAAGTATGGCAATTTCATCCGATCATCTGAAACATGGCACGGTCGCGATGTATGCTTTCCAAAAAATATTGATTACGTACTTGCGACAAGAGTCCAATGTTGAGAAAATATTTCATTTCTCCGATGGAGCAGCACAGCATTCCAAAACCAAGTACAATTCCTACAACCATCTCCATCATGGGGAGGATTTTGGTCTTAAAGCTGAGTGGCACTTCCATGAGACTGCACACGGTAAAGGGTCATGTGATGTTATCGGTGGAAACATAAACAGATTAGCAATGCGTGCAACCTTACAGGCATCCTCAAGGGATCAAATTTTAACCTGCGATGCATTTTATACTGAAATATCATGCGTTCGGCCCCGTTCCACAAATGACTCTCCAGGTTAAAAGATATTCTTCCTACTCTAATAGGGAATTGTTTCTACAACTTCCGAAAAAAATAAGACAACGTGATGTACACATTTTTTCTCAATTCCATAGACAATATACATACACTTGTAACAATATTCATAACGTCAATGTGAAAAAATTGTATATACTTTTGATGAACAAAATTTGTTAATGATGAGAATATTAATAACAATAATCATGATTAATTCCTATAATAAATGAAGGATGTTCCACGTATTTCGTCAATTATGCTTGCAATAGTCTATGGAAAAAAATTTCCATCGACATCGCCATACCGGGTCACGGCTGACCAGCATCTTCAGCGCGCTTGGCGGTTAAGTCACGCCGGGTTTAACGATTGAATTCATTGATGAGTTCATGGGAGCCCATGTTGTATGAGCAATGATTTTGAAGGGAGAATAATGAGCGTTCTTTTGAGCGGGATTGAAAAATTTTCAGAAATGCCGATCTTCAAAAACAATTGAAAAGGAAAATGGAAATCACTTTTTTTTTGCATGAATAATCAATTTGGAGAATCGTCTCCATTTTCATTGGAAAGAACGGAAAAAACCAACGAAAAATCTAACTTGCGTTTTTTTTGAATGAAATATAATCGAGTTATAATTTAACGGAGATAAACATGCCCAAAACTTTGAGCCCCTGTATCTTGGCAACCCGTCGATATTCCTTCCCCCCCTTCCGCACAAATGATGTCCTCCAATAGTACAACAACTCACTAGGTTTCATCAAAATCCCAGCGATTAAGTTTTTTACGTGGCTACATTTGACGTGGAATGCCCCCACAGAGCGTTTGGATGTACTGGTGGAGAGGTCCGTTAGGAGGAAGCGGAATGAGAACTCATCAGTTCCGGCATGCCACTGGAGCCCTAAGGCGGGGAGAGCGAAATCATGCTGCCAAGAAAGTGAAGGCTGAGTGGTCGACCATTTTGAGGGTACTGAGTTGAGTAGGCGTGGTTCATTGGACATCCACTTCCTTGGTGAAAATCTGCCCGCCATGAGGAGATTGTCCAGCTTCTGTTGAAGAGACAGAGCAGACTCTAGATCCGAGGTCCCAGCGGATATGTCATCGACATAAGTATGGCGTTCTAAAATTGATGCAGTGTTAGGATAGAGAGCAGCTTTATCATGAGGCAGTTGTTCCAATGTGCGTAGGGCTAGGTGAGGTGCACATCTCAACCCGTAAGTCACAGTATTGGGGCGAAGAGCTAGTATAGGTTGATTCCGTCGTTTCCGCTATATTATTCGCTGATAAACCCTGTCAGCTGGATGGACTATAACCTGTCTGAACATCTTCCCAGTATCAGTGGGAGAAACGGTCTTATGTATCCTCCATTGAGCTAGAACCACGGGGAGCTGATGCTGAAGTTGCGAGGAAGTCGTTGGGAAAAAACCTAGAGGTCGATTTCTGTGAACCGTTGAATAGTACCCTTAATTTCGTGGTAGAACTGGAATCTTCGATAACTTCATGATGTGGAAGATGGAAGGAGAATTATGTTGCACTTCCGTCAAGGCTCCCTCCATATGACTCAGCTCTCAACATTCATCAAGAAACGCGGCGTAGAAGGATCTTGGAGTGGGATTTTTCTGGAACTGTCGTTTCACACGCTGTAGAGTACGAAGAGTTGTGACCTAGAATCGCCCGAATTAACTGGAGGAGCACTGAACGGTAATCGGACATCATAACGAAAATCATGCGTGCGTGAGTGTGTAGCGGCAAAATTATGTTGTTCACACTGCTGTTTCTCTGAAATGAACTTCGGAACATCATTATTGGAGATATCTTCTCGGACCCAAAACCGTTCTAGTAGAGAAGGTACCGGATCCTTCAGAACGTAGGTCAGGCCCACCATTGAGTCTCCATGAGTTGACGTTCAAGTATCGTGTGATGTGAGTCCAGTGAGAATTCAGCCCAAACACGCTTCTTGAGCCAGCAGAGTACCTGGTGGACCTTCAATCAATCCTGATTCCATCAGTGAGGCATAAGCCTCACTCCCTAATAACAAGTCAATGGGTTTGGCTGAACCAATGTTAGAGTGCGCTAACGTCAGACCGTTTAAATGTGGCCAGAAAAACACCGATGTATGCCGGGGAAGAGTATATTCACTCAGTTCGGGTAGAACTAGCATGGTGATGGATAATCGGAAGCGTGAGCGGAAACTATGAGGAGGAATATAAAAATTGACGAAGCTGCGTGACACGTCGCTTGCAACACCACCAATTCCAAGTGCTGTGAAAAGTGGTTACCGAAAGAAGGAAAACCAGAGCCAATCCTCAGACTGCCTCGTGGAGTACAGAGAGTATTACTCTGTTGTTGGTGGGACTCTGAGGGCTGGCTCTATTACGAATCACTACCAGTTATAACCAGGAGATCGGTGGAGACTTACACTAGACAACTGCAGAAGCTCAGGATTCCGCAGTTGTATCTTTTTCCGGATGAAATATCTGATGCAACAAATGAGCTTGTGAGGATTGTCCAGGCTGAGGCTTTTCCGAATGAATTGAAGGATTTGAGGGAGAATAGTACAATATCTACTCCTAGTCCTCTCAGATTTTCAACTCCCCGCATAGATAATGTGGGCGATTCACGAGTAGGTGGACAGTCACAACATTCGAATATCTCATATCCGTCAAAACATCAATCGATGCTACCTTCTGATCATAAATTCACATCCTCACTTATTGAGCACAAACATCAAAGAAATGCAGTCTGGAGCTCAGAGCACTTTGGCTCCTGTGCGTCTCAAATATTGGCTACTGTCTGCGCGGAATAACGTATGTAAGATCATCTATAGCTGCATAACTTGTTCCAAAGCAGCACCACGGTTACACGGACCGTTCCTAATTAAGGAAGGCTTCAGAATGTGCACACGAGTTATCAAGACGTATGTAGCAGTATTTTCGTGTTTCACGGCTAAGGCAGTACACCTAGAATCTATATGCGACTTTTGAGTTCACTCAAACGATTCATATCTCGAAGGAGTCGTCCAACTGACATATGAGTATATGTATACTGACATGTACTTGGACAATGGATTGAACTTTGTCGGGGCTGATAATGAGCTCAAAAGATTATTCGAATTAGTCACACAAGAACAAGCTGATAATCCTATTTTGAAATTCGCAACAATGGAACCGATCCGATGGCATTTTATACCTCTCAGGGCACCTCATTTTGGAGATCTCTGGAAGGTGGCCGTGAAATCATCCAAGTATTCATTTGTGAGAGTAACTGGGAAGGTTACTTATCGACTAGATGATTCCAATACTTTACTGGCCGAAATTGAAGCCATTTCAAACCTGCGGCCAATCACACCTCACCCACACGATCCCAACGATGTTTCTTTCCTGTCTCCGGGAAATTTATTGGCGACTGCCTTAATGCATATCCAGAGCTTAGTTCAGATGATTCACGCATTGGCAAATTATTCAGGTGACAAGGAATAGAACAAATTTGTCAGCACTTCTGGGGTAGATGGCAAAAGGAGTTCCATCAATGCCAACAGCTAGATGAATGGTAGACGAACGCTCAAGTTCCAATCGAAAGTGGGTGATTAGTTGTTGTGTCTGAGGATAATCCACCACTTCTGAGTTGGATCATAGAGAGAATAATTGAAATATTTCCTGGTCCTGACGGAATGGTACGAGTTGTCCTGGTACAAACTGCTGGAGGAAATTATAAAAGAGCTGTATCTCGATTGTACCCATTTTCTGATAATGACTCATTCTAACATAATGGGAATCGATTCATTTTGACTTGAATTGATGTGATAGATAATAAATTACTCTAGTCCAATGTAGGAGTGCCAGTTCGCTATTATAATACTTATGATGTGTATCATCATGATATGGCTGTGGTCATAGATTATAAGTTGATAGTCATCCTTGTACATAGTATCATCATGTGTTTTGTTTGTTTTATTACTTTTCAGTCTATCCATCATTTACTGTACGTCTAAGATGTGATAAATACTGAAATCAGTAAACGGTTCGAGAAAATGAATTTTTTTCCGTAGATATTATAAAAATGTGATTCTCATGATATGGCAATTCACAGTTCAATATTTTATCACAAAATCAAATCGATATATTGCCTCTAGCATCCTTATACTGTTGTATGTCTCAGTTATTGATTCCATGATTATCAACTGTATATAATCATGTGCCTTTATTCCATCGATTTAGTCTATATTCAAGCTTCAAAATCAAATAATTGGAATCATCATTTTCCAATCTCAAACTGTGTGGAATATGTCGGGTTCAAGGGCGTATCCTCCCTTAGTTCCTCTCACAGTTGGTAGTCTTGAGCATGTGTACTTCGCAAATGATCTCCTTCACGAGTCAGTCGTATCTCAACTATGAAGCTGAGCAAGTCCTTTGAGCAAAAATATTATGGCGTGATAATTAGCATTCAATTCGAATGAAATTTTAAAATCATCGCGAAGTGGTCATTATCCGCGACTCACAAAACAATGCCTCTGACCATCATATGCTTTCACTCAATTTCGCTGAAATTGAATATTTCAATCCTCCAAATTGAAATATTGAATATTTCAGCAAATAATAGACGAATTAAATTCTTCTCAACGTATATCGGAAGGGACAAAGGAGCGACAGATTCCTATGAGTCCCTTGTTCCTCCTCCAACCCTATGGAACCGAGATTGTGCTGGCGGAACAGTTCGGCTAGCACAACCTCCATTATTTCGGAATTCTGGAGAGTGACAAATTCGAGAATAATGTTACAAATGAGTGACAAATCATTGACAGAATCCTATATAGGTTCCCCTCGATTTTGCTCATGTAGTTGTTCCATCGTAACGGACGTCATTGACTGTTTCCAAACGTCAAATATACAAAAATCGTATTCATACATGCAATGCTCAATTTCTTTCAAGGGAATTTTTTTTACAGGGTTGACAACAAATTTGGCTATGCAGTATATCATAATAATACGATATTAACTAACAGTTGATATATTTGTTGATATATTCCAGGCCTGATTGAAAATTTTAACGGATCTGAAACCATGGGGAAATTAATGAAAATATCTGGTAAATGAGAGTTTATTCAGCCAGCCGCAGTGGAACTACAACAGTTTCCGATCCCAGAGGTTCAGTGTTCCGTACAAGCTCCCCATTCTAACTCTGGTCACAGGCCCGAATTCACACATTCTCCCGCCAAAAATATGACTATGGGGCTCAAATTTCTTCGTATATGAAACATAACACGTCATCAGCATGACATCGGTACAATAATATTGATCACTTTGAAGTGCAATGATGTATACAGTGTAGAAAAGTATGCGCATCCTCTTTCCAAATTTTTCATATCCACAATCGCTCAAACTGGATATTGTCGTTCTTTCTACATAATTGAAAATTTGGTGTTCAATTCAACACATTTCACAAGTCCTAAACGGTCCACACATATTTTTGTGTCGAATATTACATAATGCGTTTGTGTTGGCTAGTAACACAAGCTTGATGTAAATAATGAAACAGAAAGGATACTGATAACGTTTTGAACGGAATTTCCGATCGTGCAAATTCAACACTTGAGTGCTGTCAAATGAAATCCAAAATAAGCAGTGAATCAACAGCTCACAAGTGTAATTCATGGATTTGTTTACATAAATCAAATGTGAAAATCACACTTTTTTCGAGTTGAAACAATGCATAAGAATAAATTGGAAAAAAATCGCACTCCCGTGAGAATTGAACACGGATTGTCGAGACCGAATGTTGAAGCCGTATCACTCAAACGACTGCCGATCCCTTGGTTGAGGCTGCTCTCCTTGCGTATATCAACTTGCACTCGATCTTCAAATTTGCATATCTGGAAAACTAAGCCCCATTAAAATGGAAGCCAAAACTGAAATGGATGGAACCAAATGAATAGTTCTTCGGACGACTACCACAGTTACACGTACATGAAACTTTCATAAAAAAATAGCTCCCACCACTGACGATCTCCCCTTGGTAGTTGAGAATAACACAATTTTCATGTTCAATCTTGAGTTGAATAAGATTTGTGTCATTTTGACACTTTTTCCCACTTGTTTGAATGATTTCACATCATAAATTAGTTGAGACCTGATTACACAAGGACTGTATGTAGAAATTACACGTGTTTGTGTTGAACATTTAACAGAAAATTCATGACACAAGGATTTTTCAACACATTCACACACAATTTTCACCTATGTACCTCATTGGATATTTCTGATTTCAGAATTGACCTCTCGATGCATCAGAAAGAGTTAGTCATTCAGTTGGAATACTTTTATTCAGTCGAATTCTAGGCATTCAAACCGTGTGTGACCGTTGTTACACAAAATCACGTTTCCTTTCTGAGAACATCGTGCAGTTTCGTTCCACTGCAATCTCTCCCGTGACCGTGGTTATTCTCAGTATGACGATACTCTACACTTCGAGAAAGAATATGTTCGAATGCATGATTTTGGAGAAAATTTCTGAAGTTCAGCATGAATTGAATTAGGCTATTCCCACGTTTTCACCCATGAGGAATTTTCTCCGCAGTCTTTGAATATTCGTTATTTTGGCTTGCATCGACAAATTATCAGGAAACATGAGTTTAACGTATTTTTGAGGCTTCTGAATTCAAATATGAAGGGGGAAAATAGATTTAAGATGGCGAATCCAATATGGCGGACGTGAATTCAGTCATCTTCTCATTTGTGGACAGATTTATGTGGAATATGGGGCTTAGAGGTTTTCGAGGATGTTGAATCCAAATCTGAAGTCGAAAGCCCAGTCGAAGACGACGTATCCAATATGGTGGACAGATTCATATTGCACATGAATTCTAGGGCAGGGTGCCTACTCCTGGAAATTCCTTCTCCTCTCATTGGTCAGTCTATTCAATGAAAACGGATGATTAATCAATTCCGTTGAACCTCCGTGAACGGTAGACACCTTGTAGAGGTTTTCGAAGGTGCTAGATTCAAATCTGAAGTTGACAAACGAATTCATCATGGCTGGTCAAATATTACGGTAGTGAATGTAGTGATTCTCTCATCGGTAGATGGATTCACATGAAACCCGAATTCTGGGGGTTTTGGACAATATTCAATGAAAATTTGAAATTGAGAGAGAGGAATTCCAGTTAGCGAATCCTATATAGCGGATCTCAATCAGGTAGTTCAGTATACTCGAGTCCATCAATGTGGCTTCGGGATCCTTGAGAATGCTGCATGCGGTGAATGACATATGTTTGATATGATCATCCGTGGCCTGTTGCATTCGTATGATCTGATGAAATGAATGAACCCGGAGGGATCAATTATTTTCTTACGAAGAATTGTTTCATGATTCCGTGATTTTCAAACAGGACGAGGATTTGAACTGGCAAATTGAGATATTGATAATTTTGTGTTCCTAAAATGTTGTATTATTGCTATTCATGTGTATTTTCCATGAACGAGTCAAATAATTTTTGTCATCAATTAGAACGTATTGAGTATATGCATAAATATTGGGAAGAAAGAAAAAGATGCAACATAACTTTTTCATGCCACATTATCAACTTTCCAAACAAAAACTTGGATGAAGGATTCCATTCTTCTGAGGTGGATTGCTGATTTCTGTAGGCTAAAAAGTCGTATGCCTCTTCAGCTGACTCTATCGTAGAGAGCAGTGAAAGATATATTGAAACTCAGAGCTGGTATTTGTAGAATAAATATTTGTGACATGTGCGTCTTATGTATGTTCACCGGGCAAAGTGCGCTGGAAAAGATAACGAAATTTGAACTTTGAATTCCATTTTTTACATTTTTAGGGCTCGATAGCGACTTATAAACATTGTTCAAGTGGCTCTAGCTTGGAGCTTTCTTATTTTCTTGACGGGTAAAAACTTTCATGATGTAAAGCCCATCGAAAAATCTAACTTTCATTCTTCCTAACCACCCTAATGACCATTCATTTCCATACATAATCATCCAAGATCATTTTCACGTGATATGGAGGAGGATTCTACCAGCAGAAGAGTTCAGGAACGTACATGAAATTTTGTTCCTGATCGTTGAATATATTTTCGGAATGCTATGGACATGACCACCCTGCACAATTTACATGTACCGGAAAAAACGTATCGTAACTAAAGCTCAATATTATAACTGTGGATAAAATGAATGAATGCATATTAGAATGGGATATTGAATATACATATTTATACATTCATGATTCTTGAGTTGTTATTGATTGAGATATATAAATTGCAGGTGAATATGCCGATCCGGTTACAGCAAGTTGTGAGATCAGAAGTGGAATGTGATCTATCTGGTCCAGTCAATCTTATACCAGTTCAATCGATTGACTGTGGTTGTGGGCAAATGCCTTTACCAAAATTAACAAGATTCGCTACGAGACGTGTCTTTGTCATCTTACTATGTTGGGTGGGATTAATACAATCCGCAGCTAATGGGTATTTCCAAATGACTGGAGAGACGATAGCGAGGAGGTTTCGTATTGATCCGAATTTAATGGGTGAGTTATTAGGTATCAATTTTGTCCTGGAAGTTGACGTTGTATACATAAATTCACTCACGTCTCAATTCACTCTTGAATGAACACAGTGAAGAGGAAAACTCAATTCCAGTTAGAATATGAGCTGAATTTGAAATGCAGTCGGAAGAAGACTCGTTAGACTCGAAGTCAGCCACTGGAAAATCTTCTCAAACCCAAACCAGAATGTAGCTTCCAATAATCTGTATTGAACTGACATTCAGATCGATTTTGAACTGAAATTTAAAACGAACTGATTCTATTGAATGAATACTGGATTATATGGAGAATCAATATTTTTCACCTACATTTTTTGTTCCGATTGAATCACCTGAGTCTCACCAATGACCAAGGACCAGATTACATGAAAATGAGTATGTCCATTCAACTGAAATTTAATTAATTCAATGAGAATAAAAAAAATGCATATTGAAAATATTGATTGTGCTTATTATTCAGTCTCCACTGATGGATGTGTTCGTCCATTATTTTTTGTTCCACTTCACTGGACATACACGGGAAAAAGGGCAAGGATACCTCGCTTTGAGTCTTCAAATGGAAATTTTCACGGAGTATACTGCGGAATAATTTACATCATGAGAGAACAATACTTCTTGGGCTCATGATGTGGAAAGTCACACAATATAGCTTGTGCAAAGTCCCATCTAAACCCTCGAAGCGATACTTTCTCATGATATGGTCAATTCCTCCATTTTATTGTTCTCGTGTAACGTTACCTATCGATGAAGAAAAATATGTTTGTGTTTATTTGAAGAATGCGAGGAGCACGTTTCCTTCTCAGTGAATAATTCACTCCACTTGTCATCCCCCGTGGGATGATTGCGGGTCTTCCGGGGGGATATTCTTGATACCTCTCCTTGATATCCTTTTTATCCATCCTTGGTAGTCTCTGCTTCCTTTGCGTAATGGGCAGGATGAGTATCTTAGATTCGGGTCTCTCTTCCGGGTGGAATAAACTGATTGAGAGGGAGAATACAAACTGAGATAAACTAGACCATGCCGAGGCCAGGAACATCGGCAAGAACAGAGGAAAAGCTAGTGGAAACTACCTTCTTTGACATCTTTTAATATTCCCGAGGAAATGGGATCTTTTTCCGAACCTAGAATTCTGAAATTATGATTTCGAATGGGAAGAGAAACAACAAAAACGTGATGGCATTCTCTCGAGTGAAATATTCCGGAGGTAAAATAGCCTCCCGTTCGAATCTCCGGGTGGAGACTGCTCGAGAGAGCTTTATCAAACAAGATAGGGAACCAAAGAGAATAGGTGAGGAAGAGAGCATTCTTCGAGTCGGAGCGTGGGATGGATCACTGAGACAATCACGGAAACTGGAGAATTTGAAATTAGAAATCAATAGGTTAGGTATCGATGTAATGGGGATTAGCGAAATGAGATGGCTGCAAGGAGGGGACTCCTGGAATGGGGATTATGAAATAATTAATACAGAATCAAAGAATGGTCGAGCCAGTGTGGGGATCCTAATGAATGGAAGGTTAGGGAGGATAGAAAATTATTTCCGACATAGCGAACGCGTACTGATGGTTAGAGTTAGAACAAAACCGGTAAACACTGTTATCGTTCAAGTATACATACCCACATCTGCGTACTCAGAGGGAGATATCGAGGAAACGTAGGATGTCATAGGAAGTGTAATGGAATATCTGAAGGGAGAAGAAAATTCAATGATCATAGGCGAGTGGAATGCGGTATAAGAGGAAGGAAGAAAGGGCAACATTATGGGAGATTTCTGTTGGGAAAAAAAAATTGAAAGGAGGACAACGTTTAATCTAAGTCTGTGGAAGTCATCAAATGGTTATTACCAACACATCATTCAAAAATCATCCAAGAAGAATCTATACTTGGAAAATGCCAGGAGATACAGCAAGATACCAAATTGATTACATATCAGTCAAACAAAGATTCAGGAAACAAGTGAAAAGCTGTGAAACTCATCCAGGCGCGGATTTAGATAGTGATCACCATATGTTGCTGATGAAATGTTCTCTGAAATTCGAAGTTCCGAAGGAGAAGAGGAAAATGCGAAAAACATGGAATTGGAAGAATCTTGAACAAGAACAAACACAAGAGGCATTCAAAGTGATGGTGGATGAAAAATTGGAGGATCAACAAGAGAAAGATTTGGAAATAGAGGGTAGATGAACAAATATGGAGGGGAAGATAGAACGATGTGCAAATGAAATTCTGAAGAACCATGGAGTAGAACCCAAGGAACCATGGATAACGGAAGGAATTCTTGATTCAATTGATGAAAGGAGGGAATACGAGAATAGAAGGAGCGAAGAAGACCAGCAGACATACAAGGCACTGGGGAATGAAATAATAAGAGAATCAAGGAGAGCAGAAGAATAATGTTCGGAAGAAAATGTCAGGATATAGAAGTGAGATCACATTGAGGGAAAATAGATGAGGCATGTAGGATTGTGAGGAGATTTGTGACGAAATGTCACAATCCCACCGAAACAGGCCCCGAAGTGGCAACACCAGCCGTAAAGCCGAGGAAAGCACGAGGGGAAGAGGGACTCTCTGGACCCCAGCAGGCGTAACGAGCGTCGTCACTCCCCGTCACGTGCTTCTACAGTTTAGTTGTTATTCCTCACTCATGCCGGGAAAATCGAAGTGGTTTTCCGCCGCAGGCGATGTGAAGTGACCGGTCGAAGTACAGGAAAAAACGTCGTCATGGCAAGACGGTCCCGACGATCACGGACCCATCGAATCTGTATTCATCTGCGAAAGGCTCTTCGACACCGCATTCTTCGCCGAGGACCATCGGCCTCGAACCACGACCTACAACCACCTCCCGAGGGACCCTCTTGGTCAGCCGCACTCACACCAACGACGGACGACACGTACACACACATGCTACACACCCACACAAATAGCTGTTGAGAATCTCCCGTGGAAAGTAAATTCTTATGATTGTAAATTCGAGAAATACATACTATATAGTCCCACGATACACTCTCTCTCTCTCGCTTACTTGACTTCAACCCACCCTCACTCATCCTCACACGTTCCATCATTTTAGTGGTGCCCAACCTGAAAAACCCACACATAGACATACAGACACACATACATACATACACACAAACGCGCATACACATTCACACACACGTACATGTACACAAGAACAAACATTAAGAAATCCATTTACTCCTATCCGAACCCTCACATCCACACGAAACAACATATAATTATAAATAGGTGGAAAATCTAGATTTAATTCTCAACGACAATGGAAAATTGATCAAGAACGGAGAAGACATCAACTTCAACAGAAGACATAAATAGTAAGAAAAGTCGAGTGAATTGAATCCAGAACCAAACGAAAGATTGTTATATCTAGAAGAAATTATATGTGTCACAAATAATATACGAAAACATTGGAACGAGTGTGTACGGGTATACATGCGTGTAAGAGTTCGTAGAAACACACGTGCATACACACAAATAATTCTGGAATGCAAAGGAAGCATGCATAGGGTGATAGAAACGGACGTCTTTTCAACATCTCTGGCTGTGTTATAACGCGAAACATTCAGTTTCGCCGTAACTAATCAGACACTATATATAGACGAACTCTACCCACCACACAAAGTAAGACATACATATCGCACGAACCGATACTTTACGCGAGAAGAAGAATTATCTCGGGCGCAGAGTAGAGTATCGTTGACAAAATGAGACGTGATACAAAGACGCAAGACATGAACAACATTCCTTAGACGATACAAAGTATAAGGAAGAAATACATATAAACGAATCAACTGAATGAATCAAAGACAAATGATTTGCAAGTGATAGCACGAAATATTGAATAGAAATTGGATTGAACAGGATAATCAGCAGAACCATAAATATAACTATACAGATTACCAAACCTATGGATCACAGAAAAGTACGAACGGAAAACACATATATACAGGGTGGGGCATTTAAAGTGTCGCGGGCGTTTTTTCCAAAAATAAAGTGAGATACGAGAAAATTTTTCGGATAAAAGTTGTAGGGTACCGAGGGGGACATCCGATGGTGGCCTTGGCTTTGACCTCAAATCTCATCTTCAAGGGCATTCTGAGATCAACTCTTGTTTTTTAAATAGCATCTCATATTTTTTACTGCAGATTTGGATTCTAGGTCAAAAACCAAGAAACTTTTGTCTGAACCATTTTCCTGAAATCCGCAAAGATGGCGCTCTAATCGATATTGTTCCATTTTGAATCTGACATTCGAATAACTCGAAAACGAAGGGTCTTGCAAAAGAATGTTTCGTGCAAAAGTTGTCAATACACAACACATTTCAATCGTCTACATTACCACCATTCAGAGCTCACGCGATGTAAACATACGATGGGGTTCAGTGAAAATTCACGATTTTGAAAGTCAGTTTGTCAGTTACATTTGATTATTACTTGGTTTATGACAAATTGAAAATCATGGATATCCGATACACGGTTTCTGGAAAGATCGATATGATCTACATTTACGGTGAAGTGCATAAGAACCCCAGACAAGCATATGACTTGTATGCAGAACGATTGCCTGAAAGAACAACGCCATCCATTAGGTATTTTCAACGCATTACAAAATTATTCTCAGAAACGGGAAGTGTTACAAGGGAAAAACGACATCGAATGAGAACTGTTAGCGGAAAAAATGCGGAAGTTAATGTACTAGCTGCAGTAGCCAATAATCCACACGTGAGCTCTCGTGAAATTGAACTCCATTCGGGAATTTCTCGGAGAAGTGTTCTTCGAATACTGAAACGTCACGAATTCCATCCGTATCACATTTGTTTGCATCAAGACCTTCACGGTGATGATTTCGAAAATCGTGTACAGTTTTGTCGATGGGGTCTAGCGCAAATGCACAATAACAACTTCATCAACATATTATTTTCTGATGAGTCGACGTTCACCAATCATGGTCAAGTAAATCGACATAATATGCATTACTGGGCGACAGAAAATCGAAGATGGTTACGTCAAGTAGAGCATCAGAGACAATGGGCTGTGAATGTTTGGTGTGGTATCTTTCGATCTCGAGTAATTGGACCGTACTTCATTGCAGATACGCTAAATGGAGAGAAGTACAGACATTTCTTAGATCAAGTACTTCCAACATTACTTGGAGACATACCTATTCAGGAACGATTGAATATGTGGTATCAACACGATGGTTGTCCATCCCATTATGCAGTCACAGCTCGAGAAATATTAAACAGAGATTATCCTGGACGATGGATAGGACGTCGTGGACCAGTTCATTGGCCTGCCCGTTCTCCGGATCTTACTTCTCCAGATTTTTTTTTATGGGGATACATAAAAGATACAGTTTATCAACAAACACCGACTACACCTGAGAATATGCGTCAACGAATCATCAATGCATGCGCGAGCATCAATAAAGATATTTTAGCACGAGTTCAGCAATCTTTTGTAAAACGTTTTGAAATGTGTATCGAAGTCGAAGGCCATCATTTTGAGCATGTACTGCATCAAAATTATCCAAGTGATGTAGACGATTGCAATGTGTTGTGTTTTGTCTGTTATACCCCATCACCTCCGTTTCAGTTCAAGGGGTCCCCCTTGGAATCAGACAACTTTTGTCCGAAACATTCTCCTCCAAGACCCTTCGTTTTCAAGTTATTCTAATGTCAGATTCAGTATGGAACAATATCGATTAGAGCGCCATCTTTGCGGATTTCAGGAAACTGGTTCAGACAAAAGTTTCTTGGTTTTTGACCTAGAATCCAAATCTGCAGTAAAAAATATGAGATGCTGTTTAAAAAACAAGAGTTGACCTCAGAATGCCCTTGAAGATGAGATTTGAGGTCAAATCCAAGGCCACCATCGGATGTACCCCTCGATACCCTACAATTTTTGTCCGAAAAATTTTCTCGTATCTCATCTTATTTTTGGAAAAAACGCCCGTGACACTTTAAATGCCCTAACCTGTATACATACACACGAACAACATACATACAACAAAGACACAAGTAACGTAAAAGTCGAATCACACTAACATACGGGATGGATACGAAAACTAAACAGAGACACAAAATAAAGATGAAATAAACACTTATACGAACAAACATATTGAACACGGAGGAATAAAATACGAAAATCGAAACAAGAAAATACAAAAAATACAAAATGAATAGACAAAACAAACACAATGAAACATTCAACCCCACAGACAACAGGCACACACGGGAAGGAAGAAACGTACAACGGGACAGGAGGAAAAGTATAGATAGCATACCACAAGACAGAGACAGACATATAACACAAACAGAATACATCAGGACACTCACACGAGATAGCTTCCTAAGAAACAATGAAGAATCCATTAGCGACACTAATCACTCACTAGAATATTTTGATCACCCAAACGTAGGACAAAGACGAAGACAAAGACAAAATAAACAACGAAAACGACCAGACAGAGACAGAAACAGTACGATAGTGAGGAATTTTCTACATAGAGATTCTGACTATGGAAACGAACTTAGTGCAGCAGAATCGAACAACACACATAGAACACATAGAGGAGGACAAATAGAACCGGAAGTTATGAGAAGGAACCAAATAGAGGAAAATAGAGACAACAGATTAGACGAAATAAATAGCGACGAAACAGACAGGGAAACGGAACAAAACAGGGGTAGGGATTCCACACGGAGTAATAACCACACAGTTAGACAAAGACACATACAGGATGGAACCATATAACACAGGAAACAGAACACTGAAAAAACCGCGACTACCAGTAACAGATTTGAACATACGTCCAAGCGGGAACGAGAAAGAAGACCCAGAACTATTTCTATTAAAATTATCCCAATACCAAGATACATATACATTCACAGACGAAGAATAATTATCATTATTACCACAAATTTCACACGACACAGCATATGAATGGCACACCCTCAATCACACAGAATTGACAAATTTACAACAATTTGAAAGAGACTTCAGGGAAACATTCTTTCCCTATAACTACGTGAGAGGATTGGAAGAGGGACTCAAAAGATGCTCACAACAAAAAGACGAAACAATCACAAAATTCCTCATACGGTTCAGAACCATACTGAACAAAATTTGGCCACCATATCCACTAAAAGTACAGTTAAGCAAAGCATATAAGAATATACAATTAGAATGGAACCTATACATAAAGAGGGAAGAGTTTATAACGTTTGAACAATTGGAAAGAAAAGGTAGGACACTAGAAGCAATCAAACAGGGGGAACAAGAATAGGCAACAGACAACAATTACACAAACCAACGGTCGGACCAAAACACACATACACACAGCTACCACAACACCAATACACAAACAAGACACAACGCAAGACGGAACACACAAACATACAACAATACAGGAACAGATCGGGGAAGACCACCACTCCTATCGACACCTACATACACTCAAAGCGTACAATACACACCGAATCAAAACACGAATACACGGACACCTGGCAATACCCGACAAAACACCAACACAAACACGGAAACAATCCCAAAAGAATGTTTGAATTGCGGGCAACAAGGGCATTGGAGGATAAATTGCCCGAATAATCAAAAAAACTCACAAGAGGGCAGAGATGGGTGGAATAAACCCCCTCAAAGAACACAACACAGACACCCGAACACATATATACGATAGACATGGAAAAAGATGACCCAGGACCATACGTAGAAGTGCAAATAGGAGATAAAATAACACGCGCACTAATAGACACAGGATCTACACATATATACGCAAACAAGGAAATCATGGGAATACTCGAAGAACAACGAATAAAAATACACAAACCGGAAATAGCGACATTAATAACAGCGTACGGATCAGAAGCTGAGATGATAGGAACAATCAAACCAACAGTGATAGTGAAGAGGAAACCTCACGAACTAACAATACGGATAGCACCAACTCTACAATACACACTCATATTATGGATAGACAGTTTGAAAAAAATGAAAACAACAATTACACCCGATGGAAACAAACAAGGAAAAACACTCAGTACAAAAAGAAACAAAGAAGCACGAAACACGGAACACTAAGATAGAAAATAAAAAACGGACAACCTACAGCAACACAGCACACGAAAAAAAAGGTTCTATTACCAGCACCCAAAATTAAAGCGGACGCAAAATTATACCTCAACGCATCGATATTAGATGGAGAACAAGTAGAGGCTTTGAGGCTTGATGAATCCTCAACTATGTTACGACTTCGATGGCATCGGGCATTCACCGTCTCGTAGATTCTCTCTTTCTTCCAATCAAAAACACCCCAGTCGAACTCGCTGATCGCTCGGTTATACAAGGAGTGACATGTAAAATGGCCACTTCCTTTTTTTTGACCGACGTGGAGTTCGCAAAATCAAATACACACCCCGTCGTTGACTTTCCGTTGGGGGTCACTTCTGGAGCTCGTTTCACGGGTTCGGGCGGTGGTGGCCTCTAGCTACTCGTTAGGTGAGTGTGCGCATGCGCGTTGTGGAGGTTTTCTGGGTGCGGGTGTTTATGTCCTTTTCTATCCTTTGGTGGGGCCGGAAGAAGGGGTACAGCGTGGTCGGGTTGGTCTTTGCCGTTGTTCCGCCAGTCCAGGGACGGGATGGCATCCTCGGAGGCGACTCATCCTAGCTCTCTCTCTCTCTCTCTCTGTGGTCCGGGGTTGGAGAGAGATGGTGTTACCGACGAGTGGTTTCCAGCCTCCTGGGAGGTTGTCGATCTTGGAACGGCAGAGATAGCGTTGGTATCGCCTCCTGGCGTTGAACCAATCCTTCCAGGCATCCGTGGTATAGGTGGCGCATCCTCCTTGGGGACGGGAGACCCCAACAAATAGAAAAAGGGCAGGGATTAGAGGAGGACAGGAACAGCGAGGGAGAGCAGATGTGTTCCCGATTCTTGTATAAGCGAGCGACAGCTATGTTCTCCCGAGTGAACTAACTAGTTCTGAGAGTTTGCGATTACGATCGATAGGGATCGTGCGCGGTGCCATCTCGCGACTTTTTTTGTGATGATTTGTTACATCACAACACACAGAAACCAATGTGAGAAAATGAGAAAACACACACACATACACTACACAGATAGCAAACAGAACAAGAACAGACACAAACGAAATAACAAAGCAAGATCATCTTTTTTGAATTTTTTTCTCCTGATGCGAACATTACAAGAGAGAAGTGGAGGTTGTTTTGCATATAGACAAAGGACAACAAGCAAACAGAACACAATGAAAAGGAAATTTCACATTGTGTAACAAGTGTGCAAAGTTGGTGATTCCCGCACGGGCGTGAAGCTTGTTGCCCGAGCGTAGCGAGGGCGACAAATCACGCGAGTGGGGTATCACCAATGCGCACGAGTTGCTCATACTATTTTTCCTAACAAGGTGCGCGAACTTCCGCCCTCCAAGCCTGTGTTGCGTGCACAGAGTGAATGATTCCTACACGGCAGTCGGACCAGTGCGTTAAAGTGAGAAGCGTACGGTGAAGTTACTTCACCGCCGCTTATTGCTTTTCCGCACTGGTCTGACTGCCGTGTGGAAATCACTCAGTTTGCTAACGCAACACAAGCTTGGAAAACTGAATTTTGCACACGCTGTTAGGAAAATGAAATTAGAGTACATAAGTTGAATAAAGAATAACTAGGATGAGGAAAATTGTAAGATGAAGAGAAGCACACAAAACACAATACACCCGACACATAAAAGGACAGACAAAGGACAAGACACACAGGGAAGGAGGAGGAAACAGATGAACAGCCCCCAGGAAACGGAAAGAAAGGAAAGGAAAAAACATAAGCATAGGCAATAAGAAGGCGAGAGTCGGAACAGTTGAGAAGAAAAAAAGGGAGGAGAAAGTAGGAAAGAGAAAAAAAGACTACGCTAAGCTGCGTCCCATTGGGGGAGGGGATAGTGTGACGACGTGTCACAACCCCACCGGAACAGGCCCCGAAGTGGCAACATCGGCCGTATAGCCAAGGAGAGCACGAGGGGAAGAGGGACTCTCTCGACTCCGGCACGCGTAACGAGCGTCGTCACTCCCCGTCACGCGCTTCTACAGTTCAAATGTTACTCCTAACTCATACCGAGAAGATAAGAGTGGTCTTCTGCCGCACGTCGTGCGGAGTGACCGGTCGGAGTACAGAAGGAACGTCGTCGTGGCAAGACGGTTCCGACGATCACGGACTCATCGAATCTGTATTCATCTGCAAAAGGTTCTCCGACACCGTATTCTTCGCCGGGGACCATCGGTCCCGAACCACGACCTACAACCACCTCCCGACGGACTCTCTTGGTCGGCCGCACTCACACCAACGACGGACGACACGCACACACACACGCTACACACCCACACAAATAACTGGTGAGAATCTCTTGCGGGAAGTGGATTCTTATGATTGTAAATTTGAGAAATGAATACTATATAGTCCCACGATACACCCTCTCTCTTGCTCACGCGACTTCAACCCATCCTCACTCATCCTCAAACGTTACATAATCATAGATTCTTCGGACGAATGAAATCTAGAAACAGTGAGATTGAAAATTCTCTAGGTAGACAATTGATAAGAACGGAGGGAAAAATAGAACAATGGATGAATCATTCAGAAGATCTGTATGAAAGGAGCGATAATATAAGATTGTGAGATGTGAATTCGGCAGGGCTTTGGAAGGATTGAAAAATAATAAAGCTCCAGGAATAGATAGCATAAGTGCGGACCTTATCAAAGCCTCCAGTGACGAACCTCGAGGCGCACTGTTTGAATTGGTCAAAAATATGTACGAGAATGGAGAAGTACCGAAAGATTTCCAGAAGAA
The DNA here is from genome assembly GCA_018340375.1 of Gonatopus flavifemur. NCBI lineage: Eukaryota > Metazoa > Arthropoda > Insecta > Hymenoptera > Dryinidae > Gonatopus > Gonatopus flavifemur. The sequence goes on along the minus strand of JAFFJZ010000074.1, from coordinate 506,466 downwards.
TAAAATTGGCGCTATTCCGCAAAAACAAGGAGCAGACAAACGCGAGAACTCCAGAACAATTAGTTCAACTCCACGTGCCTCGAAAATACTGACAAAAATCTTATACAGGAGAATACAGAATGAAATAGAGAGTAGATTAGCAGAAGATCAGTTCGGTTTTGGGAAAAATTGGGGTACGTGAGAAGCAATTTCAGCACTCAGAACAGTGGTAGAGAGAAGACTGGGATCCAAAAAGTCTGTGTGTATAGGTTTTGTAGGTTTACAAGAAGCATTCGATGATGTTGATTGGGAGAAAATGTTCACGATTTTGAGAAAGGTTAGAAGTAATTTCAAGGTTAGGAGAATGATATATGAATCATGTGAGGATCAAACCGCAATAATAGAAACAGAGGGTCAAAAAGGATGTAACGATACGAACGTGTGATAATACATCCGCACGGTTACAACATCACGTGATAGTCCAGAAAATACAGGTATAGCGAAATATCAAAGTTGATGATTAAATCATAAAAAAAATAAGATCTGTTTCATTATGTAATGGATCAAAAGATCGATCGTCGCAGCAAAGTGGAAAGTCGCCGAACGAACGCGTTATGAATAAATGTAAACATAGTCAGTACACAAATATAATGTGTATTGAAAGACCTACACGCGTAACGAGTGTAAGAGCGATGACGTAATCACGTTCGGTCGATGGAAATCGTGGAAAGAGAATAGAGAATCACCTGCAAACGCCCTACAATCATTTTTAGGAAGAATCAAAGAGCACAACAAAACAATTGATACATAATTTATAAAGATGAAAGATCCCTTTTCAATCCATTAATGACTTGATGATATCGTATACTTTGAATCCGAAAATTTACCGAATCTTGATCGATATCAAATCGATCAACAAACAACCAATGATGAGACAAGTCGCGGTCGATCAAATCATTTGATAATTCAATAACAAAAACTTATAAACAAACCCGATAGATGTTGAAGTCGCACGTGATTCAAAATGAACTTTCCACGATATGAATATAGGTCAAAAATGAAGGGAAGACGAACTTGATACTACTCTGCTTCTGCACGTTTTGGTTATCAGTTTAGATTTGTCTTGAACGAATCTCTCAATTCAAGAGGCTTGTCCTCATTGATACTTCAATTTTCCAGCTACGTGTGTTCACGAGTCCTTCTCATCGCGAGTGGGATATAATCAACATTCGTTTTCGTACTCAGACTTCTATAATACACATATTTGTACACTGACAACGTACTTATTGCAAGTTACATAGTTCAATGTGTTTGTATGATGGTCAGAGATGTTTCAAGTTCCTCATAAAATATAGTATTCACATTGTATAGAATATCTCGCGAATATCATTGTAGAAGGACCTCTTTTCGAACTGTTTCTGATCTTGCTGGACGGATCAACGCCAGTGGAGGAAGTAGTGACCAATATGTTGTGAAGAAGAAAAAATTGTTGTCTGAGTTTTGAAATGAACTCTTCCTCCTTTTTCGTATAAATTGGTATCACTCATTCCAATAACCAATCACTCTCCTTTTCCTATCGTGTCATTCTCAATAAATGATATTGTTGAATTTCGGGATGCTCTATTCCGAGAACTTGGATTAATACAAGGAGAAGAGTATTTGGTAGGTGCGAAGAGAAATAGTGAAAGCATTCTTCACTAAATCTATGATTCGATGAATAACTCGATTTCTTTTCATTTGTCATCCAATAAATAATTTAAAGAGAAGAAGAACATGACAAGGAGGAGCACAAATTGAAAGAAGAGTGAGACAAGGATGCTCACTATCACCATTGATTTTCAATTTGTATATGGAAGGAGCGATGAATGAAGTTGAGGAGCAAGTACAATTGAAATTACAGATCCAAGGAGAGAATGTAAGCATGTTGAGATTTGCGGATGTCAGAGCTATATTAGCTACGAGTGTTGCCGAGTTAGGAAATATTCTCAACACTATGAGAACAATATAACTGGAAAACTATTGTATTAATATGAATAAGGACGAAACAAAATCCATGATCTGTACAACAGCGAAAACATCCATTCAGCAAATGGAAGGATCCAAATATCTAGGAAGCATAATTACAGGAAACGGTAAAAGCGAAAGAGATATAAGAGCAAGAATAGCACAAAGAAAACAGACTCTCCACCAAAAAAAACAGTTACTATGTTCGAAGGATATTAGCTTAGCAGTAAGGAAGAAATTCTTGAAGAGTTACGTTTGGAGCACAGCATCATATGGTTGCGAAACTTGGACAATTGGAGAAACGGACCAACGGAAACTTGAAGCTCTCGAAATGTGGTGTTATAGAAGGATGCTGAGAATAGAGTGGATGAAGAAAGTAAAGAATGAAAAAGTACTTGATGAGGCGAATGAAGGAAGGAGTCTTTTGAGACATGTCATCAATCTGATGGGATTCACATCAAGGGATGATAGCTTATTGAAAACAATATTGGAAGGAGGAATGAATGGTGAAACTCGAGAAGGTAGACATAGATTAACTTATATGAAGCAAATTGTACAAGATAAGGGTTGTCGTAGATATGTAGAAATCAAGCGTCTAGCGAATAATAGACAGAGTTGGAGGAGTTTATCAAACCAGTCATCAGACTGATTGTTTCATGATGATGAATCATATCGTGATTATAGTCGTTGAGGATTAAGAACCTGTAACATTCATCAGAGATCTGAACTCTCGCCCTTGCTGGATAAACCTGTCCTAGTCTTTCGTATTCAACTAATTCACCATGTGACGATTGTAATCGAGTGATGTGATAACCAACTCATCTCAGTATAATGTGGAAGAATTTAGTGTTGAGTCAAAGATAAATTTTGAAGAAGTTCGAGAGCAACTAATAGTCAGTGGAAATTCGAATATTTTCGGAAGTTCGAATTGATTCGCATATGTGTTTTGATGTTTGAGTGAGAGTTACGGAATCAGAATGAACATAAACAATACACTTTGAAAGTGCAGTGATGAGCTTTTACGAAGTTGATGTTACAAGGTTCTCCCAAATTCGTGATGCATCACACAGGGGCCAAGAGTCACAAAAATTGGCATGAAGTTAGGAGTGAAATGGACCGTAACGAATGCTGTTATGATTCGTATTTTTTTTCAACCTGTTGAATCAGAGAATATGGGGTGATTTCAGTGGAAGACTGTCGTTGATTGATTGAGAGAAGCTGACAAATATAGAACACAACCCTAATAAAAAGAACTCATTGAATCTGACCAAATCTCATCAAAATCTCGGGCAGCCTCAATGGGTGCCCGAGAACTGCAATCAGATTTGCCGAGAATTGATGGAAATTCATCGGACAGATTTTGTGAATCAAATTTGATCGTCAGTCCACCAATGGGGTGATTGATATGTTTTCGTGAGAAAATGAATTGAGTGAGCTCATCCGCTTCTTATGAGTTTTGGGTAATGAACCATGAACGGATGGAGTGGAGATGTTGACAAATGTGATTATATTGAAGATACGACGAGTTTTAATGGGCATTTGACCGATTAGAATTCAATCAGTATTCATGGGTGGAATGACAATATTGGAAGAAACAATAACCGGAGAAGATTTTATGAGAAAATGAACGAGAGAAAGAATAAGAATATACAGATGATCTGAACAAGCATCAATCATCCGGATCAAACTGGCATATCACCGACAGAAACGAAGGAGGCTGATTACGAGGGAAGAGTGAGAATTGATGAGACCTTTGTACAGGAGAAATGGGGAATGAATACCATGAGTGTCGATGGACACTTGAGCCATTCGATGGTGCCGATGATATTAGAATCAATGGGTGGATCGACAGAACAAAAGATTGACATGTCAGTGGTAGTGGGCACTACAATTTGTTTGAATTCGTTGAGCTGAACACTTGGAGATTGAATGAGGTTTGTTTATACATTGGGGTGATTCGGATTTTCACGTAGCAATACCTGTGAAAAGTTGTTATGTCACGTGAAAAGAACGTGTGCACAAGATCAGCCGATTTGGTTGATGGTTAGGTAGCGCGCAAGGACCTTCAAGTTTTCAAATTCCAAAAGTACCTCAAAACTCATGATTTTCTGAGATATCACACCTATGGTTCACAATTCTTCCAATAATTCCCAGATATCCAGGCCCACAACTTTGAAATACATTCCAGTACATCAAAAACTGCTGAATTGACTTACAATATCCCGAAGGGAATGCTTTTGAACCACGGGAATTGTCCCAAGATACTTTACAACATTGCTGAATCCTTGGATTTGGAACAACATCGTTTTACCCCGAGGGAACATGAAGGTTTGAGGAACATTCCAAGATCCATCGAACGTTCCATGAACGTGAATTTACGAACAATGGGAGTCAATTAAACTCAGAAAGTTTGTGTTTTCTTGGGGTACCGATGCCTCCCAATAATAATGAAGTAACTCAGATTTGTCCCAAAACTGAAGTCACGCGAATCCATTGTTTTTCCGTGGATAAACGTTCTCCAATCACAAAGCGGGATTGCAGTAACGTAATTCTAATTTGGAGCCGTCAATATGTACGTAAGTAAGAGAATCCCTTTCAATTCTGCTGGAATACCGAAAATCGTGCAGTGTAATTTCTTCAAAGTCAATGTTCCAGGCACATTCGGAGATAAATATAAAACTTGCACTCAAGGAATAAAAACCGACACGAGTTCGCGAAGAGAACGTATGTGAACAGCGAAACTTGATATACTATGATCGAAACGATTTATGAGACGTTTTGATTGGTATAAAACTCCAGCGCAAAAACCCTCATCAATTATTTGACCGGTATCGGTATTTCGGATTCACTCATCATATTTTGGAGGTGAATCGATGAGTTATGAACATAAGTTCCGGTGACACTTGCATAAAAAAGGAATCATAACATGAAAATGATCAGAATATTCAAGGAATATACACAGCGAAAAATTTCGTGTCACAGAAGGTCCACTCGGAGTTTATGTTGGAAACAACATATCAAATTCTGAAATTCACAAGTTTCCAGTGTGAATTTGACATCATTGTGTTGATTTGATACACGTTTCGTGGTAGTATTTGACATGAATTGCGAGTGGATCTGCTGGGACATACACATGTGTTAAAAGTACACACAATTTTTCACTGTGTATGATTTCCCGTGAAGCACACTATTTGAATGCCCACCATTTCTATTCTGATGAAGTAACAGCACTGAAGGTTGCCTGATTTTTTTTATCTGTTGTCTTCGCAGTTAGTAATCACGGAGTACTGAATGACGCGACATTCTCTTTTGTTTTATGTACGAATAGGAATGGGTCGTTTCAGAAGGGAATAGCGTTTGGTCGCAATTGAAACTCATTAAAGATGTGGTCAAGGTAGAGCCTGTTCGCGGACCGCGCGGAATGTTCGGTCAACGTAATACGATCAGTTGACGATCATAAGCCTGTTTGCTGAATTTATATCCATGCACACAAAACATTCATCAATTACATTTTTAAAGAGCTTTTACTGTGATAAGACGCTGTTCCGTTACGGAGCGTTTCTTCCTCACCCTTACAGAAAATGGATGACGATCAGCACGCTGTGACTAGTTATCTCAGAGACAACAGATGAAATCGGTGTGAGGTTTGAAGCTGCCATCTTGCTAGAACAGGAATAGTGGGCATTTCAAAAGTTACACTGTGAAAAAAATTTGTTGAATTCCAAACAAAAATGCTTGGAAATTTACAAACTTGGTTTGGGAACATAATTTCCGAACCTTTTTTGTAAATTGCCGAACAAAAGTTTGTGAATTCTCAAAAATCTTCGTGAAATCACAAAATTTTTTGAATGTTTACAAACTTTTGTTTGGTAATTTACAAAAAAAGTTTGTGTAAAAAACTGCCAAATTTCTTTGGCAGTTTAGGAAGTATATTTTTTACAGTGTACGTGTTTCGAAGGACACCCTGTATATTGAGGATTACAGCATCGTTCGCAATGGAATTCTTTGTATCCGCTATGATGTGTGTATAAAAGATGAGGAAACATTCGTACCATCTGCAAAATTGAGGAGCAGATCAATAATACCACATTTTGGAACGGGATCCGATTTTGAATTATGATTCTGACAATTTAACTGTTAGAAAAATCTTCATATTTGATTGAAAATTCCTTGCAGAATTTTATATTCCAATATGAGATTGAACGAAGTTCTACAATTAAGTACAATTATGACATTATAGACTTTTCAATTGGCATGTAAGACAATCAATCATCAATTCACAATATCTTATTGGAATTGAGGAGAAGACTCTTGAAGTGAGGAATTGTATTATCAGAATCGATATGATATCATAAAACTGAATATATTATGTTCAGTAAAGAGTTTCATAATATTTTTATGAAATTCCAGGCGGATTTTTTTGCAGTGTATTTTTGAGGAGATATCCCGGTTGATAATGTTTCTACACGGGTGGGATGGTTAGATGGGCAAGGGTGCAGCTCGAATTACAATTGTTCGGGGAATTATTCTCACTTATGAAATCACTTATAATATCGTGAAAGTGAGCCAAATGCTAAAAAAATTGTGAGGGATTCAACGAGTTTAGCAAGTTCTGGGTCAATTTCCATGGTTGAAAAGCATTTCTCTCGTCATATTACAACTCAATTCAGCATTTTCCAATGTACTGGAGTTTTTATGAAAGATGTGAGCCTGAATATCCGGAAATCATTGGAAGAATTGTGAATCAAAGGCGTGGAATCTCAGAAAATCATAAGTTTTGAAGTATTTTTGAAATTTGAAAACTTCAAAGTACTGGCTCACTACCTAAACATAAATTCAATCAGCTCATCTTGTGCACGCGTTCTCTACGCTTGACATAACAACTCTCCCTAGATATTGCTATATGAAAATTCAAATTCCGGTTTTTTCGGCCCTCTCTGGTGGACATTCGTCGATGGATCTTCTGATTCTCTGGGACTGGCCAGCAGCACGACATGAGCATTAACGATGGAATACGTCACATGACCAAGAATCTCATCAGATTGTATCGGTGTTCCTCCGACTAATATCGTTCTCAAGAATTTGAGGATCGATTATGAATATGGGGCATTCCATGTCAGATCGGCCGAGAGGAAAGTGACATGTCTCCGATTGAGATCAAATTTGAAGGGGTCAGAGAGGTACTCAAGCAATGACCGAATCTCCAATTCGAGCCCTGTCTATGCAATTTCATGGATTCCACCATATTAACCCATGAAGTCCCAAAATGACATTTTTGCGTTGCATTTTTCAACGGCTGTACTTTCTAAGGAAAAGGGTTATGTGAAATTCCAGACCAACCAGTTTCGATGGAGAATTGACTGATCTTTCAGAATCTGATATTAGTTTTTTCGAAAAATGCACCTGTCACAAGATATACAGGTTTTTTTTTCCAAAAAAACGCGAATTTTAAAACTCTTTTTTTTCTTTATCTCATGTTTTCACATTGGAATCGTGTCATAATTCTTCTTGTAACTACAGAAACCGTGTCAATTCACTCAAAACTTTGATTTATGCCTTGGACAATTGGAAAAACTCATGGGGAAACAACCAAAATGGCGGCTTAGACGTGGAAAAAATGTCAAAAACTTCAAGAGTTCTTCATTCGAAAACGATGGACTTGAGGCAAGAATTTTACTGCACAAAAAGTTCTTAGAATTGATCAAAAAACACGCTCAAGTTTTTTCAGAATTTTTTGACAACTTTTTTGAATTTCCAAAATAGCCAAAATTTGAAAATTCGAAAAAGCGTCAAGAAATTCTGAAAAAATTTGAGCGTGTTCTTTGATCAATTCTAAGAACTTTTTCCACAGTAAAATTTTTCCCTCAAGTCCATTGTTTTCTAATAAAAAATTCTTGAAGTTTTTGTCCACTATTCTGCGGTTTTTTTATAGTTTGGCATTTTTGAATATGCCTCTTATAATATATTTCATATGGGATGTAACGCGTTATTTTTGGTGCACATGTTTCATTTATATATGTTTTCATGTAGTGAATCGATTACGTATTATTGAAAATCTTGTGAGAACGTGACCCAACACCTCTTATCGTAAACTGTTTCATTGACTCTATGTGCATACATTCTTTGGCCGTCAGAATTTCGTTGCCGTTGTCCGGTCCTTACCACGTAGAGGTAAATGTATAAAAAGACCCTTCTTTTCTTTTTTTTTCAATTTTGAAAATTTTTCGGGAGTTTTTCAATTCTTTGAATTTTTTTTTTTTTTTTTTTAATACATAAAGATGGAGTTTTATGTTGCACTAAAGGTCGATGTGAGGCAGGATTCGCAGAAGTAACAATTGCAAATTGTACACATTTTATATGTCCTCATCCCACATTTTTTATAATTCCTACAATTTTTTCTTGCTATACCAGTAGCAATTCCATGGACTTCTTTCCCTCTGATACCTTTTGCGAAATAAAATCCAGCAAGTTCTGAAGCCATCTCCTTAGATCCAATTTTTTTGTCACGATTTGATAAATTATGGATTACAAGGGCATTTGTTATCGATGATTGGATTAGTCGAAGAAAAATGGCTCAAGTCCATCTTTTTGCTCTTATGCATGGCATCAAATTACTACAATGTCCATCATGTAGATCGACACCACCCGTGTATTTATTATATTGTGAGAAAGCTCTGGGAAATGAAATATCGTTTTTAGTTCTTGATTCTTCCGAATATCTTTTGACTGTTGACATTGGAGTTACACCTGCCGCGGTGGAAAGCAAAGATACTGGTTTCGAATCCATGATTGTGATATAGTTCGAACCGCTTTTTTCTTCGTGTTTGATTGAGAACGTTCCTCTTATTACTTCTCCATCCAATTCATTATCGGTATTCACTCTGTTTCCCCTCACGGTACCAGTTGCTCTCAAGCCGACTGTTTGCAAATGGATCAGTAAGTCTGGACTACAAAAAAAGTTATCAAAATATAAATGATATTGAATTATTCTCCGTGGAACAACATCAACAAGTAGCTTTCGGATCATCTGCATTTTGGACATTTGGATAGTTTTACTTGTTTATCAGACGAATAAATATTCGATCCCTTGCCACAATAAATCTCACAATCGAACAGATATCCCTCTGAGTTACAAATGCCTCACATTTTGATGCCGAAGCGCGCGGGCTTATCTTTCATAAACTGGAGCAAAATGGTTTTTCCGTGAAACTTCACCATCATTCCATCTATCGACAAAGCGGTAAGGAAGAAATCAAATTGCAAAGCATTCCTCTTGAAAATTCCGAAAATACCACGTACTCTCCAAGCTCTGTCATTATAATTCTGATCTTCAGGTTTCGAAAATTTTAATTTTGATTTAATTTTGAGAAATTTATTACGACTCATTGCTTTTGCCACAGTAGGACAGGCCAGTAATGGCTGATTAGACCAATAGTCTTTCTGAGATTTCCTTTGATTGCAGATTGACATTATAATTATCCCTAAAAAAATGTTAAATCGCAGTCATTCATACGAGTACTTTCGATGATATATTTTTTCACATCGGCGGAGAAAAAAAGTTAGAACAACTGTACATATGAAGATTCAAGAATAAATTTTTTCGTTTTCTCAGAGAGTAAGTCTTCATTCTCAGGATATTGTTCACACTTTCTTTCTCCGTTCTTCCATACGTAAATATGATGGAGCTCCAGTTTCGACTGATTTCCTCAATAGTTACTCATCACCTGATGATAACTAATATTTGGAACTTCATTGTCAGAAATTTGACAACCTCCAGAGTCAGATGGTCCAGAGCAATCATCCGGAGGAACAATTATTGCATCAAAGTCACCATCTCCACGCTCTTCAATTTCTACATCTTGCTGGGGACTTGACCGTTCCCGGCGTTTCCCTAATGAAGCAGATATTGTCTGTTTTAGTTTCGATAAATAATATCACCAGTTTCGTCAGGCTGAAGTGCTATTTGTTTATTTTATGGAATCAATGTTTTTCCCACAATAGATAAGTTTATTATTGAATTCTATTTCTGTGGAACATGAAGTATTCCGTTGATATATTGTCCTAATACGGTTCGCAATTCATAAGAGAATGCAATCTAATACCAAGTCACGAAAATACCGATTTTCTTTTATATGTTAGATGATATGTAATCATTGATCATCTATCAGAGTCATCACGTCAATAGTGTTTAGAGAACATATGAGGCATGGACTATGTGTTGTAAGAAGACAATTTTGTGAATAAAAAAAAAATCGAAGATACTCATAATATTACATGTGAAATATATTATGAGAGGCATATTCAAAAATGCCAAACTATGAAAAAACTGCAGAATAGTGGACAAAAACTTCAAGAATTTTTTATTAGAAAACGATGGACTTGAGGGAAAAATTTTACTGTGGAAAAAGTTCTTAGAATTGATCAAAGAACACGCTCAAATTTTTTCAGAATTTTTTGACGCTTTTTTTGAATTTTCAAATTTTTGTGATTTTGGAAATTCAAAAAAGTTGTCACAAAATTCTGGAAAGATTTGAGCGTGTGTCTTGATCAATTCTGAAAACTTTTTTTGCAGTAAAATTCTTGCCTCAAGTCCATCGTTTTCGAATGAAAAACTCTTGAAGTTTTTGACATTTTTTCCACGTTTAAGCCGCCATTTTGGTTGTTTCCACATGAGTTTTTCCAATTGTCCAAGGCATAAATCAAAGTTTTGAGTGAATTGACACGGTTTCTGTAGTTACAAGAAGAATTATGACACGATTCCAATGTGAAAACATGAGATAAAGAAAAAAAAGAGTTTTAAAATTCGCGTTTTTTTGGAAAAAAAAACCTGTATATCTTGTGACAGGTGCATTTTTCGAAAAAACTAATATCAGATTCTGAAAGATCAGTCAATTCTCCATCGGAACTGGTCGGACTGGAATTTTTCATAACCCTTTTTCTTAGAAAGTACAGCCGTTGAAAAATGCAACGGAAAAATGTCATTTTGGGACTTAATGGGTTAACAATGCGAATTGAGTCAATTGACTCAAACTCAGGATGTTCCTACTGATGGAAAAAACGCATATAAATTGCTTCTTGAATACTTGTTGTGTTCAGTACCAAATGTTGGATGTTACAAAGGACAATGCATATCGTGCCCGAACAAAAATATTTTATACAAGAAAATTGGTGGAAATTCTCAACAATGAAGAAGTTGATAATGTTACTTAAAAACAGTGGATTCCCTTCGACTCAAAATGATTGAGATACCTCATGACGAAAATTGATGACTTCGTTCCCATGTGCGTAAAAAATTACCTGTCGATTTTAGATGCACTATGAAAATTATAACTGACAGTACGGAAGAATTAATTTCATTACTCGTGGAGGAATTAACGAAACTGAGATCACATAATTCCGTCGCTACAGAACTATCTCGGCATCTCAGAAATATCAAAGAAAATTCACAACCAAACGAATTCGCGGTGACGCTTGATTTTTCAGAAAATTTCGCGATTGTCGTACGGGAAGCCATTCGAGGGTCTCGTTGGAATAATAACACAAGATCACAAAATGAAAGTGAGGTGGAGCATCTCTCCGCTTAGGTGACTCCCATGTTTTTGGGGTCGCTGATTACGATCCCGGAGTCCATATGACTCTATCACGTACACATCAAGCTCAAATGAAGGTCAAACACCTTCATTCGAACGATATAATTTTTTGGACCACGGATTCTGGCAGAGCGGAAAATTTCACGTCCGAATATGCCTGGGCTTGTTGATTAAACCGACTTCTGTAGGTCATTTGTAGGTCATCTAGAGGTGAATAGGGTGAGCAAGGGTGAGATGACACATGTTGTTGAACTCCAATGAAAATGCGCAGTAAACTGTTGCACATCACGTGACCAGTAGCTGGGATCAGATGACGATTTATTGCGTATTGAGAAGTATTACGAAGTCGTTGCAGCACAAGACACTATTTATTTCTCCTGTCGGCATAGTTAGGGACGTGTTCGAATATTTTCATCAACTTTAAAAATCTGCTCGTTGAAGGAGACTTTCAGTGTGCTAATTCTTCCAAATTCGCAGTGTAGGCAAGTTATCACATGAGAAAACATTGTGTATGTACAGGGTGGGGCATTTAAAGTGTCGCGGGCGTTTTTCCCAAAAATAAAATGAGATACGAGAAAATTTTTCGGACAAAAATTGTAGGGTATCGAGGGGGACATCCGATGGTGGCCTTGGCTTTGACCTCAAATCTCATCTCCAAGGGCATTCTGAGGTCAACTCTTGTTTTTTAAATGGCATCTCATATTTTTTACTGCAGATTTGGATTCAAGGTCAAAAACCAAGAAACTCTTGTCTGAACCATTTTCCTGAAATCCGCAAAGATGGTGCTCTAATCGATATTGTTCCATACTGAATCTGACATTAGAATAACTCGAAAATGAAGGGTCTTGGAGGAGAATGTTTCGAACAAAAGTTGTCTGATTCCAAGGGGGACCCCTTGAACTGAAACGGAGGTGATGGGGTATAACAGACAAAACACAACACATTTCAATCGTCTACATCACTTGGATAATTTTAATGCAGTAGATGCTCGAAATGATGGCCTTCGACTTCAATACACATTTCAAAACGTTTCACAAAAGATTGCTGAACTCGTGCTAAAATATCTTCATTGATGCTCGCGCATGCATTGATGATTCGTTGACGCATATTCTCAGGTGTAGTCGGTGCTCGTTGATAAACTGTATCTTTTATGTATCCCCATAAAAAAAAATCTGGAGAAGTAAGATCCGGAGAACGGACAGGCCAATGAACTGGTCTACGACGTCCTATCCATCGTCCAGGATAATCTCTGTCCAATATTTCTCGAGCTGTGACTGCATAATGAGATGGACAACGATCGTGTTGATACCACATATTCAATCGTTCCTGAATAGGTATGTCTTCAAGTAATGTTGGAAGTACTTGATCTAAGAAATGTCTGTACTTCTCTCCATTTAGCGTATCTGCAATGAAGTACGGTCCAATTACTCGAGATCGAAAGATACCACACCAAACATTCACAGCCCATTGTCTTTGATGCTCTACTTGACGTAACCATCTTGGATTTTGTGTCGCCCAGTAATGCATATTATGTCGATTTACTTGACCATGATTGGTGAACGTCGACTCATCAGAAAATAATATGTTGATGAAGTTGTTATTGTGCATTTGCGCTAGACCCCATCGACAAAACTGTACACGATTTTCGAAATCATCACCGTGAAGGTCTTGATGCAAACAAATGTGATACGGATGGAATTTGTGACGTTTCAGTATTCGAAGAACACTTCTTCGAGAAATTCCCGAATGGAGTTCAATTTCACGAGAGCTCACGTGTGGATTATTGGCTACTGCAGCTAGTACATTAACTTCCGCATTTTCTCCGCTCACAGTTGAAAATACCTAATGGATGGCGTTGTTCTTTCAGGAAATCGTTCTGCATACAAGTCATATGCTTGTCTGGGGTTCTTATGCACTCCACCGTAAATGTAGATCATATCGATCTTTTCAGAAACCGTGTATCGGATATCCATGATTTTCAATTTGTCATAAACCAAGTAATAATCAAATGTAACTGACAAACTGACTTTCAAAATCGTGAATTTTCACTGAACCCCGTCGTTTGTTTACATCGCGTGAGCTCTGAATGGTGGTGATGTAGACGATTGAAATGTGTTGTGTATTGACAACTTTTGTACGAAACATTCTTTTGCAAGACCCTTCGTTTTCGAGTTATTCGAATGTCAGATTCAAAATGGAACAATATCGATTAGAGCGCCATTTTTGCGGATTTCAGGAAAATGGTTCAGACAAAAGTTCCTTGGTTTTTGACCTAGAATCCAAATCTGCAGTAAAAAATATGAGATGCTATTTAAAAAACAAGAGTTGATCTCAGAATGCCCTTGAAGATGAGATTTGAGGTCAAAGCCAAGGCCACCATCGGATGTCCCCCTCGGTACCCTCTAACTTTTGTCCGAAAAAATTTCCTCGTATCTCACTTTATTTTTGGAAAAAACGCCCGCGACTCTTTAAATGCCCCACCCTGTATAGTAGTGTTCTGTATTCATCATGGTGTAAATGAGAAGGTGTGTCATCTGTCATGTCGTTTGTGGATAGATGACACATGGAAAAAAGGGAAAGATGACACGTGTCATCTCTCCCTGTTTTCATACATTTTCATTCAAGTTTATTAACACATATTGATGTTCATGTTTGGAACAATGATAAACAGTTTCCACGAATGAAAACATTCAAAGGCATTCAAAACTCATTGCAAAATTGCTAATATTTCTGCAGGGAATGGATGACGTACCAACATACCTCAATGTTTCTGCATTCGTAGATCGAAGTTTCCGTGGATGTGATTTGGCCAAATGATAGGTTCATTGTCTGAAATGAACAATCGAATGAGTCAACTCTCAATCTGAATCGCGGTTTGTAATGCCACCGAAGAGGAAATTTCAAAGCCTCAAATTTTTCATCCAATTGGAGTTGAGAACATTGTGCATCCGTGAATATCCACATTCAGTTCCTCTCCATCCCTCTAAGGTGGGAATAATTCCGAGGAATGCATAATAACTGGGGTCTTCAAATTTGGGAAATTGCCACAAAAAGAACGATGATAATCAGACCGGAATGTTCGATTCCAAGTTTGAGTGTTTACATTCAAGCGACTTCAAATTGCAGACCATTGGCCTATTATCTCTTGAAATCCCGTTCAACTGCTGTTCGACCGTAAGAGATAACCTTCAATTCGACCAATAGGATCATCTTCCAAGCGAATCACATGTTCAGACTCATGACATCACAAAGAATCTTCCTGCAAATCACGTGAAAAAAGTGACACATATTCGCTTCTCCTACGATCTGGCAAGGGCAAGAAGATCATGACATTGATTGCTCTTCCTGCTTGACCAAAACATCTGGATACAATAGACAGAATATTTTTAAGATATCTTATGCATCTATCCGATCAGTGACTCATGCTGTTCTGATCAGCATTGAACAGGTCGAAAGTGAACGTCAGATGTCAACTGACGAAGTCACTTCCGAAACAGGCATAAATGAAAAAGACGCGAGAATGTCATTTGAAGAATCCGAAGATCAACGAAATGCCGAGCTAAATGGATCGCATGAAGTAGAAGATGGTCAACCAGAAAATTCTCATGGTTTCACTCAAGACGAGCTGAGTGATTTAGTTCGAGACGCAGGACTTTCGGAAGAAATTTCCGAACTCGTGGCTTCTAGATTGAAAGAGAAAAATTGTTTAGCTCCGGGTACTCTGGTGAGTTTCAATGGAACGAACTTGAATGTTAATGGAATCAAAAGTTCCACTGAGACTCTTGCACGGCAGTATATTAATATGAATGAGGAAATAAATGTCTGGGAAACGAAAAACTCGGAATTAGAGAAATCGCTCAATGCACAGACCAAAAGAGTCACTAGATTAGAAAAAGAAATCGAATATCTTCGTGATAAGGACAGAGCCAAAAACATAATAATACATGGATTAGAAGATGCAGTGGAATCCCGCAGGAAACTAGAAAAGAAAATCATGGTTGTTTCCGCAGAAGCAGATGTACAGTTGGAGGATGGAGGAGTGGATAATGTGCGGAGAATTGGAAGAAGAATAGGTGAAAGACCTGTTATTGTTTCCTTTGGCGATACAAAATCCAAGTCTAAAATATTCAAAAATGTCGCTAAATTCAAAGCGCAAAGGATATTCATTGCCAACGATCTATCGGAGGAGCAGAGAGAAATGATGAAAGACAGCATGAGGATGAATGAAAGATTGTCTAAGCATGGATTCAGAACTTCAGTGAGAGGAGGTAAAATATTTATCGACGGGAAATATCATAACAGGAACGAGGCAAAAGAATTACTACATCGATTTGAGATACAAGCAGAAGAAGATGGATACAGTAGTGAAAATTCCACAACTTCGAAGGTGTCCAATGCAAGCCGTAAAAGAAACCGCGAAACCGAGCATTCATCTCCACGCAAAATAGCCAGCAAAAAACAAAAATTCATCAAAGATATGCGAGGAGCAGAAGGAGGAAGAAATAAAGAAGACACGGAAAACTTGAACATGAATTCAACATAGCAAACTTCCGCAAACGATCCCATTCAGCGAAGAATAATATTTTGGAACCTCCGAGGATTATCAAACATCGGCGACATAAGTGGAATTATCACCAACAAGGATATTTTGTGTGTGAGTGAGATATGGTGTGTAACAAAGCCTGTACCCCTTCTACTTCCGTCTCATTTGTATCAACACGAACTTATATACAGCCCAGCGACGAAATGTGCGGTAAAAGGCGGAGCCAAAGGAGGTATTGCGATGTATATTAACAAATCGATGTACACGTCAGAACTATTATTCGTTTCAGAGTATTATATATTCACAAGATTGGAAACGAATTCGTTTGCCTATATCATAGGTACTGTTTACATAAGTAGTTCTATAGGAATGAACGATGTCTTAAATGATCTGAGTGAATCCATGGAACTTTTGTCAAATCGATATTCAAATGAATTCATATTCATAGGTGGTGATTTCAACGCTAGGATTGGTAATGAAAACTCTGTACCGGATGAGGATTATTTTTATGCACAAAACTTGAGCGCTGAGTGATTTTCTTCAGATATAGAATTAAACAGAAGAGGAAAATGCTCGACAGATTTTATGGAGGAATTTGGTTTCATGGTGATTAACGGCGGAGCACCAAGTGATTCCCCGGCCAATTATACATACACTAGTAATAATGGTTGCTCGGTTATAGATTTAGTATGGGGTAACTGTAATTCTCTCAATATTGTTGATGACTTAGAGGTCTTTATAATCCCCTCTCATTCAGACCACTTTCCAGTGGTGCTAAAACTGGTAGGATGGCTACCAGCAGAAGTCAGGGAAGAGCAATTAAAGTGGTTGGAAGGTTCAGCAAGTCCTTTCTCTGTCGAAATGAGCTTCTCTCAAAACATTCGATTAATTAGTACAGATATGAATGTTTTGGACCTCAATATCGAGTCGACAATTGAGACAATCGCAAAAAAAATAGGAATGATGAAAAGATATAATAATCATACATCTAAAAAGCCCTGGTACAGTAAGCGGTGCGCAAAAGCAATAAAAAATATGAGAAAGAAACAGACTATGCAAAGCGAACAAATTCTCTGATGCAACTATTCAAGAATACTTAGAAAGTAAGAAGGACTCACAACAGGTTATAAATATAGAGAAAAATAAATACAAAAACTCACTCATAACCTCAATAACGGAAACCAAAAACACCAAAGAATTCTGGAAATCAGTAAACCCGTTCAGGAAAAGCAGGAAAATGGAAAATAGTGCAATAAAGTTGGATACTTGGTACGAATATTAGGCGATATAATTATCAGAAAGAATATTGTGCCCGAAATGGAAACATGTGTCTCGCTGACCGAGAAAATGGACAGCCTCAATAAAAGTGAACCGAATAAAGCTCCGGGTAAGAATGGCATTAGTAACGGATTCTTAAAGAATCTCCCGTACAATTGGATACTATATATAAATGTTATGTCCAACAAAATCATTGAGACAGAAAGGATTCCTTTGAAATGGTCAAATGTCATAGTTGAAATGATATACAAAAATGAAGGGAATAAAAATGATATCTCTAGTTATCGTCCGATTGCTTTAATCAATACTATAGCCAAAATATTCACGCAAATCTTATACACTCGTATTGCTAACTGGTGTGGGAGGAATAATATACTACCTGAATGGCAGAACGGTTTCAGACGTGAGAGAAGCTGTTTAGACAATATTTACACACTCAATACACTAGTTCAACTTCATTTGAGAAAAGAAAAAGGCAAATTATATGCGTTATTTATTGATTCCAAAGGAGCATTCGAATCAGTAGAACATGATCTATTATTCGATAAACTCCTCAAAATAGGACTCAGCTCGAAACTCGTAAATATGATTCGAAATTTGTACCTTAATGCAACAGTGAGAATTAAAGAGGGAAACAACCTCTCATCAGCTCTGTTGTTTGCGTTATTTCTATACTATCTGGAAATATTCCTGAAAAATAAGGGTATTAGAGGGGTGACTGCCAACCATATTGTCGAAATTCCACTATTAGCATATGCAGATGATGTAGTAATTCTGTCTGACTCCTACATAGGCATGAAAAAAATACTGCTTCATTTACACGAATATTGTTCATTAAATAAATTGAAAATAAATCTAGATGAAACGAAAATAATACTCTCCCAGGAAGGGGGTTTTGGTCATAAGAATAGACGCGCGCATCTCCTCTATGATTCGAATAGAATAGATTATGTGAAAGATTATAATTATCTTGGGGGAACGTTTACACAAGCAGGGCTGTATGAAACTGCCACTCAACGCTATTTAATGAAGGCTAAATCTGCAGTAGCGTCTACTCTAACATTAATTTCCTCACTGGAAGTTTATGCTTGAGAAACATATTTGAAACTATTCAACTCACTTGTTAATTCTATGGTAATTTATGCAGCCCCTGTCTATGCAATCAGGTACTTGACGGAAATCGGAAAAGTGCAATTGTTATTTTTCAAACGACTTCTCAATCTGCCTCAGTGTACTCCGGGTTATGTCATTAGATCGGAGCTAAGACTACCTCATTTATCAGTCAGAATTTTCAAACAAGTGTTGAACTGGGTCATTAAGATTCTGCAAATGTCTGATGAACGCTATCCCAAAATCTGTTGTTCCAAACAAAAGAATGTGAGTCTAGTGAATAAGAAATTGCTCAAATATAAGTGGTTCCACCAGATAAGGCAGACCTTCTTTAGTCCGATAGGCGAAACGGAATTGTGGGATAATTCCGACCCACAACAATTAATCCAGAAAAAACAATATTTGTGTGATGTACACGCCAACTATCTATATGAAATAGATAGAGAAAGATGCCTCAGTAGCACCACCTTCTCGCTATATCCAGGATTGAATTCAACAAAAGGGGCTCAAAGATATATATTGTTAAACTTACACATAGACATATGTAGAGTAGTTGCACAATTGAGATTATTGAACAGTGTGAATTGTCGAATTACAGCCGAAAACCAAAAATCTACGGTAGAGAAGGACTCTTATTGTGAATTCTGCAATAAATCGGATAATATACTTCATGTAGTAATAGAATGCGCTATGTATGAGGAAAAAAGGAAAGAATCGAAGTTACCGCTGTATCCAAATAATGATTTAGATATGAGCTATATTCTAGAACGTCCAGAAATCAGAACGATGAAAACTTTCTTTCAGTTTTCCAGTGTATATACTTAAACTTCATCAAGAAAAGAAGATTTAATTCATAAAATTGAGATAATTCTCATGATGAACTCTGAACTCCTATTGTACCATTCATGTAATAGAATGAAACAATGAAATGTCTTATTATTATCATAATGATAGGACATGTGATATGATACAAAAAACGCCCACTTGAGATGAAGCTGTATGATTAATAGTTCTGGAGTTACGGAGCTTGGAAACAGAAGTCAATATCAACTCTTTCATGGTTGATATTTAAATTCATATTCCATTACTGCATTTGAAGCGGTAGTTTCCGAATTCATACATTTTAGAACCAATGCAGGGTTCCCTCCAAATTTGAAAAGTCATTTTCCCCAACCTTCCCTGGATTTCATTGACCATAGCCAAAATTTTCCCTGACGCTCAAATCAGTATACCCAGATAGCACACGGTGAATTCTTCTCCGGAAAATGCATAGAATTCTCTGAGGATTCCCCTTGAACCAATGAATTCATGAAGAGCTTTGGGAGAGTCCAATGTTTGGGACATTAACAAGTTCTTCGAGAATACTGAAAGTCTTGTTCAATGACTGTTTTCATGAATTCAGTTCCGAGTATTTTGGTTCGAAAAAACGTGCTTGGATGGTAACTGTAGTATTCTCTTAGGGAGACTTGAACATGAGAAAGTGGATGAGGAGAAAAGCAAGAGGCAAACCACTCTAAAATCAGCGAATAACGTCCAATGTTATACGGACGTTGTGCTCTGATTTTCTGATATCGGTAACACTAACTGACTGGAATAAGGAATCCGTCTTATGATCCCTTTAGAATCGCATCGATCGTTATTCGTGACGCTAGACTTACTCTATCTCATTTGTTAGCTAGCAATGAGCTCGTCGTCACTAGCGGCATCATAGCAGCGCGTATTCCGGTAGCTTCTCTGATGATTTTTCCTTGATCAGCTGAGAACAATCCCCAATAGGTTCGTTGATATCTCGATTTTGGTACTCATCGAATCTCTCTTGTACCGCATACTCAAGTTATACACAAACAGTTCATCTTGATTCATTCGAGGGTGATTCAGCCTTGATTATTTTTCAATAAGGGATTTTGATGAACAATGTAAGATTATGCAATAACATTTACACAATTGAATAATAGAGGAGAAGAAATCAATCAATAGAAGTTAGTTATCGTCTTTGATGAATTATAATTATGAAAAGATACTTAGTTTTGGAAAATTCGCTCGGATAACGTTATATACATGGCGTTTAAGAAAACACTACCCACCTCTGAATAGCGTATTCCGGAGAGAAAACTGAACAACTTTTCCTTCCGTCATTTTTTGATATGAGGTTTAGTTTCAGAGTTGACTTCAACCAATCAAGTAGAAGCTGTTATCAGTCTACCCATTGATGATTGGAGTAGTCAATGTACTCAAGACCTGACCCTCGTAGAAATGGGCGCGAAAGAAGGGTATGAAGCAACGCGGAAAAGTACATGAAACAATACCCAAGCGCGAAAGAAGCAGAAATTTAAACCATGTGCGCTTCATTTGTTCCAAAGTTCGCTTCCAGCGAGCGGAAATTTTCACCAAGGGAATGGTCAACTTATCTTCCTCATAACTCTGGAATTAAGCTTCAGATCAAGAAATGGTAACTGGAAAGGATGTTCAGTTTTTTCTCTGGAATACGCTGGTAAAAGGCGGGTAGTGTTCTCTGGGACACCCTGTATAATATTCGATGATAGTTTTATTAAGGCTTGATCAATGTTATCATTTATTAGGGAACATTGGATTTCGGAGATAGATCTTAGAGTGTTGTTTCAACTGTTTTTGGATTTACTTTTCTAAAATTATTAATTGTGATAAGTTTTGCTTCGAAAAAATCCATTCCTTCAAGGTTTTTTATCAATTCCATTGAATTATGATACATTTGGAAAACTAACTGCACTGGGAAACAGTTTGGTTGGAAATCGATCAAATTTTGTTGTTAGCGACTTTCTTTGAAATGAATGAATACCATAGGCAAGTCAGCAAATATCGTATCAAATTGACAGAAACTGCATGTAGTTGAGACAACAGTGAGATTCAGTTCGACATATCCAGCGTTATTTCACTGTTGAACCAACTGCATCACTGTTTCCTGCACAATCTTTTCTTCCAGTGCGATCACGAATTGATTAGAAACGAATTTTCCAGAAATTCAAAGGATCTCAAATGTACGTAATTTATATGCAATGTTAACAATTGTAACATTTTGTTTAAGATTGAGATTTCAGAGTTTTTTATGGACATCATGTTATATGGAACGTGGGATTTTCATTTGCAGAAGTCATAATCCAAATAAATCATGTCAATAGTTTCATGAATTCATTTCAAATCAAACAATATCATTCAAGTAAGTAACATTTTTATTCAATAGAAGAATGTATTTTCATCATGAAAACATCAAATGAGTACAAAATTATACTCTCTGTACAACAACAACAACAAAAAATCCATTTTCTGGTCCTCTAAGGGTTTGGTTCTTCCTAGAGGACACTTATAGCTTATTTAAATATACATATTCTCTTTTCGATATGGGGAAATATTAGGTGTACAAATAAGTTTCCGCGGTTTTTTATAAAAAATTAGGAATTCATTGTAAAGGAAAAGTACATTACGTTTTATTCAAAGTATTTTCCATCATTTGCCACTACTTTTCCCCATCTTTCTGGCAACATTCGGATACCCCGTCGAAAAAACTCTTCATCTTTTGACGCTATCCACAAATCTACCCAATTTTTGGTGTCTTCATATGATGTGAAGCGCTGCTCAGACAGACCATGTGCCATCGACCGGAACAGGTGATAATCAGAAGGGGCTAAGTCTGGTGAATACGGCGGGTGGGGTAAAACTTCCCAGTTGAGTGTTTCCAAGTATGTTTTTACCGGCGCCGCAACATGTGGACGAGCATTATCGTGTAAAAGAATAATTTTGTCGTGTCTGGAGTAGTAATGGGCGCGTTTTTCCTTAAGTGCCCGACTCAATCTCATCAATTGTGTTCGGTAGAGAGCTCCAGTAATGGTTTCGCTTGGTTTCAGCAATTCATAATACACGACACCAAGCTGATCCCACCAAATACACAGCATGAGTTTTTTTCCATGAATATTCGGCTTAGCTGTCGATGTTGATGGTTCGCCGGGCTTAACCCATGACTTTCTCTTCTCTGGATTATCGTAGTGAATCCATTTTTCGTCACCAGTGACTATACGATGCAAAAAACTCTTTTTTTTATTCCTGGCAAGCAGCATTTCACTCATGCATAATCGGCGTTCAACGTCTCTCGGCTTTAGTTCATATGGAACCCAATTTCCTTGTTTTTGAATCATTCCTAACGATTTTAAACGATGTGAAATTGCTTGTTGAGTCACTTGTAGAATAAGTGCAAGTTCTTTTTGCGTTTGGGACGAATCTTCCTCCAATAGTACTTCTAATTCCATGTCTTCGTACACTTTCGGCCTTCCACTGCGTTCTTTGTCTTTAACGTCAAACTCACCGTTCTTAAACTTTTGAAACCATTCCTGACAACTTCTCTCACTTAAAGCAGCTTCACCATATGCTTCTAGAAGCAATCGATGCGCCTCAGCTGCAGATATTTTCACATTAAAGAAGTAAATCAAAAGTTCCCGCAAATGATGCTTATTCGGAATGAAACTTGACATTTTTGCACGAAAAAAATTACGTGATGCTGATACGGAATCACTAGTACTTTAAGGTTATGGTGTTGCCAGATGACTAAACTTGGGATATTACGTTGTACATCTGACAATTTCTCCATAACCTTCTGGTGGGGCCATCTTTTGACAAACCGCGGAAACTTATTTGTACACCTAATACATATTCTCTACAAATATTGAGTAGCTTAATATACAATTTAGGAATGAAAAAAAGCCTCCTGAATATACAACACACCCTATACAATGTGAGTATGTATTTTATCCCTAATCAAACTCCATACATCTGAATTAAGAGCAATACCAGTGCCGGTGCTGGTCGGAGCAGTGATAGTTGGCGCATATTTCTGAATATCAATATATCCATGACTTGTGCTTTCCGCAACAAACTCTAATAGAACTAAACAACCCTTGTCATCAACAGCATGCCATTGGCACATTACCCCCACAGGTTCCGTGTTTTCTTGAACATTTGCAAAGAGATTAGGATATTCAATTGCTCTCCAGGTTCTTGCCTCTGAGTAGGCAAAACCTAGAACGAGACCGATTAAACATTTTTCACTCTGTTGTACTTCAAGTAGGTACCAATCTCCTATGATAAGTTCTTTTGATTTCACCACAAAATTTGTTTGCTTTGAGAGGGTAGATTTTTTTTCTTCTCTAATTGAGATTCTTGCACCTGTAGTAATCTGTCAGCGCTCAATTTGGGGTTCTTAGTGGGAAGAAACCAATGGAAAATTTTCGGACTACATATTCTTTCCCTTCCGAATCTTTTATGACTTTGGAGGGACTATTGACATTGAGCTTTAATTATCTTTCCGAATGATCTGGTAATTCTAATTCTCCTGTGATTTTGGATAGCACAGTTGAATCTTGAAGTAACTCTTCGGAATCGCAACAATTTGAATCACCACCTTCATCGCGATTTTCTCGATTAGATTCGTAATTTTCTGAAATATTCTACTCTTGAATATCGTTCTGTATATTACAAATGTGAACTTGGTCAGCTTCTTTGATACTGACTTTCATACCCAGTTTTGATATTCTTGTAAACACGTCGTTTTTGGCTTCTTTGAGAATCTTTTTAACCTTCTCAATACTTGGAAAATCATAACCGTCGTCTATTGGAAGAGAAGGAATCGATGTTTTCATTCTGCGTTTCGTACGAAGCATCCAGGTGTCGTGTACGAGGGAAATGAAGATTTTCGTCTTCCCTGTTGAAATCAAAAACAGAAATATCTGCATGCAATTGAAGTCTCAAGTGTCTATGGATGGCTTCTGAAACAGTGCAAAACTGCTGACTCCCATACTGCCACGGTATGAAATTTTTCGAAGAACCTTTTTCTCGGAAACTAAATATTATATTCAACAACACGTTGGCATTTATTTCAGTGCACAAATATGCATTACCTGTGATACCATTATCCGTAACGGGATATTCTGATTTTCCACTAAGCCAGGCTCGCCACAAACGAAAAAAAACACGCTGTACCAAATACAGTATATCCGGCTTTGAATATCAATTTTAGTACATAAATATGAGTTGATTATGTAATAAACGACTGTCAAGTATGCCTGTGTACCTTCACCACCTGGTATGTGTATTTCGAGCAACGAACGTATCCTTGGATGAGAAATTTTCTTCACAGACATGAAATTCATTTTGTCTTTTGTATTCAAATTGCTTTCAGGTCAAAGATGCTCATCTTTAGAAACACTGTTAATTGAAACTTGTGAATGCCCAACAGTCACAACAAAATTTCCTAAAGGCATAATGATGGACGGTTTCAGAAATCGGGCTATTAATTTGGCGTCTGAGTGGACGGTATCTTGTGTGCATACATAACGTGGCTTAAAATTCGCATGAAATTCAGGTATATCTATATTTTGCCCTAAAAGAGTAAAATCAGACTTTTTGACTCCGAGATTTGTTTTTATTCTCATGGATTTCATAAGGCGAGAATCACTATCCGAGGCAAAACCAACAACGGTGATTCCTCGTTCTTCCAGTTTTTGTACTGTGTACTCCCGACGACTGCCAACATGATGGGTATCGAATCTATTATCTGTTCCGAAAACTGAAAGTGAAAAACAAGGTGCTCCATTCTGCAATGGTTGAGCCATGATAGTATACAATGAGGAAGCTATAGTGTTGTTGGCAAAGTGATTTTCAATTTCTTCGGCGGAAGTTTCTAAGAATGTACAAGGAATAGGCATCCCGTTAAGGCCAAAAGGTAAAACAAACCCAACTAATTGATCAGTCTGAGAGTCATATTGCACACGACTAACATTTTGTGTAGCGTCTTCACTGAGCCATACAAGGCGCGGAAGATTTCTAATTTTCAAGAAGTGCTCAAGTTCAAAAATGCGGAGCGTACCTTCTATTAACGGTTTCGCCGTTGGATTTATGTTTCTCAAAATTGAACTCACAGGAGGGATAGGCAGATTTGCACACAAAGAGTCATACACAATACGACCACCAAGTATGAAAATGTAAGTGAAGTACAATTTCAATGCAATTTCATATCTGTTTCCCATGATTATTTAACGCGCTTCTAATAATCATATGCATCAGAGTCGAATTGTTGTACCTTACAGCTGGAGATGTTAATATTTTATTAAGATTATCTCAGCCACTAATTCCATTCTTTGGTGTAGCAGATTGGACATTTGGAGATATCTCATCACCTTCAGAGCAGTTAGTCCGGCGACTACTCTGGCTTAATATTCCCCCGAATCGTTGCCGAGAATAGTGTGATGTTTATAGGGAATTGTATTACAATTCAGAATAAACAACACAATCGATCTTGTGATCCATAAATGAAAAACCAGATTCTGACACCAGTTCGTTTCAGGGTTGGAACCAGGGTACCCAAGCTGTAATGTAGAAACCAAAACACGAGTTCCAGT
This sequence comes from Gonatopus flavifemur, assembly GCA_018340375.1. Taxonomy (NCBI): domain Eukaryota; kingdom Metazoa; phylum Arthropoda; class Insecta; order Hymenoptera; family Dryinidae; genus Gonatopus; species Gonatopus flavifemur. The sequence goes on along the minus strand of JAFFJZ010000074.1, from coordinate 480,541 downwards.
GCCGCCTACCGCAACTCTGCGAACCAAAGGTCACAAACACAAGTACACCATGTATACTTATGTATGGGGTACTTGTGTATTTGAACTTGTGTGGGTGAACTGGTGTATAAGTATACATGGTGCATTGGTGTATGTGACCTTTGGTTCGCAGAGTTGCGGTAGGCGGCGCTGGAACCTGTGTTTTAGTTTCTACATCGTAGCTTGGGTACCCTGGTTGAAACGAACAAACCAGTGAAGTGAAAATATGTCGAGGATGACTAAAAAAGAATTAAATTAGTTTGAATTCAAATGTAATAATTTTTGATTAGACTTTTTTTTCAAACAAGTGAGAGGGACACTCCCCATACAGAGAGCCAACCTGATTGTTGTCGATCTGCCAAGGGGAAATTGTTCGAAGGAAGTAGATATGAAGTCGAACTTACTTCAGTTGACGAATAATCAAGATAAATCTATATATATATATTTTCCCGTTCTCTCTCTCTTTCTATCTCGTTTAGAACTATCCAGTCCGGATAAGGTGATGCTGGATCCGCCAATGAGAGAACACACTGATATTCCCTAATTCACTTTGAAATTGTTTTATTTGAAACATATCAGTTCGCAAGCGTTGAATCACGTAAACGCGCACAATTCGGTTTTCTTCCAATTATTAATTATGATACTTGAGAATACTTATAATCTTGCTCCTTCCGTGTGGAGTTCTTTTTTACTGAAATCAAAACTCGATAATGCACGGGACTCACGATTACCATGCGTAATTCACGACTTTAACCAGCGACCGAGAGTGAAGTTTTTCTTCAGTCTTACTTCTCTCGTCAACTTCGACATCCCTTCTTTCAAGGTGAAGGCGTGTCGAAGATGATGGAGTTCTCTCATGTGCGATTCCTTGGTCAGCTCTTTTTGTAAGGCCCTACCCACACCAATGGCCGTCAACTGCATTCCTTCACGTAGTGTTCATGGGAAAGAAAAAGAAATAGGAAATTGGGTGCTGATAGCTGGAGATTTGAGATCAGTGGTATCATTGAGTGTATTTATGCTATGCATGCTGAAATGATAGATGGAATATACATTATAACTCTTGGGAATGGAAATATTATATTTCTATTTAATTATTTGAATGGTGAAATGCGATTTATTCGCAAAGTAATTTAATGGATGAAGTTTTAATTGAATTTATTGAGTTTCAGAATTTGAATTCAGATACAGGATGTCATAATGTATTAACATTCATCACCTCAGCATTGAAGGTGAAAGGAAAAAGAGGAAACATAAGAAAATTCTGACCATGGAAACAAAAGTTGACCCGAAGTGTTTTCATACACTGGTTTCCAAAGTCAGTTGTCTCAACATTGTCAGGTTCATGAGGGTGACTCGAAATTCCATAGTGAGAGAAAAAAAAATGCAGGATGACGGTCCATCAATGGTACGGGACGTAACATCCCTCCCCCTCATTTTATCGTCGTCCCGACGATCAATGTAATTCGTGAGAAGCAATCTCGAGTTCCAGGACCCCTTACAATACGCGCTGTATTTATCCTTCACCCCACGCATTGACCGAAACTTATTCAGAGATGCTGTTTCCCTAACAGCCCGATCATCAATGTCACCGCCGCATCCCGCCTCTACCCTTGCTCTACGATTATCGTTTTCCAATGTAAAGTTCATATTAAACAACATGAGTTTGATGGGTAAACTGTAATTCTGAGAGGAGAAAACAATTATACTTAATACGTTTTGTGTTGTTCAAGATATGATGCAAAAATTGTGAATTTGGATCATTGACCTATCTCATACTGATCGAAGTTATTCAGAGATGCTATTTCAGCACCAGATCAGTATGAACTTTCCTCGATTGAACGGCATTAATTCTCCCCCTCTCATCCAACAGAATTGATTCATGCTCCATTTGTATGAGGTAGTTTGGTTGCAATGGAGGTGGATACATATTCCGACACTTACAGTGGTTATATATTTTCCTTATTTAATTACTGTCCCAAAAAAAAATGATTATAATAATTCGAAATATACACACGTATATATATATATAAATACATACACATATATATATATATATATATATATATACAGGGTGATTCAAAATTCCCGCACTCTTTTTTGGGAGTAGATTCCTGATGAGATTCTAAAACGATTTCTCCCTTTGCACAATGCTCTCCGACACATAATTTCCGAGATATAATTAATCAAAGTTGACTAATTATGAGGTAGATCCATCGGTTATTCAGGAGCGTCATAACAGAACAAGAGAGGAAGGTGCTTGCAGAGGGCGCTCATACGATCAGCTGATCGGTATAATCGATACGATTTACCAACATACAAATTGGTAAATTTTCTATGTAGAACGATTGAATTCGTTGACACTGTGGAAAAATTGATTATTGTCATGAATTCTTATCACGATATGCTGTAGGTAAAAGTTGTAATTTCAGTAATGATTTTTATTACGCAGACAAATGTAAAATAGTGTTATTTCGTAGGGATAGGGATTCAAGTGGGAGAAAAAAGTATAACTACTCGTCTTCAATCAGAATTTTCATGTAAAGAAGAAAACATGAGAATTTTCATTCATCCGATACCCAATTTGAACGCTTTGATTAGTAAGTTTAACACAAGAGATTGGATTCCGAATCCTGTATTCTGATTGGTCGAGAATCAATGTATGTTAGATCAATCCTCGGCCGTTTCGAATGATTCTTCTGAAAAATGTGTTTTCGACTTATCCCGACCACAACATTGAACAATGATGAATGTATTCGAATTCACCTCTTTTACATCATTCGATGATTATGAAGGGTTTATCGAACGTTAATAACTTACTTGAGATCACTCAAGATCATTCATGTTTGAATCAAAATCTAATTCAAATTGTGTGCAAGTTCGAGCGCGTTTCTACGTTTGGAAAATGTATTCGTCCTAAAAAGGACGGATTTGGTTAATCTTCAAAGACAATCCTTCTTCCATTTGAAATAACAATATGCCCTTTGAAGTCATATGTGCTTTAAATGAAACTGTTTCGAGCTGTCACCTGATTGGTTGATTCGTATCACGAATGGTTGATTTAAGCTAAACAAACCGTATGTGATTACAATGTCAATCAAGTGCAATGATTGGGTCGTATACGATGTCACACCTTGTATTTTCGTCAAAATTGATGGATTCTGCAAGTTGGAGTGAGTTATTAACGTTCGATAAACCCTTTATGATCATCGAATGATGTAAAAAGGGTGAATTCGAATAAATTCATCATTGTTCAATGTTGTGGTTGGGATAAGTCGAAAACACATTTTTCAGAAGAATCATTCGAAACGGCCGAGGATTGATCTAACATACATTGATTCTCGACCAATCAGAATACAGGATTCGGAATCCAATCTCTTGTGTTAAACTTACTAATCAAAGCGTTCAAATTGGGTATCGGATGAATGAAAATTCTCATGTTTTCTTCTTTACATGAAAATTCTGATTGAAGACGAGTAGTTATACTTTTTTCTCCCACTTGAATCCCTATCCCTACGAAATAACACTATTTTACATTTGTCTGCGTAATAAAAATCATTACTGAAATTACAACTTGCACCTACAGCATATCGTGATGAGAATTCATGACAATAATCAATTTTTCCACAGTGTCGACGAATTCAATCGTTCTACATAGAAAATTTACCAATTTGTATGTTGGTAAATCGTATCGATTATACCGATCAGCTGATCGTATGAGCGCCCTCTGCAAGCACCTTCCTCTCTTGTTCTGTTATGACGCTCCTGAATGACCGATGGATCCACCTCATAATTAGTCAACTTTAATCAATTATATCTCGGAAATTATGCGTCGGAGAACATTGTGCAAAAGGACAAATCGTTTCAGAATTTCATCAGGAATCTACTCCCAAAGAAGAGTGCGGGAATTTTGAATCACCCTGTATATATACACAAAGGTATGCTACTTATTGAAAGTGGTGACGATCCGAGGTATCCATCAGGAGTAGATTACTGGAACAGCGGCAGTGTAGTCCTCGCGTACCTGATGTTCAGGAAATAGTTCCGCTTGTCTCGCCTGTAGCTTACTGCGGCTGTTCCGCCCAGGTATATGTCCCTGGTGAAGGCCGGGGTGCTCATGCGGGTCATGCAAATTTCGCAATCCACCACTGGGCGTCCCACCTTGGTACACCCCTCAAGGTCCAGATGTTTTAGGCCTCCGTTCTGTTGTAACAGTGCAATCACGTCCTCGTTAATTATGTTGGGGTTATCCCTGCACTCCACTCTCTCCAAAGTTGTGAGACCTCGTAAACAGTATCCATCCACACTGGGGTGCAAGTTGTTCATTCCTAGTATCCGTAGATTTTCGACGCCGATCAATTGTCCACACTCCCCTCTCCCTGAATGTTTGTGCAACCAGAGATGTCCAAATCCTCGAGCAAGTGCAAATTCAAACCAATTCCGGTGATGAAGCCTGTTGTGACCCATCCACAGAAGGTCACATGTAAACAGACAAGATTTTTATAGATGGCAGGAAGAGAGAGTGCTGATGGTCCTCACGGTAGCTCCGCCCAGTTACCCAGTTCACCTTCCTGTTCCTCGTCGAGTTCTGGTTCAGGCGGTGGTGGAAATACAAAATAGCACAGATGGAACTTAGCGATTTGTAGGGTTTTCCCCAGCGCTTGGTTCTCCATTAGCACTCCCAGTACCTGTTGATTCCTCAGGGCAGCGCAATCTTGGATTACCAGGTGGTTCAATCCTCCCGCGTTCAAAATCAATGCGGCCAGATTCATGGAGCGCAGGGCATTGCATCCATCGAACAAGAGTGAGTCCAACTCACGGCTCATTCTTTTGAAAGCTTCGCCGGTCACTTCGTTCCGCACCATGTGCACACTAGTGATGCCCGGATTCTTGGCAATCACCCTCTCCAACCCAGGATTGACCGGTCCATGGCCGCCCCCACGCTTGATACTAATCAGAGATCCCATCCCCCGGCCAAGTTTTCAAGAATCCCGGTCTCATAACTGTACCGGTAGTATGCACAGCTCTCAATTTCGGGCACAGCTTAGCAACAATGTTGAGTACCTGAAGTTTCACGTACTCGCTCCTCTGAGGGTCTGTGATCCGCAGGGTTTCCGAATTCGGACTGCGTTTAGCGACCCAACGCAACTGGGAGGGGTAGACAGTCCAAATACCGCTCCACCGCCAATCAGTCAAGTTCAGTTGTCGATCATTCCGGTGTGAATCCAAACTTCCCAATCTCCACCCGTGGTGAACCAACTCCGCCCTAGATCGATCCTCGTAGGTCAGATAACTGAATATCCTTCCCAGCACCTCAACCGGCAAATCAACAGCCGCCTTGAATGTTGCATTATTCCCCGCCTTCCGCCCAATGCCACTTGCGATGGCGGTTGTAGCCCACTCTGAACCCCGGATGTTTCAGGGTTTCGCTTCGATTTCTTCCTCTCATTCCATGTATCCGCGGCCTCCACAACCAGTTTTCGCTCGTAGAGTCTTGGCCTCTTCTGTCTCGCCTACGCCAATGCCTTGTTTTGACTCCGCGTGTCGGGGAAACTGACGAAAGCGATTTTCGTATCCCGACCACTTGACCGCAAATCCAGTCTCCTAGGCTGGAACTCCTCGAACAAGGTCATCACCTCATGCAACCTGACTCGACCAGCCAATCCGGACACAAACAGGCGCTCCCCTTCCTCCTGTTCAGGCTCCATCTTCAAATCTACGAGTCGAAGTGCAATTTAAGATACGGATTGGTAATAATTCTCCAAAGAGTTTCAGTTGAGCTTTTATATTTAATCTAGATTTTCCGGATCAAGAGTTGTTCAGAAATGTCATCCTGACATTAGATCCAAGTTGCCTAATTTAATTGGTAAATATTAAAGGAAAGGAACAAGAAGAATTTCAATTTATAATGGCTTGCTGCGTAGGTAGCCCCTACTTGGATTATCCAGCAATGGATCTCCCCAACGGCTGAGGCTTAACTCTGGACTCCTCCAACTCAATCGTCTCCTCCAACTCAATCGCCTCCTCCCGGTGCCGATTCCGATCCTCCTCGTCCGAAGCCCCTGGGCCCTTGGATCGAGATTTCCTATCACATAATGATGGTTTAAACAAAAGTCCGATGATACCTTTCCAAATCGAGTCTGTGAAAAGATATACAAAACCACCAGCAATCGTAATGATCTGCATGGTTATGAGGTAGAAATTGAAATTCGATTGTCTATGTTTAGTCCGTGTATGAGAACCCATTTCTTCTGATTTTCCTCCTGAAGTCGTCAACGAATGTTCACTAGAATCTTGAATTTGATTCAAACTGGAGTAGTCTATGGGTTTGCTGGGAATCCCCAACTTGAATGTCTCTGCTATTACTGGCGAAATGCTAGTTGTATTCAGTGGAATTACTGGATTATAATAATACTGTGCTGAATTTTGTAATAATTTTGGATTTACCAATGTAGTATGGTGATTTCTCACTATACAGTTTGGATTGAACTCCAATATTCCAGATCCTTGAATAGTTATGATTCCTAGCTCCTCGTTAGGGCAAAGAATCTGTAGATTTTTCGCGTCATTTATAGCATATAACCAGGAATTTAATGTTTCAATTTTCTTCCAGTAATGCTGATGATTCCTATTCACTCTAATGTCACAATTCCGTAACTGTTCAACTTTTGGGTTTAATAACAACATCAATTCACAGGACGAAGAATCTTTCACCTGTTTTAAAGGAAAATTAGGTTCACAGAACCGAAGGTCTTGGTTATGAATGCACGAGGTGATGAAATGATCGTTCACTGGAAAATATAATCCACTTGTATAGCTAATTCCAAGATGAGGATTTCCTGGTTTTATGTAGGCAGATGTAGAATATCCGGATGAGTTTTGTATTACAGGCCATGAATGCAAACGATATACTTCGTAATTAATTCTGTCAGCTAGCGGTATTTGCAAAATGAATAAAAATTTCCCATTCAAGTGGAGCGTAGTCCCTGTGGAGATATCTGCTATTTCTCTAACACTCAATCTTAGATGAGGTAGCGAAATTTCATACTCTGGTGCCTTGGCGTGTATTCCTTGAATGATCTGGTTCAACTTAGTACGTTTCAGAAGAGAAGAGTGAGCTTTCCCTGATTGAGCTGAGTATACTGACTCCATACAATTTTGTCGGTTTGTCAGAAAATGATCCAGAAATTCTTCTGTTTGATTTATCCAACGATTCATCGTGTTCTGAAGATCTGCTTATTGTTGTTTAGTCACCCATCTTCCTAGTTCAATCGCGATGCAATTGAGTTCATCACTATTTCTTCTTATGAGAATTTCATGATTCTGCACAGTTCCTCGCAGTTGGTGTACATCACTAGTTATTATATGGGTTTGGTCTTTCACTATTTTCGTTATTTGATTCTGATCTTCATATAGTTTATCGATTTCGGTTTTGGAATAATCGGCGTCTTCAGTATCCAATGTTCCGAATAGATTTTCACTAATGGTTCCTACAAATTCAAAAGGGACCATCCTTTCCACTACTGTTTTTACGTTACTATTTTCCGTACGCGGATCCACTATCTCGCTAAGCAGTCCATTCATCTCATCGTGAATCTGCATGGCATGTTCCAGTTTGGCATTTATATGATCTTTTCTAAGGGATATATCGCACTCAGAACAGGATTCATGTTTGAGACAAAGTCCTTCAGTTTCATTCAATAAGTCCGAATCAAACGGGAATCTTATTTTCAACCTTCCCATGTCCATCACTATCATCACTCTCCACTTGGCTCGTATATTGGAAAGTGTCTCGAAGTACAGTCCGGTGTTCGTATCCATTTTCGTGATCCTATGGTTGTCTTTACCATAAGTCTTCATCAGGAGTGTGAGAAGGAGAGAGATCACTATCAGCTTCATCTTTACTGATCAACTCCAATTCATCCACATGTCCAGTAAAAAGCTTCCCATTACTATCCTCCAATACAACATTTCCTTCTTCAAGAATTACAACTATCTTGAATGGACTCTTATATCGCGGGCTGAATTTTCCTCTTTTTGGTCCAATTAGGATTTTCACGAAGTCTCCTATTTTTCCCTGAAAAGGTCTTGCCTTTCGGTCATAGTGAATTTTGGAGCATTCTTCCGCATTTATCAAATTTTTGCCAGTAATTTCTCATTTCTGTCAATCAAGAAATCAAATCATGAGCGTATGAATTATGAGTGACCAATTTTTCTGCTGACGGGCAAGAAGTTGGTATTTGGGCTAACCCTCCGAAAACTAGTTCGAACAGGGTGAAATTAGTTGTTTCGTGGACAGAGGTATTGTATGAAAATATTGCGAGAGGTACGATTTCATCCCAATCATCAAAATCAGACAAATAATGACTTATATATCCACTGAGAGCTATATGACTTCTTTCTAAGCTGCCATTTGTTTGTGGTACATATCCAGATGTAATCAAATGTGAAATTTTCAATATTTTCTTGATTTGAGTAAAGAATTTATTCATGAAACTAGTTCCTCTATCTGGTAAAATTGCTAAGGGTGTTCTGAATTGTAAAATAGAATGCTTTACCATTGCATTAGCTACTGTTGCTGCTCTAACACAGGAATGGGAACTGCTATGCGATACTTGGTTAAGTACCCTGCATCGTTGAAATGTGTGAATTCCCTCTCGGTGTAATTGGGAGTGCACCAACTGTATCTAGAGAAATTTTTGCGACAGATTCCATGGGTGTATCGGTGATTAACATCGGTTCCCTAGTTTTTGTTCTAACGAGCTCCTGGTTTTGACAACTTTCACGAGTGCGAATGAAATTTTGGATATCGTTTCTCAGTCCAGACCAGTAGTATTTTTCACGAATTCTACGATAGGTTCTATGAATTCCCTCATGTCCCCCTATCAAACTCCCATGATATTCAGCAATAATATCGAAACGAAGTTCTCCAGGTGGAATTATGACTTTACCGTGACAGATAGTGATTTCAATGTCATCTTCCTCAAAGATATCCATTGATATTCCTATTAGTGTACCCTGAAGGATGACTTCGATGAAGTCCTCATTTTTCGAAATTCTCAACTCCTTGATGTTTAATCCTAATAAGACTTTTCTCAAATTTTGTAAAACGAAAATTAGGTTACCTTTTGAAATTTCATCATAACATTTATCTTTCAAAACTGCACTAAATATTCTATGTTTTCCTGTTTCAGTGACTAGAATCTGTCCCAATTTTGGTTTTAGTTCCTTCAACTCATCTGAATTAATCAATCCGATATCCGAAAGTAATGTATTCACGGGAGTAATCAACTCGCAATCAGTTGAAAGAAAAAGGGGTAAATTTGATTTTTGATACGTTAGATTTCCACGGGAGTATTTCATAAAGCCTGCATCTTGCGAAGTTCGTCCCAAATTCAATGGGCTAATTGGATCAATATCAGGAGGAATTGATTCGTTCATCTGAATTTTCCCGGGGTTTTGTGTGATTTTTGGATTAGATTCAATTATTCGTCTTGGTAAAACTGGTAATTTTGGATCAGATGATAAGTCTTTTTGAATAGGGGTTGATAGAGCTGAGGGCTTTGATATCACCGATGGTGTAGAGATCGTCTGGCTATGTGTCGGTTTTTTAATGATGGAATGATTCGGATTTTGGTTTTGCCTACTGGTTTCCAGTTCTTCGTTTTCTGGGATGATTTTCAAATTAGTGGGTTGTTTAGTTCGTTCCTTGAATTTTTGTTCCATTTTATTTTTGGCTTTTTGAACATTTTTCGCTAGTTTGTCAATTCTTCTATACAATTCCTTATCTGATGATTCCGTATCATAAGGATCGTTATCAAGCAATATGTCTCGAGTCAAATGGTCTAATGATTCTCCTTCCGAAACAGCTTCTGGCAAAAGTACTAATTCCTCTAACTCTTCCTCTTCCTGAAACAAATGACTCTTGTTTTTGATTGATTTGTCAAATTTTTCAAATGAATTTTGTGATTCGTCCAAATCTCTAGGAAATCTTTCCTTTCTTGACACATTTCCTTGTTCGAAAACATGATCATCACTGTCTTCGCCCCTATCAGGTAGCTCAATCCCAATCTCACTCTCAAGTACAGGTGGAGGGATTTTTTTCCCCATGTTTTCCCGCCTTCTTGTACAGAAGCTTCATCACTATCCTCTTTCTCGGTTAGTTGTATCATAATTTCAGTCGTGGGTAAAGATAGTGAGATTTCCTCCTTCATCTGTACCTTTTTGACTTCGGTGCGTTCTCCGTCTCCAGGAACCTCAGATAGCTGTGGCGGCCCAAGACTCGGTAACACACTTTTTCGTCCTCGGTATATTGGAGATTTTTGTTTCTCTGTTACCAATTCTTCTTCGTCAGACGAAGAGTGAACTTCTTTTCCTTTCTGAGTGCTAGACGAAGGCAATAATGCGTCTTTCAATTGATTTCCACGCGATTTTAATTTCAAACGTGTACGACTTGCTATGGAACTAGTATGTATTAGATTCGAAAATTTAACATTTTTACAAGGAAGTGGTTGAGAAGCTGGTTTAGATGAACCAGGTGTACTATGTATCCGTTCTCGGGATTCTATTTCTTTTACTTTATCTTTTTGTTCCTTAGATTTTTGATAAGATACGGTATCTTCAGATGAACCTTCTTGTGACTTTTCGATCTTCGAAGAACGAGCTAATTTTCTTCTCAACATCATCATATTCACATCTTCGATTTTCGAATCTTTTTTCTCAAACTCAGAAGAGGAACTATTTTCACTAGTGGAATTCAAGTCAATTCCATCTGAACTATATACAGTTTCGTTAGTTACTGGGCGAGAGAGCAACGGCATTAGTGTTGAGTTTTCCGGGTTTGTGTATGAAATTGTATTCATAATCGCCTAATTTCAATCTCCAACGGACTAAACGTTGTCCGGGATCTTTTATAGAATCTATCCATTTCAAAGGTTGGTGATCACTAAATGAAGTAAATTTCCGTCCAAAAGGATACGGTCTAAAGTGAACAACAGCGTATAATACTGCTAAACATACTTTTTCTGTGGTCGGATAGTTTTGTTCTGGTTTTGTAAGCGTTCTAGATAAGTAAGGAATTGGAAGATCGAAATTATCGAAATTTGGGCTGAGTACTGCACCGATCGCGAAATCAGATGCATCTGTAGTTAGAGTGAACTCTTTGTCAAAATTTGGGTATTGTAATATTGGTGTTTCACATAAGGCTTCACGTAATTTCCGGAAACTTTGAGTGTGCTCCTTCGTCCAAACGAATTTCGCATTTTTCTGTAGAAGTTCAGTCAAAGGTTTTGTCATTTTTGCGAAATCTTCAATAAATCTTCTATGATAACCGGCTACACCTAGCAATTGTCCAATATTTTTCTGATTCTGAGGTCGGGGAAAACTCCTTACTGCTTCAATTTTCTGTGGGTCGGGTTTTACACCGTCCTGAGTGATAATATGACCTGAATAAATAACTTCTTTCCTCAAAAATTGACACTTATCTGGTTGTAACGTGATTTGAGCTCCTCCTAATCTTTTGAACCATCTATGGATTTTCCTTTTATGCTCTTCTAAGGTCTTCGCAAAAACTACAATATCATCTGAATACACAAACAACTCCACGCCTCCTAAACCTCGCAGAACTGCATCCATCATTCTCTGAAAGGTCGCAGGAGCATTTTTCAAACCTTCAGGCATTCTAACGAACTCATAATGTTCATGAGGGGTCGTAAAAGCGGTTTTATGCCTATCTTTGGGATACATTGAAATTTGTTGGAATCCACTCGCAAGATCTATTACCGTGAAATATTTAGCTCCTCCTAACTGATCGAGAATTTCGTTAATGTTTGGTAGTGGATACGCATCGCCTATTGTTTGTGCATTCTATTTCAGAAAATCTGTAACCATACGCCAACGCGGATTTTCCTGGGAGTCGGGTTTTTAGGTACGATCCAAATCGGTGAATTATATGGAGAAGTTGAAGGTTTGATTATATTATTTTTCAACTCAATTTCTAGTTGTCGTTCTATTTCGTCTTTATGAATCGGCGGGAATCTGTATTGTCGCGTATTAGCGGGTCTGTTTCCATCAAAAATTCTATGTCTACTAAATGGAATGTAACGTAGTTTATCTCCAGGCAAGAAGAAATGAGAAGGATATTCTTCTACGATGTCTACTACATGCTTGGTTTCTTATTTTTTGAGATGTTCCAGGTTCAATTTATTCAAAATCAAGTTAGATCTGTCTACTTTATCTTGTATGGGAAGAGACTTTTCTTCAAGATCAAGATCAGAGAATTCGTTCTCATCGGGGCAACAGTGATATTTAAGAGGGATAATTTCTTGTGGAGGAATTTTAATTTCAATATCCTGATCTAGTGTATTTATCGCCGGAACATAACATGTTCCGTTTTCATCAGGAGTAACCAAAGCTTTACCTATATAAATTCCATCTTCTGTTTCCAATCTTGGGAGATATCCTTCCCTCAAATCTGAATTAACGACATCGATAGGTATATATTGTTTCGTACGAGCTTGTATAAGCAACGCACGTGGCCTAAAATTTCTTTTGTTCGAATAAAAATTCTCTTTCCCCAAAAAGTGTATGGGTTTTACAGGATCACTTTTGGTCACTATGGTATGATGAGCGAACGATATTTCTGCCTGTTCGTTGAGGAAATATTCTTTTCCTATTATCCCAGAACAATTCAAATGGAACGATGATCGAACTATGTGGAATTCAACTGGTTGGCCTAATGAATTTACTATGGCTGTTCCTATGATGTAGATTTTCTCAGTGGCAATACCGGTGATCGTGACGGATTCATGCAAAGCAAGTTGTACGTCTTTATCTAACGCGGCCAATTCAATAACGTTCACATCCGCTCCTGTATCTATCAAAAATATACCTACTCCAATACGTAACTCTTTCGAATTTAATTTTATCATTGGAAATTCAGATTGTTCATTTTCGTTTATTCCAAAGTTTCCAGAAGTTTGACTGTCGCATGACGCTCTTTCTCTTGTTACCGAATCGTAATTGCGTCTGTATGACGACTCCGTGACTGGTTTAAATGATCTGATGAATTTTGGTTAGAAACTCTTCCAGTACCTCCCCATGATCTTGCCTGATTCCCTGAAGTACTAGGGTTTGCAAATCTATCTGGAGGATTTTCTCTACTGCTTTCCTTTGAAGAGAATTGCCCATCAGGTGAGAATGATCTACGACTTGTTCCAGAAAACCAATGGATGAGGTGAAAAGGATTGATTTTTTTCCTGATATGAACTCTTTTCGCGTGATTCGTTTTTCTGATTCCCGTAACTGTATGAATTTTCATTGAATTGAGTCTGAAGGCATCGATTGTTGATATGGTGCATAGGGGTTTGAATACGGGGGTGGATATGGGTAATATGGATATGGCATTGGCGGTGGATAATATGGTGGATATGGAGGATATCCCGTGGGCGGAGTTTGTGATTGATATTGGTCAAAATTTGAGCTTCTAGGCGGTTCTAAAATTCCAACAGGATTCAAATTTTAGGTTGATGGCACTGGACTTGGTGTCCTTGATCCGTCAGGTGAATTTGAAACTGAATAATTTCTATAATTTCTTGAATCGCGACTATCATTATCTAATTTTTCGTAGCGATCGTAACGATTTGGAGAAGAGAAAGGAACTCTAGACGTTTCTCCTCCTGGGATAATTCCAGTCTTTATTTCATTTTCTGTTTTTACCGCAGTTTTATGAGCATCTTCTCAATTTTGAGGATCTCTTGCATCTACCGCTCTTGATAATCCATCTGGCAGACCGCGTAGAAATGACTCCAATGCACATTCGTTGATAGGTTTCAACATTTCTCCTGCGTTCCCTGCGTATTTATTCTCCAAAGCTATTTTTGCACCACTCGACAATAAATTTAATCTATCGTAAAAATCGCTAACGGATTCACCACGGTTCATCCGAATTCCTTCAATTTCGTGTTGATAATGAGGGTAAGTTGCTCCGGAAGCAAATCTATTTTTCAAATGTTCAATCAAATCGTCCACTGTATTGAAATTTTTCCCGTAAGTACTATCTCTCGCGGTACCACGTGACTTGGCCAAAACTCCTATCACATAATTAAGTTCTGATTCCTGCAATACGAAAGCAGCCCCGTTTCTTACATCTTGCAAGAAATCTTTTAAAGGAATATTCTTTCCGTCAAAACTCGGAATTGTACGAAGACTTTGTTGTAAACTCATGCATTCGGCTATAGATTTTATCATGGAATCCGAAAGGATAGTATTCTCACCTGCTTGGCTGTGAGATGCTTCGTCTCCGTTTGGCATTTTGAAAAAGATATATTCTGGCACGATTAAAATCAGAGAAATCCAAAACTACCCTTTGCAATATGCGTTTAACTTTCTGTAGTTTGGCCTAAGAGCAAAATCCAGTGAATTTATTCATTAAGAATACTTTCTTTCAAATTTCAACAACAAAGATTTTTCAAGGTTTTTCAGTGAGAGCAAAGTTTTTAGTATTTGGTTCATGGAACTCCGACGATTTGATACAGTCAAGTTCGCATAGAAGACACTAATTCCAACTATTCGGAACTTCCTTCCTACCTTTCAATTCAGAAAAAGGGAGACTGAATTATATAATTCTGCACAGTAACGATCAGAAATGTCTACGACATCAGCAGGAAATTATACAATTGAACCGTGACTGTAATCTATCGTCTTCTCGGTTAGTTATAGAACGAATTGAGGAATTCTGATGCGTATATACACCAAGTTAAGTGAATTTTATGTACGGAATTTCCTCATGTGTGATTCTGGAGGGGAATTCAGTTGTAGAAATCTGAAAAGTTATAACCAGGAGTATCTAAGATACTGACAGAAATTATACAATCGAATTATCCATACAGTTGAAAATATCAAGACCTGACTATGATCTTCAGTCGTTTCCGGTTCCAAACAGAATTATGAATGCATATGTACCGCGATATGAATAGCCCTAACAAGAAACTTTTCCACATATATAAGCAAAAGTTATTCGAAATCAATAAGTTCGACAACCATTAAATTACCCTTGACCATTTATTTCAACTGCACGCCAAAGATTTCACAGCGATCGCTTACGCAACCGGGTGCTGTTGTTCAATCACAAGAACTTTCATGAAACAAAAGCGTTACTTTTTCCTCCAATTACACGTAAAGAGCTACCCTTACGTGTCCCAATCGCGAATTTTTAAGTCCCTCAGTTCTCTGATCACTAAAATTGGGCGCAACAGAGAACACTGTGACGTAATGTGATGTTCCAACACACACACACAAACGAAATAATACAAGAGAATTTGAATCTGAACTCTGTTGAACTATAATTTTCAACCAAATTATCAATGAATTTATGGTGAATCTTATTCTTCCAGGAATGATTATTCGTCGAGTTCTTCAATTCAATCGTGATTTTGAGTTATTCGAATTTAATGCAGTAGAAATACGAGGTTATTTTATAATGTGATATCTAGTAAAAGTAACCAGAGTTCAGCTTCGTCACACAAAATACATACAGAAATGATATATATGTATATATTCAGATTAATGTTGTCTGTCCATGCGAGTAAGTATGGTCAATCCCTAAAAGTCTTCTCATTCGTGAAAATCCTTTCAAGTCACGATATTATTTATCATGAATCATGCTAATTTCATCAATATTAAATACTCCATCATGTGAATTCGAATGAATCATGAATGAATTCAAGCTATCACTAGAACGATATCACATGTAACGGAATGAAATCAAAAGTTATTCAAATTTCCGGAAAAATGAAAGGTCAGAACAAAAAACGGTTAACTATGCGTTAATTTCTTCGAACGATCAATGAACCAAACCATATGAATACTTTCCAAAATTTATGATTTTCACGAATAAGATGTCAAAATGATGTACAGTTTGTACATATCCACAATATACACACATCAACACCTGGAAGAGAGAATTATTATTCCAATCAACAAGAATATATGTGAACAATTATAGTTCCGAATGAAGACAATTCCAATCTTTGAATAATTGGAAATATGGAATTCGGAAGTTTTCAAATTACACTTCAAAACAAATATCTTATGTTCGCCAAGGATACCTGTTCGCGGTAATGATTTACAAAATTCCACTCGAGTTTTCAGAAAAATCCGCATGAATGCACTTCGAAAGAAGTAATAACACTCGAATTTTGAATTTGTCGGGATCACTTTCGAAAATCACGTCATATGATTATTGCGGCTCATTACAACCATTGCGAAATTTGGATCGTTCATTGGAATGAATTGATTACCGAATGACGAAATACTCAATTGTGAAATACCCAAATCCTTGCAGTAAATTTTTGCAACTATGTTCCTAGTATCAAGGAATTATTTCGAGCTGATAAACACATAGTTCATGAAATTTTGTGAGCACAAATGTTCTTTTCGTTGTTATGAATGATTTCACTTCAGCATCGTGAGAATTTTCCGCTTTCAAAATAATGAATGTTATTGAAGAAAACTGCACATTTGATCAAATAATCAGAATCACTCACAAAAAAAAGTAAGATTAGCAATTTCCTAATTTCCACGAATTGAATGTAGCAAGAATAGTGTACAATATATGACTCATTCAAAATATGTACATGAATGTAGATTTCTGAATCATGATTTCATTCACATTTAATTTCGGGTGAATGTAAAATTTCGAATCTACACTCAAAGTTCGGAATAATTTTGAACAGTTCGAATATCGCGCCTCTATTTACTTTCGAGGTTTGATAAAAATTAAATTTTCACGAATCATCATACTTCTACACTTTAATCGAAATCTCCTGAACGACAATGGATGAAGGCTGATTGATCAAAAATTTCCTGTTGAAAATTGAACGAATGTTCACACGCGTATACACAAATTCATGAAAATCACTCTTCTAACACTCACTGAAAAGAAGAAATCATTATGACAAAACACCTGTGAAATTGTGGAAAATCGAACGCTGAAAATCAATCTTTATGCAACACATAAAAGTTGTATCATACAGAAAAATTCATTATTGGCCATTGTATCTTGATTTATGAACAATTTACAGTGAGATTGATGAAAGAAAAATCATTCAAACAAATGGTAAAAGGATGTTAATTGATGGTTTATCATGAAATGAAGGAGAAGAATTTGTGTTTGAAATTCGAAATATTTAGAAAATCAAACAATTTTCAAATAATACACTTGATAATGAAATGCTGACAACAATCAAATTGAATGGAAATTTAATAACGATCCCGCACCTCTGACATCAATCTATTTTGTGACGTTCATAGGGAATTGTATTACAATTCAGAATAAACAACACAATTGATCTTGTGGTTCATGGATGAACAACCACCCGTGTGGAAAAATTGATCAGGATTCAATTAGGGCCTAATTCAAACAAATCAGGGCCAAGTGAGGAATCGATGTGGAATGTGACGTATAAACGATCAGGTCCTAATCGGGTGCCCATGAGGGTACAATCAGGGCCATAACAATCATCTTACATCCAAATATAGTGTCCTTGTCACGTAGTGAAACAGGGTTTCACTCTGTAGCCAATTTATTTATTTATCGACACGTCCTGAGCGGCTAGGTCGAGTCACTTATGTGGGTTTGTTCAGATTCTGAGTTCGCCGAAGGTTGTAAAAAAGACCTGGGGCGGCAACCGTAGTTGTATTCTCAAAAAAACTTCAACGTAAGTTCTCAGGGATTGCAAATGAAAGTTTGAACGAAATGAGGATGTGCAGTTTGGAGATAGTGAAAGAGAAGATCGTTAAGTAAGGTAAGTGACAAATATATTCCTTCATTTAAATTAAGAACAAAATTACATCAATACTTGAAGCTATGTGAGTGTGGGGAGACGTGTGTGTGCGTATGTAATACAGTTTTCCTTTCTCACTCCTTGTTGTGTATTCAGAACCGCTGGTGATCCCACTGTAGCTGGTCCTGGAGGGAGCAGTGTGGATGATTGGACGTTGATGAGGAAACAAATGGAGCCAAAATTCGGAGCCTAGGTCCCTCGTCTTGGATGGTGGTTCGCGCATTGAATTTACACTACGATATTCCTTATTTAATCTAACTCAAAGATGAATTCTTGAGTGCGGAAATAAATAGAATGATATGAGAGCGTTAATGGTCGGTTCTTCTGACAAGGTGGAATTTGTCAGAGAAGAATGTACCGGCACGTGGAACTTGTGAGACGGTGTCACGGTACCCAAAGACTAGTTTGCAACTTTGATTGGTAAAGCCGCGAATTACACGATCTCTCGCACAAGACGTGTCCCCGATGAATCCCGGAAATGTACTCTGGTGTTTTCATCATGCATGCTCTATTTACAAGCGTGCAGATTTCCTAATTATGGGAGTGGGGAATCGCGTGATTGCGTTTTTTGCTGTATTCAGCAAAGTTCTACGGTTGTTATGCTCAATGATTTCGTAGTGTGTGCGAGGAGGAAAAGAGGTATTAGGAAGAAGAAAGGAACAAAGGTGCATACCGGACTTTGGATTCCGCTCGAAGCATCATCAGCGATTTTCGAAGTCGACGTGTATTTTAAAGATTGTATGAATCGTTTAGAGTCATCTAAAAGGAAATAATGATTGAATTGTGTTTAGGTAAAAATGTTTACAATCGAAAGGGGTTTATGGTCTAATGGTATTTTTTTTTAGAAACTATGTTCCAGTAAATGAAAATGAATTGATGAAAGAATGCAGAAGAGAAAGATCGAAAAGAAGTCAAGGTGGCTACGGACTTTCGTACTCGTGAATCTCGTATAATCGAATGTGACCGGATGTAAGATTGCTGAGGTTGCAATCGTGGTTCACTTTGGTGATTTCTGTTCGTCCTTAGGAAGCTTAATATTTTAACTATATGAGATGATGTTTAAAAAGTAAGGATCAAGGAAGCGAACACGAAGTTGACCGAATAAATTGCATGTTCTAAAATTATTATTATATTGTACAGCTTTCTGGATTCTTCTCCTTTGTTGAAAATTTAGGAACAATTCGGATTCTCATACATTGTGGAGGGATTGTACGTTGCGATCCGAATTATTTCCAATTACGAATAAAAACGATGGATGAGGTTCTTGGTTGGCACATGACATCCTAGCCAACCTAATTGATGGATGAATCTTGAAATCACTTCAGATTCTCGAATATTATCGGAGAAGATGTAGTTGATTGATCCATAAACAATCAATTCTATTTTTTCCGAAAGAAAAGGGAGGTTATTCCAACTCTCTGAAGTATGGGTCAAGTTAGATGTTTCATAATCCACTGAAAAAACTTCACAGGCGTTATTCTGCGGTCAAAATGTAATGATTTCCTATTTGGCAAAAATTTGTTCGAGGTTTAGTTTTTGAGATATTAGAATTTTTTTCCTTCGAATCCAAATCATTCGAAAGCACTGTGTGTTACATACTTGAGCTTGACACCATTGGCTAAGTTAGGGAACGGCGGATCTCTGGAAAAAATGTACTGTCCTGTCATTTTTCGATTTAAGGGTATAGCAATTTGAAATTTTTTGGCTTCCAACCGATCAGAATCCAGCAACTTTGAGTTATTATAGCTACAAAACATGAGATGACTGGATGCTTCGATTTTGTTCTCAGAGATCCGCGATTTTCCAACTTCAGTCAAACCAAATTTCTAACGGAATCAACCCACAAAAAATTCACGTTGAATAGAATAACCAATGACGCACAGAATTTCCAACCGATGGACACCCTGAAGAATACGATTGTTACCATCCGAGCATGCTTTCTTTCTACCAAAATATTCTAATTTGAATTCATAGGAAAATCCATACTTCAGATCGTTCGGATAACCACACACTTTTCCCGGTAGAGTGTCTCAGTCCCGAAGGCCAATTTTCCCGAAAGTCCGATACATCGAAATGCAAAATCCTGTTGTGTGTTGAACATCTACAAATCCTGGTATTACCCATACAGCACCGGGAGGTCTTCCAAATGTTCAAAAAACGTGCTTGATTACACAGAGAACGTGGAAATAACGTTTCGGGATGTTCTAAGAACGTCACATGTATGTCCCAGGTACGTGCAAATGTCCCGGTTCGTTCTATTCATTTGCACCGTGCGACGTTCTGGAAACGTGTTCAATAAATGTTTCCACACTGAAAAGAAAATTTATTCCAGTCAAATAAATATTTATTTATCCTGTACAAAAGAAATATTTGTTAGAATTACCACAATATTCTTCGGAACCAAAATAATTTATTAGAATCAAATAAACGATTAAAACCATCTATTTGATTCAGATAAATTATTTTGGTTCCGAAGAATGTTTTGTTAATTCCAATGAATATTTCTTCGCTACGGGACAAATAAATATTTATTTGACTGGAATAAATTTTTTTTTCAGTGCATCACGTTGTGCGAAGCTGCGCATATGTTTTTAGAGGTTAGTTTTCATGAGAGTATGTTGGGAAAACATTATGAGAACGGCCCGTAGTAGATGAAAAGAACGAGTTAAGAACGTATTCAGGGGCATCCAAAATCCTCGGGGACCAAAACACGCAAAACCGAGTTGCATGTTTTTGGAACGTTGAGAGAATTTTCTGTGCTTTCTGGGTGGTGAAACCCAGGGGGCATAATCTCGAATAGAAAATTTTCGAATGGATTTCAGCGCCGCCATACGGTAGTACAGTGAACTATTTTACATGTATACACTAACACTAATCCGAAAATCGGTGTGATTTGTTCATTGTTTGTGTTAGTTGTATCTATGGCGAATAATTCACTGTACTACCGTATGGCAGCGCTCAAATCCGTTTGAGAATGTTGCATTTGAGATTATGCCCCCTGGTGAAACCAACGATGCCTAGTTGGCTTGGAACACCTCAAATCTTATTTTCAGAAACCCATTGTTTTCATAGGTATTGAACACACTTGTTGAGTTGATTTACCGATGAAAATTTCATGCATTCGCTAGCTCCGCAAAAAGAAATAGACGCAATTATTGGTATTAGAAGTATGAATGATGGAAATACTCATTCTTGGATGTAGATTTTCGATAATAAGATTCGTTTTTTGAAATGGAATCTGACATAAATGGAACTGAAACTGGCACCCGTAGAGCTAGCAGCCGATTATCATAACTTTTCCCACGGAACTTTGATCAAAGATTCAAATATCTGAGACATTTAGTAGAATGCCACTCAATTGATTTTTGATGTGAACACAGCTGGAACCACATTGAATCAGAAGTGACAACAATTAGCTGCTAGCTTTAGGTTGCTGGTATAGCTTGATGATTCATAACCTCCATTCGTATTGTTCACAAATTTGAATGAGTTTGAATTGTGAATAAAACTATGAATTACCGTTCAACTGATGAATCAAATTGTTTTTCTCCAATTTTCTTCGATTTGATTCATATTTTATCAAATTTTCTCCATGATTGATGAAAAACACAGGTATGAAATGGAATTATTCCGGCCCCGATGGGAGCCCTGTTGATACCCAATTAGGTTGTAATGATTTTTGCGTCACATTCACCATTTAATCCTTGTTAGGCCCTGATTATTATTATGGCGTTACTGATGGAATTTCTACACGGGCAGATTCTGACACCAGTTCGTTTTAGGGTTGGAACGCACAAACCAGTGGAGTGAAAATATGTCGAGGATGACTAGAAAAATCAATTTAGTTCGAATTCAAATGTAATAATTTTTGATTAGCCTTTTTTTTCACACAAGCGAGGGGGACACTCCCTATACAGAGAGCCAACCTGATTGTTGTCGATCTGCCAAGAGAAAATTGTTCGAAGGAAGTAGATATGAAGTCGAACTTACTTCAGTTGACGAACAATCAAGATAAATCTATACAGGGTGTCCCATTTTGATTTTTATATCGGAATAACTCAAAAACGAGGAGTTTTGGAGGAAAATGTTTCGAACAAAAGTCATGAGATTCCGAGGGGGAGATCTGATGGTGACCTTGACTTTGGCCTCGGATCTCAACTTCAAGGTTATTCAGAGGTCAACTTTTGTTTCTTGGATGAAATCCCCTATTTTTGACTGCAGATTCAGATTTTACGTTGAAAAACAAGAAACTTTTGTCTGAATCATTTACTCGAATTCCGCACAGATGGCGCTCTAATCGATAAGAAATGAGTTTTATGAAACACTCGTATTGCTTTCTGTGTAAAACGACATTTAACTCTCCAGTGTTTTTTTTTCAGCTTCTAAGGATTACCGTCGCCATTAGAGGTACCCAATGTGCACCACGAGGAGGTTGAGCCATCGGATCTTGCACATCTTTGTAGCCCTGAAAATTTGATGAAACCTCATAAGTGAAAATCCAAAGTGGTAGGATCCGGAGACTTAGCTGGGATTTTCCATCGACCAATATTGACAATTATGTCTGTTCGCAGTACCGTTACTGTGAATTGTTGCCAAACACAAGTGCACAACAATACTTGTGTTTATCATGAACAAGAGAGTTCGTACTAGAGCATTGTTTACAAACATAAGTGAAACGGAATGTTGAATATCCTTTATTCATTCACGAATTCTTCTCAATATACGATTCAAACTTGAAGAAGATCTTTGATCAGTGTTGTGAAGGTCTCAATACCATGGATTATCCTAGGGGTGAAATACTTGATATTCTCCTGATACTAGGAGAATGTCGATGTAATTACGCTGCAGCATCAAGATTGTATGGAGAGAGGTATCCAAATGAACGCCAGCCTTTACTTCAGGCGATACGCTCAATAGAAAGACGAGTTAGAAGAATGAATATCCCACGAGTCGGGAGGCGTTATGATAGAGATCGTATGGATGCACGCTCAGTAGCCGTTTTAGGAATGGTACACCTGAATCCTAACGTTAGTACCAGAGGAATCCAGCACCAATTAGGTATCCTAAGATCAACGGCACACCGCATACTAAGATCTGGTAAATATCATCCTTACCACATTACATTGGTGCAAGCATTGAGTGAAGACGATCTTAGACCTAGCGTTGAATTCGGTCAATGGGCCTCGGAGCAACCGCCTGGTTTTTCCAATTACGTGATGTTTAGTGATGAAGCAACATTTCGCAGTGACGGTGTTATGAATAGACATCATTGTCATTATTGGTGAATTGAAAATCCCAGATGGCATCGACAAGTTGACAATCAACTTCGCTGGACACTGGAGGTGTGGTGTGGGATTTTGAATGGTCAAATCATTGGTCCTCATTTCTTCCAACATACTGTTAGGAAGGAAAATTATCAGCAATTGATTCAGGACAAATTACCAAGGATGTTGGGAGATGATGTCTGCACATGGAACAGGATGTGGCTTCATCATGATGGGGCACCACCTCATAACGCTGCAATTGTCAGAAATTTCTTAAACACATCTTACCCACACAGATGGATTGGTCGCGGTGGATACATTGTCTGGCCGGCTAGGTCTCCGGATCTCACCCCTTTAGATTTTCACTTATCGAGTTCCATCAAAGATGTAGTTTATGAAAGACCACCAACGACCAGAGATGACATGAAACGCCGAATACGAACTGTCTGCCGAACAATTTCACGTCATGTGCTTTCGTCGTTAGAACCACATTTTCAGAGACGAATTAGGTTATGCCAACAGGTCAACGGTGCAAATATCGAACATTTGATACGGTGAATTCTCATACATATTGCAGAGGGTTTGTCGTGAAAAATTACACACTTCTACAGTCCAGACAATCGGCCCTTTTCAGGGCCATATAGATGTGCGAAATCCGATCGCTCAACCTCCTCGTGGTGCACATTGGGTAACTCTAATGGCAACGGTCATCCTCAGAAGATGAGAAAAAAACACTGGAGAGTTAAATGCCGTTTTACACAGAAAGCAATACGAGTGTTTCATAAAACTCATTTTTTATCGATTAGAGCGCCATTTGTGCGGAATTCGGAGAAATAATTCAGACAAAAGTTTCTTGTTTTTCAACGTCATATCTGAATCTGCAGTCAAAAATAGGGGATTTCTTCCAAGAAACAAAAGTTGACCTCTGAATGACCTTGAAGTTGAGATCCGAAGCCCAAGCCAAGGTCACCATCAGATGTCCCCCTCGGAATCTCACAACTTTTGTTCGAAACATTTTCCTCCAAAACTCCTTGTTTTTGAGTTATTCCGATATAAAAATTAAAATGGGACACCCTGTATATGTATATTCATACATATATATACCAAGTATATCACGTGACCATATTTCCTATAAACCACGTGACCATATGTCCTGTATACCACGTGACCATATTAGATATTTGAAAATTAGCAAAAATGATTTGATACATTCCGATATGTATTCGTACCATGGGGATAAATATAAATAAAAAATATAACTTTCATTCATATTGGAAGAATCATGGACTTATTCAAATGATAAATCTGATAGGGATGAATATTTGAAAACACATGAATGACATATGTATGTACATTCATATACAAACGTTTTGTTTCTCCAATATGCAAGTAATTAAAAATTACCTCCGAGAAAATTAAGTTGGAAAACATCAATAACACATGAAATCGAGAAAATTATTTCCATTCAAAAAAATTATTTTCGTCTCCCAGGTTATGCGGGATCTTGATGACCGTTTAGGGACCAGCCATCATCGGGAACGCGCATCAATTCTCTTATGAACTTTCAATGATAAAATTTTTGAAGTGAAGAAGAGATTTGAACCTGAATCCTACCTATCACCTATCATAACAACCTAATCATCTAACGACCTAACCTACACCGACGTCTTTTCCGTTGAAACAAAGATGTTGTACATGAGGTCAAATGTCGGCAGTGGGGAGGAAAGCTCCATCCAATATGACGCAGGACCGAATCGAAAAATTGATGGAGCCCTGAGGAATTCTAAATTCGAGGGGCCCTTCCAGAATTAATGAATTTTCTCTTGTTTTTCTTGAAATCAAATTATCCACAAGAACAAAGTGGAATATGATTTACATATCGCGTATCCGAATGCGAACTGAGCATATATGAAAATATTCATGAAGTTTGAATCATTTTTTCCATGAGAGAAAACTGAAACATGTATTTTCATATTTTTTGAGAGCCCCAAGAGAACACAAACCTTCAGGAACGTTCATTGAACGTAAGCGAACGTCCAGGAACATTCAAAGAACGTTCCTGAAGGTTTGTGTTTTCTTGGGGAGGATACTTGATAGGTATATTCAATTCAATGGAGTGCATGAGATTTTCCCATGTTCAATTGAAAATTCGTTCCAATGAACGATTTACACTTTATCGATATACATGAGAAGTGAAATTTGGAACAAAGTACTTCTAGGGTACAGTTTATTCCTTATTTGATGTGATTTCGAATCGAATGGCCTATTATGACAAATTTTTGAAGTAATTTTCGACAATAAATCTTCGTGAAGTATCTATCGTACCAATAGTTCACGATAATCAGAGTAGAGGAAACTCACTGCGCTCCCAATATATCAGTCAATTTCTCTATCGAATGAAGTTTTGTGGATGTCTACTACTTATTCGCAGGGAATTTATTGCACAAAGAGCCTCGTTATTTTAAAAACACCATCTCTCTATTTCACTTGCTAATCACTTGAAAAATCATTGCAAGTGTACAAAAGTTATGATGATGGTACATTCTTTCATAGAATGCAATTTTGTATCTTCGTCATTCTATGAAAGAAGAATAAAGTTGTGGAACATTGTTTTCTTGATATACTAATATTCTCAATACTTTTCCAGAAAAAATTCAATTACTATCCCTGCTGAGTGATTACCTAATCTATGGACACTGATCAAGTATTCGTTGGCGAAGTATTTCAAAATACAACACCCGATGAATGTAACAGATTACCCTAGTTAAAGTCTCTCAGCAGTTCATGAGAAAATGTTCTTGATGAGCTTATGAAGATATATTCATTCGTATTTATGATGCATCATCAGCACAGATTCATAGGACTTTGTGGTTCACTTATGCATGTCCTGTTCAAGAATCCATAATGCCTCATAGTGAGAACATTTTTTTATGACTTGCGATGCGACTTTAACCCGGGGAGGTGATTACTCAGCAGAGACAGCCATTGAATTTTGTCTGGAAAAGTATTTGAGAATATTATTATATCAAGAAAACAACGTTCCACAACTTTATTCTTCTTTCATAGAGCGACGAAGATACAAAGTGGCATTTTATGAAAGAAAGTACTATCATCATAACTGTTGTACCCATGTAATGATTTTTCGGGTAATCAGCAAGTGAAATCAAGTGATGTTAGTCTTTCAATGACAAATCTGTATAAACTAAAATAACCAGGCATATTGTTGGAATAAATTTCCTGCGAATCAGTAGTAGGTATCCACAAAACTTCAGTCGATGAAGAAATTGACTGATATATTGGGACCGCAGTGAGTTTTCTCTAATAATAATTCGTTCAAGTCTATTTATCATTACATGTGTAGTGCAATGCAGTTCCTTTGGAATAATTTTTGACAGTAAATGTCTGGTAAGTATCCATTGTGGCAATAGTTCATGGTAATCAGAGTGGAGAAAACTCATTGCGGTCCCAATATATCAGTGAATTTCTTCATCGACTAAAGTTTTGTGGATACCTACTATTCATCCACAAGAAATTTATTTCAACGAAGGCCCTGGTTATTTCAACTGATACAAATTTTTTATTGTAGAAATAACTCATCTTTGTTACTGTATGAAAGAAGAATAAAGTTGTGGAACATTGTTTTCTTGAAATACTAATATTTTCAAATACTTTTCCACACAAAATTCAATTACTGTCTCTGCTGAGTAATTACCTCTCCTGGTTAAAGTCGCATAGCAAGTCATAAAAAAATGTTCTCACTATGAGGCATTCTGGATTTTGGAACAGGACATGCATAAGTAAACCACAAAGTCCTATGAATCTGTGCTGATGATGCATCATGAATACGTATGAATATATCTTCATAAGCTTATCGAGAACATTTTCTCATGAATTGCTAAGAGACTTCAACTAGGGTAATCTGTTACATTCATCGGGTGTTGTATTTTGAAATACTTCGCCAACGAATACTTGATCAGTGTCCATAGATTAGGTAATCACTCAGCAGGGATAGTAATTGAATTTTTTCTGGGAAAGTATTTAAGAATATTAGTATATCAAGAAAACAATGTTCCACAACTTTATTCTTCTTTCATAGAGTGACGAAGATACAAAGTTGCATTCTATGAAAGAATGTACTATCATCATAACTTTTGTACACTTGCAATGATTTTTCAAGTGGTTAGCAAGTGAAATAGAGACATGTTATTTTTAAAATAACTAGGCACTTTGTGGAATAAATTCCCAGCGAATAAGTAGTAGACATCCACAAAACTTTATTCGATAGAGAAATTGACTGATATATTGGGAGCGCAGTGAGTTTTCTCTACTCTGATTATCGTGAACTACTGGTACGGTAGATACTTCACGAAGATTTATTGTCAAAAATTGCTCCAAAAATTTGTCATTATAGACCATTCGATTCGAAATCACATCAAATAAGGAATAAACTGTACTCTAGAAGTACTTTGTTCCAAATTTCACTTTTTATGTATATCGATAAAGTGTAAATCGTTCATTGGAACAAATTTTCAATTGAACATGGGAGAACCTCATTCTATTGAATTGAATATACCTATCAAGTATCCTCTTGGAAAATATGAAAATACATGTTTCAGTTTTTTCTCATGAAAAAAATGATTCAAACTTCATGAATACTTTCATATATGCTCCGTTCGCATTCGGATACGCGATATTTAAACCGTATCCTACTTTGTTCTTGGGGATAATTTGATTTCAAGAAGAACAATTCATCATTTGAACCAATTGATGATTCTTTCAATATGAATGAAAATTACATTTTTCATATATATATTACTCATAGTTCCGAGACAACTCCCTGGCGGCGCTGGAACTCGTGTTTTGTCTTCACCATTATACCTTGGGTACCCTGATTATTTGAAATCGGCTCTATGAGAGTGTATTGATATCCGGATTCTTATGAGGACTCTTGGTAACGAGGATGGGCCGAAAAACCCGAATTTTCGAATTCCGGAATCTGATGGCGCGGAGAAGTTGTCTTGGAGAAATACAAATCAAACCTAAGAAGAAAAATTCAGATCGGTCAAGATGGGCCTTGGCGCATCTGCTTTGAAATTTCTCAACTTTGACAATTTTCAATGAACAACATATATCTCCTCGAACATGTGTATATTTCACTTTGCAGCATCAGAAAATAATTGTTTAGCATATAGACAGAGTATATATTGGGAGATTCTTTTTTGCCAATCAAACTTCTAAGATGCATTCACTCGAGAAAAAAAGAAACATTTTTTCGTGACGCAATCTATTAACCACCCAATAAAAATCCATCATTGTCAATGATCATTTTTATTGACGAGTCGGTACGATCATTGCGCCCTCTCACTAGAAACATTTTCTATCGAACTGAGAATCGTGTTTTAATATGCTATTCCTAATGAAGATTGAACCCTGTCACATGAAGACTCTTGATATCCTCAGGAGTTGCGAACCTTAGACTGAATTCCTAATCCGTCATTTATTGGTGTGGTGATACACTCCCACGTTTCTAACTTCTACGTGAAAATTGAATTCGTACAATGACTAAAACCTGAGACATTGTTCAAGGTCTCCAAACACATCAATTACTGTTATGATTATGCACAGGTTCTCGAACTGATCAATTCGTTGCTTAGAGGGTCTTCGAAATGATCGTTCCGTCGCATTTGTGAGTTCATAGCAAGTCCTCGTATTGATCAATCCCCTTCAAGGAATGCTCTGGAGACTTACCTATTCGCAACGAGGACTTTCATGTATTTGCGAACCAGATGAGCTGAAATTATATGATTGATTATACTTATTGAAAGTAGCCATCGCAGAACCTGATAATAATACCGAAAATGCAATAATCGAGGATGTTGGACACGGGATTTTCGTGAGGGATTTCTAGTAGGTAA
This sequence comes from Gonatopus flavifemur, assembly GCA_018340375.1. Classification (NCBI taxonomy): domain Eukaryota; kingdom Metazoa; phylum Arthropoda; class Insecta; order Hymenoptera; family Dryinidae; genus Gonatopus; species Gonatopus flavifemur. The sequence goes on along the minus strand of JAFFJZ010000074.1, from coordinate 451,504 downwards.
ATTCAGGAGTTATAAAATCCCAGGTAGCACAAAAGCTCTGAAATAGTTCTTCAAGAATATATCGTACTTCTTATGAACTGTTCAGAACTCTTGTGCCATCCGGGGTGTGGAGACATCATGTGGAATCGGTTACATGATAGTGCATCGATATCTGGATTCGTATTAAGACTCTCTTGAAATCCTCAGGAGTTGCGAACCTCGGACATAATTCTTGATACGTTATCTATTCGAGTGTTTGGTGAACTTTCACGTTTTCTCACCTCCGCGTGAAAATTCAACTACCATAGTGACTAGAACTTGAGACGGCTCATATGGAAATGTTTCACTGAAATAACTATGACAAATCTCTGGAAAATCAAATATTTTTGGAACATCCTCTAAAGACTTTTTTCAGACTCCATCAGAGTTTTATTTAGAGAGTGGGGACGAAACTGCGCTCTGAAGAAATTCCCACAAAACTGAAAAATTTCTGAGATTATTCTGACTATTGGAGAAATCCTCTCAATTTTCAAACACTTTTTCCACATAGGATATTTGAATATACCGTGTGAATCTATTCATAGGGTTTTACATTTTTTAGTAGTCAGAAAAATCTCAAAAATTGTTCAGAGTTTTGCCAGAATTTTTTCAGAGCGGTATTTCGTCCTTACTCTCTGAAGAAACTGTGAAAAAGCTCTAAAAAAAGTCTGTTCAGGATGTTCCAAAAATATTAGATTTTTCAGAATTTTCTCAGAGATTCTCAGAGTTTTTTCATAGTTATTTCAGTGGAATATTTCCGTACGGGATTGTTCAAGGTCCCCAAACAGATCAATTCCTCTTATGATTATACACGTGTCCTTGAACTGATCAATTCGTTGCTTAGAAGTTCTCCGAAATGATCGTTCCGTCGTGTTTGTGCGTTCATATCAAGTCCTCATATTGATCAATCCCCTCCGAGGAATTCTCCGGAGACTCATCTATTCGCAACAAGCACTTTCATGCATTTGCGAGCTAGATACGCTGAAATTACGTGCAGCGCCGGATTGAGGCATAGGCCTACTAGGCACAGGCCTACTATGGGCCCTCACCAATGAAAAAAAATTTCCTTCATATTTTTCTTGTCAGAATATTTATGCTGAGAACATTCAATGAATTAATTGTATTCAAAAATACTACGCTTTTGTTGAAATAGCTCAGAGTTTTATTTTTTCAACTTATCGTGTTGAAGCTGCCCTTACATAGGCCCCCACCAAAGTTTGCCTAGGACCCCACTTCTGGTGAATCCGGCACTGATTACGTGATAGATCATAATGTAATGCAGTCATCCCAGAACCTAATACCGGCAATGCAATCATCCAGGATTCAGGGTTATGAATCCAATAATTTTATGCCATTTTTCGGAAAATATGAACAAAATGCTACATTTTATCCCTTGGAAGATATTTCCTGCGATCAGCACTGTTCGAGGTATTTGCATTGCGAAATCAGTGAAATCCTTAAATTCAAACAATTCAAAGATTCGTAACTCGGAAATGTAGGCTCCATAAAAAAAATGGAGAGTCACGTGTCGAATATTTTCCCATGTAGAATGATGAAAAAATATGCCACAGCAATTTAAAAAATTGATGTGAATTTCTTATGGAATCACCCATTCATATTTTATAGATATACGGAATATTCCATGCTATGTGGGTCCATAAGCGATTCAGTATGTTTCACGTCATTCCTGTGAGGAAACACTGACGGCCTAATTGAGAGATTGTCAAGTATTCATACATTGTTTGAAATCGAGTTCAGAGATACACGGTGCAATGGATATTCTTCAACCTCCGAACTATCACTCGGGGTAGATATCTAACCTAAGGAAACTGCGTGAAACAGGGATTTGATCGTTCTCCAGCACTTCCAAAAGATGTATCACACCTATTCCTAAAATAATGAGAAAAACAACTCACCAAAATCCGCAAAACGATTCTCAATAATCGAACAAATCCTCCTGAAAAATTTCAAATCGATTCAAAGCTTCCTGCGAAAGTTACATCGTGTGGACAGTGGAGAGGCTGATGTTTCGGTCTACACCGTCTTGTTTGGCATCCCTGGTGTGGGGGTTGAATTTTTATGTGGAGGTGAATAAACGTCGGAGTTCATCGAAAACTTGAATAGATAACGTATCAAAAATTGTGTCTGAAGTTTGCAACTCCTGAGGATATCAAGAGGCTTCATCAGGGAGTGAAATAAAAGGAGACTCACCTCGTGGAATTGAATAGGCACATTTTTTTTCCAATAATCACTAGTTTAAATATCATCACTCGTGGCGCTGTTGTTCCGAGTGACCCGACGAAACGGGTGACTTGGAACAACAGTGCCACGAGTGACGATATTTGAACTAGTGATTATTTACAGAAAAATGTGCCAATTCTTTGATAGAATCCCTTGAGAGCTTGGTCTCCTTCTATCTCCCTTTGTGGGTTTTACACAAATCCGAATATCGATGCCCTTTCATAAAACCGATTCCAAATGATGTCCTCACATCTCGGATGGCACAAGAGTTCTGGAAGAGTTCATAAGGAATACGATATATTCTTGCAGAACTCTTTCAGAGCCTCTGTGCTACCTGGGATCTTATAACTCCTGAATTTACCCACTACGAATCCCTCACGAAACTCCAGTGGCAAACATAGTTGATTATTGCATTTCCGGTATTATTATTAGGTTTCTCGACGGCCATACTCAATTATGATCAATCACACAATTCCAGCGTATCTGGCTCGCAAATGCGTGAGTGTGCTCTTGCGAATAGATAAGTCTTCAGAGCATTCCTCGAAGGGGATTGATCAATACGAGGACTCGGTATAAACGCCCAAGCACGACGAAACGATCATTTTGGAGACCTTCTAGGCAACGAACTGATCAGTTCGAGGACCCGTGTATAATCACAGAAGAAATTGATCTGTTTGGGGACCTTGAACATCATCTTGATTTTCAGTCACTCTGTGAGTGGGATTTTCACGTGGAAAGTAGGGAACATAGAAGTTCTTCAAACACCCAAAGAAATGACTTATCAAGAATTATGTCTAAGGTCTGTAACCCCTGAGGATATTAAGAGGGTTTATACATTGAGCTCTATACATACTGGAGTGCGCACTAGCCGTATTTTTCTATAGTATCTGCCGAGACCAGCCAGCTAGAAAGAGAGAAAGCTGGGGGGACACGATTTCCTTGTCTCACTCATTAGCGTCAAAACTATAGATCTCGCTACTATCTTCGTCAGAACATTGAACCTTTTGATGTTTTATTATAATTCCTTCCTTCCCATTTCAATTCATTCACACATAGAACTGAATCTTGACAAATCACGTCCTTATTTCAAAAATGAATCACATTTTCTGTATTGCGTCATTTTGTGCACATGCCCAATGTTATGAACTCAGATAGTAACAGTGACAGAAAAAGAGATCGGGTCCCCCTGCGGTGTCTTTGTAGGTCTCGCGTTTATCGGCTCAGTGCGCTTTCCAGTTTGTATAGAGCTCAATGGCTTTATACGAATCCGGATAACGATGTGCTTTCATAAAACCGATGCCAAATGATGTCCCCACATCCCGGATGGCACAAGAGTTCTAAAAGAGTTCATGAGAAATACCATATATTCTCCAAGAACTCTTCCAGAGCTCTTGTGCGACCTAGGATCCTATCACTCCTAAATTTACCTACTAGGAATCCCTGACGAAACTCCTGTGGCAAACATTCTTAATTATTGCGTTTCCGTCATTATCATTGAGTTTTGCGATGGCTATTTCCAATTTTGTTCGATCACATAATTACAGCGTATCTGGCTTACGAATTTATCACAGCGCTCCTACGCATAGATAAGTCTCCTGAGCATTCCTCGAAGGAGATTGATCAATATGAGGACCTGGTGTAAACGCACAAACACGACGGAACGATCATTTCGGAGACCTTTTAGGCGACGAATTGATCAGTTCGAGGACCCGTGTGTAATCACAGGCAGGATTGATTTGTTTGGGGACCTTGAACATCATCTTGATTTTCAGTCACTGTGTGAGTGGGATTGTCACGTGGAAATTAGGAAACGTACATGTTCTTCAAACACACAAATAGATGACTTATCAAGAATTATGTCCAAGGTCTGTAACCCCTGAGGATATCAAAAGGCTTTATACGAATCCGGATAACGATGTCCTCTCATAAAACCGATGCCAAATGATGTCCCCAGGTCCCGGATGGCACAAGAGTTCTAAAAGAGTTCATGAGAAATACCATATATTCTTCAAGAACTCTCGTGCGACCCGGGACCCTATCACTCCTGAATTTACCTACTAGGAATCCCTGACGAAACTCCCGTGGCAGACATTCTTGATTATTGCATTTCCGTTATTATCATTGAGTTTTGCGATGGCTACTTTCAATTGTGTTCGATCACATAATTTCAGCGTATCTGGCTTGCAAATTTATTACAGCGCTTCTACGGATAGATAAGTCTCCAGAGCATTCCTCGAAGGGGATTGATCAACATGAGGACCTGGTATAAACGCACAAACACGACGAAACGATCATTTTGGAGACCTTCTAGGCAACGAATTGATCAGTTCGAGGACCCGTGTATAATCATGAGAGGAATTGATCTGTTTGGAGACCTTGAACACTGTCTCAAGTTCTAGTCACTGTGCGAGTTGAATTTTCAGGTGGGAGTGAGAAAACGTAGAAGTTCATCAAAAACTCGAATAGATAATGTAGAGAGCCTCAAGGAAGAGAGTCGCCAACTTGCTGCGCTCTGATTGGCGTAATCGCGAAGAGCTCCGTTAGTAGCCTCGATATTGAAAATTTGACGTCATCGCAGTATTTTAGTGTACGATTTGTTCCAGGGTGTCATGAAAATAACATCAGCGAGACGATTATAAGCTTCTTCATTTCGGTTTGTGAACTACAAATTCATCTTCTCCAATATTTAGGGTCGAATAACATTAGTATGACTGATTACTGATGTTTTTGTTCTGACAACCCAAAACGAATTATCAACTACAGCACTGCGGTGACGTCAAATTTTCAATATGGCAACTCTCTACGAAGCTCTTCGTGATTGCGCCAATCAGAGCACAGCAAGTTGGTGACTTTCTCCCTGGAGGCTCTCTAAGATAATGTATTTAGAATTATGTTCGAGGATTGCTACACCTGAGGATATCAAGAGTCCTCATACGAATCCGGATATCGATGCACTTCCATAAACCTGATTTCAAATGATGTCCCCACATCCCGGATGGCGCCAGAGTTCATAAGAAGAACGATGTATTGTCGAAGAACACTCCCAGAGCTCTTGTGCTACCTGGTGTTTTATAACAGTGGTATGCAAGGACCCTGACCGTTCATAAGCCCGACTGCTTGTCATTGATTGGAAACTGGTGATTTCTAGTGAATTCACTACCCAGATAGAAAAATGTAGTCATAATAGGTTCGTTCGTCCTACGTGCTCTGAGTTGCTCCAACTTGTACCAAACCAATCATTTCGTTGCTTAAACTGGAAGTAGCGAATCCAAAATACTTGGAGCGAGTTGGGGTAACTTGGGACATCGGTAAACGAACTTAGCTATTGGTACCATCATGGAGCTATGGTATGGATAAAAATGTTAGCAAGATGGTACCAAGGTGTTTCCGTATTGAGCATTGTTATTGGTGTCAATGTAAGCGAACATTATGATCCACAAAAATTGATGAATCATCGATGCACGATATGGCATCTGAAATAAGAGCCATCCATGGTGTCAGATTGCATTACGGGAAACCATTCCGCTCAAACATGATTGATGCATCATTGACACATACCGTGGCATCGAAAACGAGCCGAATCATGCTGCCATAATGCATGTATTAAGAATGCATTACATGAGAACATTCCGCGCAACCATAATCGATCCATTATTAGCACATACCATGGCGTTGATATACGGAGAAATTTATGAAATTCATTTATTTCATATAGATTACTGGTCCTGAAATTTGAAAACACCAGTCTCGAGAGGAAATGTAGGAATAAAATACGATAATTATTCGATTAATATTTTTATTTATTATCCTCTTAAGGGGATACTAGCGGCGTGGCAGCAGGCAAATCATATACATTTTGGTACAGCACTTCTCTGATTTAAATGAAAGTGCTGCACCAAGTGATATCATGTTGAAATTGAAGCGTTTGCTTGTAGTCTGTCATGAACGATTTGGCTGCTGCCACGCCGCTAGTATCACCTTAAGGGGATACTAGCGTACCATCCGAGTAAAGATTCTGTGTGACAGATTTCTCCGAACTGAGCTTATGAAATTGTCTGGAATTTCCAGGGAATAATTCCTGATACCTGTTCAATTGCTGTACAGAGTCCAAATTTTGAATGTAGAAAAAAAATTTCTTTCTCACTTGGTAAAAGAAAATTTTTTGCCCGAAATTTACAATTTGGACTCTGTACAGCAATTGAAAAGGTATCAGAAATTATTCCCTGGAAATTTCAGACAATTTCATAAGCTCAGTTCGGAGAAATCTATTACACAAAATCTTTACTCGGATGGTACGCTAGTATCCCCTCAACCACTGTGATGCTGTCTCGAAACGTTTCTATTAAGGGGATCCTAGCGTTGGTATTGGATCTCTCTTTCTATCTCATGATTCTGTCTCTTTTTAACCGATCACGCGAGTTACCGACGCTAGTATCCATTTAAGGGGATACTACACGGAAAAAAGGACTTAGGCATATGAGCTATTTTTGCGTAGTTGTATAAGAGATAGTTGTGATAATAAATCAAATATCTGTCTGAAATAGTTCGTGAGTTCTCACAACTATTTCTAATATTTGTCACAAGTGAATTATATAGTTGTGAAGAAGTAGCTGATTAAATAAGAGAAGAAGCTACCTGATCTACTTTACTTTGAGATAGTTCGTGGAGCTACTTCCCATTGCTCCCATCGTTACGCACGTAGTTCCTGCAGCAATGTGAATTTTGTCGAAAACAATCGAAACGCGGTGAACTCTCGCGTTATTCATTGAGGTTACCTGTCGTGGTTACCGTGTATATATTTCATTTTATAATATTTTCAATACATATTCGTGTCAAATTACTAATTTTCAAAAACCTCGTATGTCCAATTTCATTTTCGGAATTAAATGACTGATCATTTGTGGAATGATAAATCCTCTTTATGTATACTCTGAGTAAATGAAAATACACAATCAAAACGATCAAAACATATCCAAGGCTTTTTTTACGATATAATCAGCGTTGTCGGTTTAACTGCGATCATTAAGGCATAGGTTAGGTAGATTTAGGTATAGCGTATAGGTAGGTTATGACAGGGGTTCGAAACCCGAGGTAAGTTAACATTGGAACTTGAATGTTTCAACCACCTCCTCCCAAATCTATATGCATTGAACAAATATCACAATCGAAAATACATTTTTTTTTCGAAATTTACAATTAAATGTGGCAAAGAATCGACGAGCACGTGCAGAAATGATAGAAGATCTTAACCTTAAACATCAAAACCGGCACTGAAAATTTCTCTTCTCAATTAATGAAATAGTTCATCGGCCTACATATATCGTCATACTTGATATTTTATGTAGATCCTGCATCTTAGAAAAGTAGTTGTAACAACTACTCGAGTTGATATCCCGACAATCTGGGGTACATCCAGGGCGCATAATCTCGAATAGAAAATTTTCAAACGGATTTCAGCGCTGCCATACGGTAGTACAGTGAACTATTTTACATGTATACACTAACACTAATTCGAAAATCGGTGTGATTTGTTCATTGTTTGTGTTAGTTGTATCTATGGCGAATAATTCACTGTACTACCGTACGGCAGCGCTGAAATCCGTTTGAGAATGTTCCATTTGAGATTATGCCCCCTGGGTACATCTAACAAAAGTACCTGCCACAACTACTTTCGTAGCTGGTCGAAAATCGTCTACGTAAAGTAGTTGGAACAGCTCATTATTAGTTGGGAGAAGTATTTTTTCTCCTCCGTGTAGCGGCGTGGCAGCAGCCAAATCGTTTATGACAAACTACGACCAAACGCTTCATTTTAATCAAAATATCGCCGTGTACAGCAATTCTCCGATTCAAGTATAAGTGCTGTACAGAGCGATATTTCAATTATTATGAAGTGTTCGCCCGTAGTTTGTTTGCTTCTTTGTTTGTTTGTTTGATCGTGGTGTTTGCTTTGTGCTACAGCAAAACGTGGCAACATAATTGTTGTATTCCGCGTCAAATAACGTGACACCATTATTGAAGGATTATGACACCATGTTCAGCCATATCACGGTGAGAAAAATGAGCCATGTTTCGCTATATTAATGGCAACATGAAGGTAGCATTGCGTGGAACAAAAATGTATCGATAATGGAGAAATAATTCTGGAAACTATTTCACACATGAATGCTGTCATGATGGTACCCAGGTGTTTCCGCATTCCACTATGTTTATGCGAACATGGTATGTGAACCGAATGGTTCTATGATGTATACATGATCTCACCATTACATGCACCTTCAACAAGTTAAGTTATGTTTATAATCTCAAGTTGACGGCACGCTATTTTGAGCACTCTATGTTATGAAAATGAATAGCACGCTTTTCTATCTGGGCTAAACATTCCTAGCGATCAATCAATATTAGTGGAGTCGGGCTTATTACCGGTCGAACTTCTTGCATACTACCTTTACTTCACAATTCTTGAATTTATCTACTAGGAATGTCTCACGCAACTCCTGTGCCAAACATCGTTGATTATTGCATTCCCTGTATTATTATTAGGTTCTGCGATGGCTGCATTCAATTACGATCAATCACATAATTTTCGCATATCTGGCTCGTGAATGCGTGAAAGTGCTTGTTGTGAATGATAAGTCTCCAGAGCATTCCTCGAAGGGGATGTTCAATAATTCATCTAAATCATGGAATTGATTATATTTTGTGAATTTCTTCATTTGAAATACATGAAAGATGAATTACATTGTGCATCAAGTGGGAGAAAGTGGAAATTTTCGACGAGTGCGAACCTTACTGCGCGAGCATAGCGAGCGCGGTAACCACACGGTTCGGGAATTTTCGTCTCCCACGAGCCGCACATACTATTTTCTTCAAATACCGCAAAGGGAGATGCGATTTTGGGGACTTGTGAGGAGAGGTCTGAGATAATCGTTTCCACGACCGATGGCGTGAGCGTAAGAGGAATTGTTACTTCTCCCGCTAACGTCATCGGTCGTGGAATCGATTATTTCAGGCCTCTCCTAACAAGTGCCCGAAGTCGCATTTCCCATGCGGCTATTGAAGAAAATAATATTTTGTGACAAAAGTTACATGTATAAGCTCATTTCAGTGGGAAATAGTTCGACTCCAAGGTACACTCTATCTTCGCTTCACTCTTCACAATACATGTATTTTCATTGTTATCCATGTTGCCCGATAAGGATTATTCAACGTTTTTGAAAAACAATGTGGTTTCACTATCGTTTGAATAGATCACCACGTATCAAACTTTGGGAAGCAATATGGTAATTTGTACGTTCGCGTAGGTTAGCAACGAAACGGCGGGTCTTCATGCATCATAAGTATATTTTGGCAACGCACGTTTCAGGAATGTTTCGAGAACGTAGTTGTTGCAATGAAAGATCACGAAACAACGGACACGTGTTCGAGAGATTTCGAGAGCTCACGATGCTGTCTGTGATTTTATAAGTCCTGAATTTACCTACTTGGAATCCCTCACGAAAATCCCGTGCCAAACCTCGTTGATTATTTCATCTCCGATATTATTATCAGCTTCTGGGATGGCTCCATTTAGTTATAATCCTTCACATAATTTCAGCGTTCATAGCTCGCGAATGCGTAAAAGTGTTTCTTGCGAATGAGAAAAACTCTATTATTACACTCTAAAGTTATCACTGATCACCTAGGAAGCCAAATTTCCCATACATCGGAAAGATTTCGTTTGGATTTTTAAAGGACATCGGATGCTACATTCTTCATGTTCAATTACTTCATCAATGATTTTGCAGCTACGAAATGTAGAAGAAGATTGTTTGAGTAAAATTAGTGGAAAAAATGTAATTTTTTGTCAAAAAGATGTGTGATGGTATGCATAATTTTTGCAATATTCTTATGTATAATTGATAAAATTGGTTAGAAAAATGTTGATTCACTTCTAAATACTGATCCTGAAACATAGGGGCGCATAAATAAAAGTTTTCAGATAATTTGAATTTTTGAATTCTCCAAAAGGGCCACCGGTAAAATTCAGCCCCGGACCCCTTTTTGCCAAGAGACCGTGCTGTCCCCAAAATATCTTAGTTTTGAAAGAACTGCTATCCTAACTCTTCAACTTCTTTATATAAGCTTCTGGTATTCTAAAATAATTCTCAACCAATTCAACGAATTCATCGAAAACCAGGGGGCCTCATCTCGAATAGAAAATTTTCAAACGGATTTCAGCGCCGCCATACGGTAGTACAGTGAACTATTTTACATGTATACACTAACACTAATTCGAAAATCGGTGTGATTTGTTCATTGTTTGTGTTAGTTATATCTATGGCGAATAATTCACTGTACTACCGTACGGCAGCGCTGAAATCCGTTTGAGAATGTTCCATTTGAGATTATGCCCCCTGTCAAAAACTTCTGGATATAGTAATAATTAAAATGAATGCAGAACGAGCTTTTGAACAAATCCGTTGTCCCGAATAATCAATGATGCACCTTTATTGATGTCCCCAAATGAATCATTCCCTCATGGATATGTCTCCATATCAGTCTATCCGTACTGGATCCATTGTTCACAAGGAATCCATTGTGAATTCCAAAGGAATTGATGATACTTCAGGAGAGTTCAACATCGGAATTCTAATTACTCTTACGAGGAATGCTTTAAGTTATCCTATTTGTTCATGGATTATACATCGAAAGGTATATTCAAAATATTTTAGATTCCTCTGAACTGTTATCCCGACTCTTCAGCTGTATTATATAAGTTTCTGGTATTCTGAAATATTTCTTAACCAAATCCTCTCAATGCATCATAAACTCTCCTGAAATCGTCATATTTGAAGAGAATCCACAACGTGCTCCTGAACAAATCGATTGTTTCATATAAACAATGATATATGTTTTGATGATGTCCCCAAAGCAATCAGTTACTCATGTATATGTCCTCAGATTAGTCTGTTCGTGTTGAATCCATCATGTATGTTGAGTCGAGTGAATTGTAATATTCGAACGGAACGACGGAGCTTCTGAGAAGGCTCAGATCACAATTTCTAATCACTCTCCCAGGAAATGCTAGGAGATAACTCGTGGATTGACTAAATATGTAACTTGAAGAGGTAGCTCACACATTAACGGAATTCTATCAAAGTCCCTGAAATGTTCGATTTACGAAACTACATTTACACACAATTTTTAGAATCGTTGTTCCTGGACATTGAGTAGGCGATAAATATTTCTCAATGGGAAATTATCGGGGAAGATGCTTAAAAATGCATACTGGTTGTGTTGAAATGTTCAGTGACTTGCTCCAAAGAGATTATACACGCTGCGGAGAGAGGTTGGGAAATGTAAAAATATCTAGTCCTTGAAATCATCGATCCTCCAAATTGTCATATTTCGAGGACCGTCCCCGAAGTAATCGATTTGTATTGAAAAAGTTTGGAGACCGTCCCCAAAGTGATGAAATGTCCCCGAACTGATCGATTGGAAGAACAAAATGTCTTCAAACTAATCAACTGACACAGATAAATATACAGGGTGATTCAAAATTCCCGCACTCTTTTTTGGGAGTAGATTCTTGATGAAATTCTAAAACGATTTGACCTTTTGCACAATGCTCTCCAACGCATAATTCCCGAGATATAATTGATTAAAGTTGACTAATTATGAGGTGGATCCATCGGTCATTCAGGAGTGTCATAACAGAACAAGAGAGGAAGGTGCTTGCAGAGGGTGCTCATACGATCAGCTGATCGTTATAATCGATACGATTTACCAACATACAAATTGGTAAATTTTCCATGTAGAACGACTGAATTCGTCGACACTGTGGAAAAATTGATTATTGTCATGAATTCTTATCACGATATGCTGTAGGTGAAAGTTGTAATTTCAGTAATGATTTTTATTACGCAGACAAATGTGAAATAATGTTATTTCGTAGGGATGGGGATTCAAGTGGGAGAAAAAAGTATAACTACTCGTTTTCAATCAGAATTTTCATGTAAAAAAGAAAACATGAGAATTTTTATTCATCCGATACCCAATTTGAACGGTTTGATTAGTAAGTTCAACACAAGAGATTGGATTCCGAATCCTGTATTCTGATTGGTCGAGAATCAATGTATGTTAGATCAATCCTCGGCCGTTTCAAATGATTCTTCTGAAGAATGTGTTTTCGACTTATCCCAACCACAACATCGAACAATGATGAATTTATTCGAATTCACTCTTTTTACATCATTCGATGATTATAAAGGGTTTATCAAACGTTAATAACTTACTTGAGATCACTCAAGATCATTCATGTTTAAATCAAAATCTAATTCGAATTGTGTGCAAGTTCGAGCGCGTTTCTACGTGTAGAAAATGTGTTTGTCCTAAAAAGGGCGGATTTGCTTAATCTTCAAAGACAATTCTTTCTCCATTTGAAATAACAATATGCCCTTTGAAGTCATATGTGCTTTAAATGAAACTGTTTCGAGCTGTCACCTGATTGGTTGATTCGTATCACGAATAGTTGATTTAAGATAAACAAACCGTATGTGATTACAATGTCAATCAAGTGCAATGATTGGGTCGCATACGATGTCACACCTTGTATTTTTGTCAAAATTGATGAATTCTGCAAGTTGAAGTAAGTTATTAACGTTCGATAAACCCTTTATAATCATCGAATGATGTAAAAAGGGTGAATTCGAATAAATTCATCATTGTTGAATGTTGTGTTTGGGATAAGTCGAAAACACATTCTTCAGAAGAATCATTTGAAACGGCCGAGGATTGATCTAACATACATTGATTCTCGACCAATCAGAATACAGGATTCGGAATCCAATCTCTTGTGTTAAACTTACTAATCAAACCGTTCAAATTGGGTATCGGATGAATAAAAATTCTCATGTTTTCTTTTTTACATGAAAATTCTGATTGAAAACGAGTAGTTATACTTTTTTCTCCCACTTGAATCCCCATCCCTACGAAATAACATTATTTCACATTTGTCTGCGTAATAAAAATCATTACTGAAATTACAACTTTCACCTACAGCATATCGTGATAAGAATTCATGACAATAATCAATTTTTCCACAGTGTCGACGAATTCAATCGTTCTACATGGAAAATTCACCAATTTGTATGTTGGTAAATCGTATCGATTATACCGATCAGCTGATCGTATAAGCGCCCTCTGCAAGCACCTTCCTCTCTTGTTCTGTTATGACACTCCTGAATGACTGATGGATCCACCTCATAATTAGTCAACTTTAATCAATTATATCTCGGAAATTATGCGTCGGAGAGCATTGTGCAAAAGGAAAAACCGTTTTAGAATCTCATCAGGAATCTACTCCCAAAAAAGAGTGCGGGAATTTTGAATCACCCTGTATATATATTTTTTCCTTCTCTCTCTCTTTCTACCTCGTTTAGAACCATCCCGTCCGGATAAGGTGATGCTGGATCCGTCAATGAGGGAACCCACTGATATTTTCTAATTCACTTTGAAATTGTTTTATTTAAAACATATAAGTCCACAAGCGTCGAATCACGTAAACGCGCACAATTCGGTTTTCTTCCAATTATCAATTATGGTACTTAAAAATACTTATAATCTCGCTTTTCCCGTGTGAAGTTCTTTTTCACTGAGATCAAGACTCGATAATTCACGGGACTCACGATTACCATGCGTAATTCACGACTTTAACCAGCGACCGAGAGTGAAGTTTTCTTCGCTCTTACTTCTCTCGTCAACTTCGACATCCCTTCTTTCAAGATGAAGGCGTGTCGAAGATGATGGAGTTCTCTAATGTGCGATTACTTGATCAGCTCTTTTCGTAAGGCCCTACCCACACCAATGGCCGTCAATTGCATTCCTTCACGTACTGTTCATGGGAAAGAAAAAGAAATAGGATATTGGGTGCTGATAGCTAGAGATTTGAGAACAGTGGTATCATTGAGTGTATTTATGCTATGTATGCTGAAATGATAGATGGAATATACATTATAACTCTTGGGAACGGAAATATTATATTCCTATTTTATTATTTGAATGTTGAAATTCGATTTATTTGCAAAGTAATTCAATGGATAAAGTTTTAATTGAATTTATTGGGTTTCAGGATTTAAATTTAGATACAGGATGTTATAATGTATTAACATCCATCACCTCAGCATTGAAGGTGAAAGAAAGAAGAGAAAACATAAGAAAATTCTGACCATGGAAACAAAAGTTGACTCGAAGTGTTTTTATGCACTGGTTTTCAAAGTCAGTTGTCTTAACATTGTCAGGTTTATGAGGGTGACTCGAAATTCCATAGTGAGAGAAAAAAAAATGCAGGATGGCGGTCCATCAATGGTACGGGACGTAACAATAGCATAAACAGCTTCACCAACGCTGGTTGTAGGGGCCACATTTTCACTGACTTTGCTGGTGAATCGTTGGCATCATAGGTTACGTTACCTTTGAAATAGAGAAAATTAAATTCATACTTCTCATTTTTCTAAACTCCTTTTTTGAAAGAAGTGAATCGATTCTTATCCCTTAATTTCTCAACTTTGTGATTTTTCAATCCTCATTGAAATCATTTTTTCAGGTCTATTGTTCTTTAAATCTTCTCCTATACACAAGGTATCATTTTTGTGAGTGATAAAATAGTTTCATGTATATTTTTTATAATGTTCTTCACAGGTTTGTAGTCGTTTCATGCAATACTCCAGTAGTATCCAGTATTTTTCTCCAGTGGTGCTCGCAGATTGCTGAAGTTTGAATCGTTTATTGGAACGAATCAGTGCTGAAACAACACAATATTCAGCTATCAGAGACCAAAAATCTTGCACTACATTTTTCAAACGATGTTTTCAGTTCCAAGAAGTTGATTCGATGTGAAAAATAACAATGGTTTGCAAATTTTGTGAACTTAAAATTTCGGTTCGTTTTTGGAAACTATGAATAGTTCAATGCTCAGTCAAGAATTTAATATCCCAATAATAATTAGGCGAATGTACGTCTTTTCCTATCATTATTACGAAGCAAATATGTGGAATATCGGTTTTAGATAAAAAGAAATCATACCTTCAAAATCATTGGAGCTTTGCTGATGACTGATGCCGAACTGAAGCACATTTCGTTTGTGAAGTGGTATGAGTAGTTGGTTCTCCAACAAAATTCGAAGCTTTGGGGTTGGAAAAAATTCTGGTTTCTTGGAAAGAACCTTCGGCAACTTCTTTTTCGGCGTGAGCTTTGATGTGCCTGTGATAATTCGATAGAGAACATCTCGAAAATTTGTCAGTTTTCTTGGTGCAAAATAGGGCTGTATGGCAAATGGGACATTCAATAGATGCTTCCAAAATATCCTCCGATAGTTTACCTTTTTGATTCTTTTTTCAATTCGTTTTCTTTTCGACTTCTATCGAAACTTCTTCACCCATCATTTTTCGGAAAGTTTTTTCAGAAAGTGTTCCATCATGTTCATATTTTGGTTTTTTATTCGAGGTCAAATTCATCTGCTTCTTTAATTTTCTTATTCCTCTGCTTGCACAGAATTCTAATGACGTTTTCTCTCCTGTAGATTGTTTTTTCGATTGACTTTTTGCACCGTAGTAATCGAAGTTTTTTGATCTGACATGTTTCGCAAGGCTGATGAGCAGAAACTTATTACCATGATTGAATGTGACATGTTCTGCTAGTTGATGTTGCACTCCAGAATAAGTCTCCTTGTCTTCGACATTTTCAAGTAATTTTGACATAGTGTTCCTTACGAAATCTTCAATGTAGGTGATCGTATTTTCGTCGATGGAACGAATATAAAGTGGATTATCCAACCCGTTATATTTGCAAATATTTGTTATATGAATCGGTATACGAAATCCTACTTCAGCCTCTAGCCGATTCCAAAATTTCGTTTGGAGTTCCTCCTCATTGTTTTCAACCATTTTGATTCAACGAAATCTGGAAGGCAATACGCAGAAACGAATATAAGTCTGCAGTGATTACTTCAAATAGATTTTAACCGAAGTTCCTTTATTGAAGATGGTAGCAAGAGGCAAAACCATTCGGCTATTCAAATTAAATTGGAGAATAATTATTTTTCACGCTCTGTTTTCATCGAAAAAACATAAAATAAAGAAGTCATTTTCGACTTTCTTGGATTTATATAAAAGTTGGACAAGAAATTTGATTTGAATCATTCATTGAAATGTCGAATAATCTTGCACCAGTTTTGTCTTTCATTGAAGTATATGTCTAGAATATTGTAAATTTAAATGACGTTTTATGAAGTTCCGAAGAACTCAATCAATGCATCAAGAGTGTTTCATTTCAAGATTATCTTGTACATTCGACTTGATCTCAAATGTTAAATTAACTTAAATTCGGGATTAATTCGACAAATTCATAAGATCTGTTATAAATTTTTGTGATTCGATTTGAATGAATAAATTATCATCGAAATGTCGTTCAAATTTTAATATACCATTCTACGGAAAAGAAGGGAATGACATTCAAAACTCTTACTGTTGAACTGAGACTGATGATTGAATTGCAAACCTCCCATACAGCACACTAGTTCAGAAAGGATTCATAGTGAATTAATTTGGAACTATAAGAATTCAAAATGAATGCATTGAAGACTCTTCCTGAACTATGGTGCTGTGTGGGCTACTAGAATGAAATTTCAAGAAGAAAATCAGAATCTGTAGTATGGAAAACTTTGACACGTGATTTAATTTTTCAGTAAATTTTTTCACCGATCAATTATTTTGTATTTCTCAAACCACATCGAGAATCTCTTGTAAAACGTCATTCGGGATAATAGAATACGAACCATAACATTAATTCCAAATATAAACGCCCGCACAGCACCGGACATTTCTACGTCGTCTCTACGTGGAATCTCCATTCATTTACGTTGCATCCACATCCACCATTTGTCCACTTGGGGTCCACAAAAATGCGACATGGAAATCGGTGGATGTGCTGTTAGGGCGATTAGGTAACTCAATCATCACATACACAAGGTGTACAGGTTTTTATCAAGTACGATTGTACTGATCAATACAAATCAGTACTCGAGTATGCAAATCAGTATGTTTCGCGTCAAACATACCCTCACAAAAATACCGACAAATTAACATGAATTCATCATCGAACATAAATTACACTTACCTCAGTAAAGCAATCCAATGCACTCAACGAATACAATATACGTAATTCACAAAAAATTGAGAAACTTCGCCCAGTTCTTTAATTTAATTTACTTTATATCATTCAATTAGTATTGGTAGGTGTTGATATCTTGATCGCATTTCTCAGCGTGTATACATTGACTCGACGTGTTCCGAGTTTAGCCGACTCGTCACGAAGATTAAGGATCGAAGAGATCTACACACTAGAGTAAGCGATCGAGTGATATTTTTCCTTATTCGATGCTTATCACATCGTTATTTTTCTTTGCGACGCGTTATGTATGGTTACACTTGTGATTTTTTCCTTTAGCCCTTGATTTGAATCATTGTATTGCTTTGCGAATGCATTCATTTCATAGAAGAAAAAGCTTAGGTTAAAAATTCTATCGACATTTATACTGCTCTAAGCGGAATAGAGATACGATTGTTGTAACACATTTGAGGATTTTAAATTTCAAAAAATCATGATTTTTGAGTGGTTCACCCCTCGGAGAAAAGTCGTATTTTGCGCAAACTCTTTTCAGAAGATACGTGATGAATAGAAGTTTAGAGTAAATAATAATAAACTACGTACCTGGGATTGCGCATCGCCATGAACCTCAAATGTTTGAATGATTTCTGAAGGCTAAAACCGCGCAAGTAGCAACAGGAGTTCAAAGTATATACGGAATAGAAACGTCCGTAGAATGTATGAATGAGATACAAAGAATATATATTGAACGTTCATAGAATTTTCGAATGAGACTGTTTTAAATATACTTAGACCATACATAGTACATTCAAAATGTAGGGGAACGCATGCAGGTTGAACCGGCATGCAGGTTAGGCCAGGGAGTTTTTTGTATTTTCAACCATTGGCAACTCTGATTTCATGATGATTGAAGTCAAGTCTTATCATATGTTAACTTTTCATGTGCATAGAATGCAGAAACAGACACCCCTTATGAGTATTCCAGAAGACAAGTGGAAAAACGTGCGAAAAAGTTGTATTCCAATTTATTTCATTCCGTACAAAGAGGATAGTGTTCCTGATGCCAGAGTCCCCTCAAATGACTTGTTACAAACAACAACCGAGGGGTCCTCAATTGTCTTTTTTTACCCATTGATTGAAGATAGTGGATTTCTGGGACCGTTCTTGAATGATATTACAGTTGTAGTGTAGAGTAGTGTAGGGCGAAGCCAGGTTTTTGCACAAATCGAATTTTCGGAGCCAATCGCAAATTTTTCGAAACGAATTCGAAGTAAATCTTCTTGCATTGAATTTTTGAATCGGATAACAACTTCTCGGAGTGAAGTGGGTTCAAAAAAAATTTTCCTGTCCCATGTCATCATCGAGGTTTATAATTCGGTGGTTGAAAATTCCGTGGAGAAATTCACTCATCAAATGGAAGCCATACGTCAAATTCTTAGGTTATTCAATATGACACCTTGGAGCGAGGTCCAAATACAACATTGATTCCATTTCATTCCAAGCCAACCCAGTGAACACTCATGAAAGGAAGAGCTCTTCAAGAAGTCTTTTGAAAGAGCTCTATCGATGTTATATGAATATCTGAATGGTATCATTTTCTTTAGGTCTCATAAAAAATGGCATTCTTGTCATATGCGGTCTACCGGAAAGTAGTGATCTACCGGGGTAGAACGCATACTACAACATATACGAATGTTGTATGCGGTCAACCTCAGCAGAGCGCACACTGCATCGCATATGCATGATGTATGCGGTCTATCTGAATAGAGCACATACAGGAACGCTAAAGGGAAGGGGTAACGTTAATTCGACGAGAAAGAGGCCCAATTTTGAGGATTTTTCTAAACGCTACAAGTAATACAAATTCATTTGATTAATAGTGACATCATAATAGGATAGATGAATATATGAAGAATATATGAAGAATATATGAAGAATATTTCCTGAATTTTTCAAACAAGAGTATTGATAATTCACTCGATGGTAGCAAATCTTTAGAGGCGGCTCGGTGAGAAGCCGGTGTACAGTTCAAATCGAAATCTATTCGACCGATTCTTTTGAAATTTAGTATACTACTTCCTCACATAAATAACCAGGCAACCCTGGGAGTATTTTTCCGATTTTTGAATTTTTTGTGACACTTAGAAGTGAAAACACCGATTTTCGCTCCAAAAAATGGGCTTGTTTGTTACTGTAAAATTGATAATTATCAGGAAACAAAGCTCCCAGCGTTACCTGGTCATTTGTGTAAGGAAATAGTATACTAAATTTCAAAAGAATCGTAGAAATTGTAAAAATAGATTTTGATTTAAACTATGCACCGGCTTTTCACCGAGGCGCCTCTGAAGATTTGCTACACTCAGAAGAAAATCTGGCCGGCACAATCACAGCACCTCGTTGATTTTTGCCTTGACCCTCACATTCCCCTCACATCTGTACGAAGACACCCTGCGTCTAAAGTGGAGCTTTAGGCACCATCCAGAGTATTCTTAGATCCATGGTGAGAACCTTCGGATTTCACTGTACACGTGGGTTCTAATTATATCCTATTCAATTATCCTTATTACATCCTATCCTAGTGGATTTTCTGAATGACTCACTTCTCTACGAATCTTGCCGCCATTTACAAGAGGTCTATTGACACTGAATACCACAATATCAAATGTCCCAGAGACGAAATGATTTCAAGAAACCTTGAATGCTATTAGAAAATAATTGCGTCTCAATAGTCATTATTCGGTATTATAAGCATTCATTATTATAGTACACTACCCTAAAGAAGATACCACCTATGCAAGAATTGACGAACAACCCAGTACTCGAATAACGTTATTTGCCAACTGCCAACTGTTGACAAACAACGTTGGAATAAACCCGAAATGATAACGCTGATCAACACTGGTACGGCGTTGTTCACCAATACTGGGCCAACGTTAACATCAACCCTGAATCAGTACTGGTTTTTCATTGTATACCAACATTGACAATTGATTTTCAACCGGTGATGGTAATCCATTTAAGCCTTTGTACGTAGCTAATAAAAATAATTATATACCTCAGCTGATCTCCATGTTCATACCGAAAGTAAAGAATATAACACATCTGTTCGTATGTTGCTGGAGTTTGAATCGTTTCTTGAAACGAATGAATAATCCGAAAACATGTGAAGAAGTCAATTCGAGAACATGAGTAATAATGGTTTTTTGAATTTTGTAAGTTTAAATTTTTGTTTCGATTAATTTCTATAAACGATTCAAACTTCAACAATAATATTTTCGTGCTGTTTCTCTTTTTCAATATATTAATAGGAAACCTTGATATTACAACAATAGGAAGAAACATTTTTGATACTTAATTTCATTGCAAGTTGAGAATATACACTGAAAGTATTGCCAAAAATTATTATTGCACTTATTATATTATTATTATTATATTATTACTGAAAATGGAAAGCAAGAACAAGAGAGGACATTTGATGTTGCGAAATACAACATGATGCATCCTCTTTCAATCCTTCTTCTTTCGCAGTGAACTTCCACCTTCTCTATCTCCAGCATCGGTTAACCATCGACTGGTCGTTGTTAAAATTGCCACATCTCCCGCTTGGTATTTCTCTACCAAGATATCTACATAAAAAACTCTGCCAATTGATAGGCACAAAGCTTCCTCGTTCCTGTCCAAGTGATACGCAAACGTATTTTTACCCAAAAACTCTGCTCAAATATTGAAATGTATATATAATACGTTTGCATGCAAACAAACTCATCACAAAAATTTCATTGCAATCGGATAACACGAAGCGAGAACATGCCTGGTCGCAAAATCACAATTTTTGATATCATGTTTCCTCCCTCTCTCCCATTTTCCTGTAAGGATCGAGTTGAAACTTATACGGCGGCACTATCGACACTGCATAAAACTGTGGGAGAAATTTCATAACGATAGGATGATAGAAACGAAAGATATCCCCATGGTAATGACATTTTCGAGATTTTCAAATTTTGTTTCGAAGCTTAGTGCTTACCATTTTCTCCCCTCAATTCCGTTTTGCTTGGAATTTATAACGTACACCTAGCACCTCGTGGAATGAATATGCTCCAAGTTCCAAGGCTTTCAGATGATACGAACATGGGAGAGGCATGCTTTCAAAGAAAATACAGACCCCACAGAAAAATTTTCCACAATTTTCAACCGATTGGGATGAAACTTACATCGTACCACTGTCGGATCATGACAACAACGTGGTACAAGTTTGATCGGATTCGGATAATAGGGAGCAAAGATACACGCTTACGCAAAATGTTCATTTTTTGTTAGAGTTCTTCTCATCCACTCAATTCTCCTGAATGAATCAGGTTGAACCTTATATGGGACCACTATCACCCTAGTCCACAACTGTGATAAACATTTCGAAACGATCGGATAAGCAGAACGGGAAATATGCGCGTCCGAAACTTAGGGGGGCTACAGCCACACACACACAGGCAGACAGACAGACACGGTAACATCATTGTTCCCCGAGTTCTGAGGAACATGTTGGTGTAGGAGATTTTGAATTCCGAGACAAAAATATTTTCGGCTCCTCGAAACGATCACAAAGCTTCCCTCTAAACGAGGGAGCAATATAATCAATTTATCAATTCCGATATGCACAGTCTGTGAAGAGCTTTTCAATTCCCAGTGAGAATTATACAAATTTTGTTCCAATCTTCTCACTCTCTCACTCACAGTCCCGAAAGTTCATTGCCCCGGAGGTGCAAAATCCCGAAAGTGCATTATTCTGCGTTATTCCGAAGGTTTGTTGTCCAGGAATGAATAACATTACTTTCCGTGGTCTATGATTCAGGATAATGGACTTTGGGTATGACAAGTTTTCGAGATAATGCACTTTCGGGATTCTGAATTTCGGGATTCTGCACCTTCGGGGAACTGAACTTTCGGGATTGTGAGTGTCTACCGTTTTAATGTTTTCATTCATCTAAAGTTTCAATGTTTTCAGTGCTCTAAATTCTCACCTTCCATTAGTTTATAAGTCGGTGTAGCAGAAAAGTTTTTTTTTGTTTGTCCTTCTGCTTGCGTCCACATGCACTGTACAACAATTGTACATTTTGAGATATCAAAGTTGACAGGATTTTCCCCAATCTTTTCTTCAGATCTTTATATGGATCACATAAAGTCTTCATGTACGATAGCTGAAAAATGAGTGGAATCCCATGTAAGGATTGTATGAAAAAGGCAGTATGGATCAGCACGATAAATTGAAGAATTCAATACAATCGCAATTTAAAATATGTTGAACTTCATTCCAGAATTGCCAGAATCTTATTGAATTTCATTCAAGAAACAATAGATATTCACGGAATCGTGAAGAATTCTAATATTCGGACAGTATTGAAAAAAAATAATATTGATTGATTATTTAATTATAATTTATAAATTCGAAAACCTCTTTCGAATTCAAAGTGTACGCCTGAATCCAGATCTAAATTGATTGGTTCCAACAATGCATTCAAATATTGCAACAAAAATTATTGTTCAGATAAATGATCCAGTGAAATTCGAAACATGCAACGGAAAAATCATATTCTAAACATGAGAATCTTCTCTGTAATAGGAGGCAAGAATATATCTCCCTCTCAGCATGAGGGGCAATTCTTCTAATATGCAGACGAAGATTAGAATATTTTCACCTTATGTGGAGAACAAGATATTCTTGAATCCTGTGATAGAGGAGATTCTCATTTTTAGAATGTGATTTTGCGATAACGTAAATAAACCAATAAAAATGAATTATTTCTTCAATGCATGTCTAAAGAAAATGTTTGAGGATACTAATACCGTGATTGGAATCGAAATTGTACATAACAAACTTACCATACACTTTTGAATATCTTCAAATGTTGTCAGATTGTTTTCATATTCAAGAAAAGTTTCATCCTCTGTCATAGGTAATTTGATCTTTAACTGCTCGCTGATGTTGTCCAACTCATTATTCGAAGTATTCACACTGGACCGTACCCATTGTTGTATCTCCTCTGCTTGCTTCTTCATATCATAGCTCAAGCTTCTCTTGATTTTTTTCAACTCGTCAGTTAACAAATTGAAACGATGGTCAATCTGACTCTCGAGATGTTCATCTGAATGTTCAAAATTAGATAATATAATTAATGAAAAGTAATTGGTGATAATTATCATAAATAATTAATATAAATGAGATATAATGACGTAGTGTTTGTTCATGGGAAATTGTTATCAGAAACTTACGCAGCTCATCCAACGTCTTGATTTTTGATGTACTACCTGTATAAAAAAAACAGAAAAATGTAAGAAATATTGAAATAAATTCTCAGCACTCATCAAAAGGAATTGAAAAAAAGCAAAGGAACTTGAGGGGACTCAAGCGTGAAGAAGTGCGAACTTTTTTCAAAAAGTACGTAATGATTACACATTCAAAATGAATAATAATAAATTATATGCTTGGAATTGCGCATTGCTGCAAACTTTCAATATCTCAACGATTTCTGAAGGCTAAAAAGTAAAATTGTAAAATTTTAACCTTCAAACGTCCACAAATCCCACAATTTCCAAATATAGACCAAGATACATAGAAAAGATAACTATAGGAATAGTATTATATAATTATAGAATATTCACTTGGCAAATTTCCTTTTTTTTCTGTGAAGGTTTAACGGAAGCTTTTTCCTGTGTGAGTGGTATAATAGCTCCTCCATTAGATTTTCCACTCTCATCCATTTTACTGTTGTCGTCTTTCGCTGAAAATTTCCATCTTCAATACATTGATACATAGGAAATGTACGTATTGCTACAGGTCAAAATTGAATAGCAATTTATGTAACAAAAACTTCAAATGTGGCATAATCAAAGAAATTACCAGGCACCGAATCCATGTCAGATTGTGGAGAACAATTTTTCAGAGGTTTCTGCGTACTGGGATTTCCGTGTTTTTGGAATTCTGCGTAATAACAAAGAACAAATATAAGAATACAAACAATTTACATAATCATTGAAATTTGAAATAAACTCAGATAATTAATAAACTATAATAATTAGAAAACCAAATTATAATTCAATTGTTGTGAATAAAATCTGCTTATTTTTGGGGTTCGATCAGTTGATAATCTTAATAATTTAATTTCTATCACATGAAAATTCAGATACAAATGTATCCCTATTCAACGAATTTCAATTAATGGAATAAATTCTCTAGACTGCATCTAAATCATTCAATATTTATAGTAATGATACTAACCTCTAATACTAGGGATGTTATTCAGTTCACGTTTTGCTTCCTTTTTACTCAATGGCAATTCATCATTTTCATCGTTTTCTTCTGCACCGCTGCAGTTTGAAGAATTATCATCGTCTGATGCAGTTTCTCAATGATGTTGTGTATATGATCGATTCAAATGTCGCATTGCTTGTGCATAATCAACTGCCACAGATGAAAGAATTCAAAGATGATTATAGAGATGTTGCATATGGACATGGAGAAAATATGAAGACTTTATGCTCACCACATTGAGATGAGATTTCAATTTCGTACAACTTCCAGTTGTGATTTGGCGATTTTGATTGTTCAACCCAATGATCAACATGATTATAATCTGCGGCAGGGGGATAATGACAATACCATTTCATTTCCTTTTATATAAGCCAGGATCGAGGCACCATTTCAACAGATTTTTTCTTTGCCTTATTCAGAGTAAAACTGAGAACGACAAATTCCGTAGTCCGATTTGAACTGAGAATGGGAGACTTCCCTACTGTAAATTCCCAGTTAGTTCGCATGGGTCTTCGCATGGGAATTCGGTGGGTCGCATCCCTGGCGAAAAAACGGCGTGCACATAAAGTTCAAACAGCGTACCAATAACGTGATTCTGGCCAATATACGTTCAATGCACGCTTACTTCAATATAAGCGTGAGTACAGCGTGCATGAACGCTTTTCTTCACGCTCGATCCACGCTCAACTGCGCCAATTGACTCTTAATACACTCTCATGTGACGGTGATAACCCTCCTATGCGACGCTCCAAATGCACGCTTCATTTTCACCAGGGATGGGTTTTCGCATGGGAATCAAGTGGGTCGCATGGGGATCAAGTGGGTCACATGGGTCTTCGCATGGGAATCAAGTGGGTCGCATGGGTCTTCGCACAGGAATCAAGTGGGTCGCATGGGTCTTCGAATGGGTTGCATATGTCTTCGCATGGGAAGCAAGTGGGTCGCATGGGTCATCACATGCGCATCAACTGGATCGCATGGGTCGTCCCATATGAATCACGGGGGTTTTTTCCTCGGTGAAAAAACGGCCTATTTTCAACAATTTTTCCCCATATAAAAAATGAAATATCTCATTCAAACTTTTTACTGTCTCAAAGATACATATTTGTCAAAGAATTTCTGAAATTTTCGTAGGAGATGAACAAAACTCCGCGATTGCGACGTCATTTCCGACGACCCCTCGGGAAAAGGTGCATCCGCGTTGACAGCAGAACTCATAACAGAATCATCCAAAATGAAAAAAACCAAAATCCGTGTTTCAGTTGAGACCATAAAATAGAACTTGGACGAAGGAAAAAAAAACAAGTGAAGATTGGATTTTTGGCAGACGGTTTCACAAAAAAATAAAAATTTCGGTGAAATTTACACTACATTTTGAAGGAAAAAAAATAATTGTAATTGAAAGGAGGAGACATCTTTCGTCCAAGTTCTTGTGAATTAAATCCCAAAGACCTGTGTGGAATTTTATGAGAATCGGTCGTGTAGTTCTTGAGAAATCTTGACAACCGTTTTTTTCTGAGATGCGTCGGAGAAATGTTTATAACTGGCTCAATTACCAGAATTTTAACATTCAAATTTGACAAAATATAGTTCAGAGGTTACACTGGAAAAAAATGTAGTGGAGCCAACTGCATATGAGTTTGGATACGGCGAATCCCGCCATGCGGTTGACTGAACCGAATATCGATGGGATCAAATGCTTATTCAGTCATTTCAATCGATATTCGGTTGCGTCAACCGCATGGCGGGATTTGCCGTATCCAAACTCATATGCAATTGGCTCCACTACATTTTTTCTCAGTGTATTTTATATGTACTCAAAAATGCAAGTGATAACTTGTCTTCCTCATATGTAAAAAAGAATGAGAAGATGAGCGTTGTTTTTTCGCCTCTAAGACCCCTCTAAACCTCTGAATATCAAATATCAGATATTTTTTCGACTATTATTGCACATTCATGAAGTTTTTTGGTTGATGCCACATCTTCCCATGGGTAACGCATGCGACACCTTCCCATTGGTGACGCATGCGACAGTTTCCCTTGCGTGACCCATGGGACACTGCCGCATGTGTGACTCATGGGAAAATGTCGCATGTGATACCCAGTCTCAAATTCGCATGGGTATCCTCCCATGCGACATTTTCGCATGTGACGCACATGAGAAAAATCCCCATGGGACATCATCACATGCGAAACAAACCCAGTCTTAAATTCGCATGGGTCTCCCCATGCGACACCTTCGCATGGGAAGTCCATGCAACATTCTCATATGGGCCACCCATGTGAAACTTTCCCATGGAATATGATCGCATGCGTAATAAACCCAGTCCCAAATTCGCATGGGAAATTTCGCATGCGAACTAACTGGGAATTTACAGTAGGGTTGTTAATGAAAATATGAATATGTATTTTTATTTATAACTTTACGCGAACGCTGTTCAAAATATTTCACTATCTCTGGATCGATTCAAGTACATTTATTTTCTGCTGTCCATTGTGTTGTCATCATAAACAATCCAAAGTATACAGAGAATTAGAACTGTATTTATGAGGGAACCAAATTCGCTTCGAACAAAAACTGTCTTTGTTATTTTACTCCCAAAATTATCAACAAATCATGAGTAACAGATCTTGGAATAGGGAATATTTTGTTCTAGAACGTAACAATATTCAATCTGTAAATATAACCATAACCATAAACAATAAACATAATATTCTGTGGCCATTTCGGCCTTGCTACCATTCAAAATTGTGTTTTTCAAAATGATGGAAAGTTCATCATCATGAAGTAATCAGTCTTACGACTGGTTTGATGAAACCCTCCACCCCTGTCTATTATCCGCCAAACGTTTAATTTCAACATATCTACTACATCCCTTGTCTTGTACGATTTGCTTCATATAACTTGCTCTAGGTCTACCTTTACCAGTTTTACCATTCATTTTCCCTTCCAATATTGTTTTCAATAAACTCTCATGCCGTAATGTGTGTCCTATAGGATTGCTCCTCCTTTTCACGATGTGTTTCAAAAGATTTCTTTCTTCATTTATCTGCTCGAGTACTTCTTCATTTTTGACTTTGTCTATCCATTTTATTCTGAGCATCCTCCTATAACACCACATTTCAGAAGCTTCAAGTCTTCGTTGATCAGTTCTCCCCATTGTCCAAGTTTCGCAACCATATAATGCTGTGCTCCAAACGTAACTTTTCAAGAATTTCTTCCTTACTTCCAAGCTTATATTTTGTGAGCATAATAACTGTCTCTTTTGATAAAAAGCCTGTTTCCCTTGTGCTATTCTTGCTCTTATATCTCTTCCGCTTTTGCCGTTCTCTGTAATTATGCTTCCTAGATATTTGAATTCTTTCACCTGTTCAATTGTCTCGATATCTATTTCGATTCTCGTTCTTCTAGCTGTTTTCGCTGCTGTACACATCATGAATTTTGTTTTGTCTTTATTTATATTCATACAATAGTTTTCCAATAATATTGTTCTCATGGTGTTGAGAATATTCTCCAACTCAGTACTACTCGTGGCCAATATAGCTATGTCATCTGCGAATCTCAACATACTTATATTTTCTCCCTGAATCTGTAATTTCGATTGAATTTCCTCCTTCACTTCGTTCATTGCTTCTTCTATATATAAATTGAAAATCAGTGGCGATAATGAGCATCCTTGTCTCACCCCTCTTCTTATTTGTGCTTCCCCTTCCTGACCCTCTATGTCTATTATTGCACTTTGATTCTTATATAATTCGTATATTATTCTTCTATCTTTATAATTTATTCCCACCTTCTTCAGGATCGCAAACATCTTCTCCCAGCCCACATTATCAAAAGCCTTCTGTATATCTACAAAACCCATGTACACAGATTTCTTCAGCGCTATCCTTTTCTCTATTACTGCCCTGAGTGCTAAGATTGCTTCTCGCGTCCCCCTATTTTTTCTAAAACCAAACTGATCCTCTGCCAATCTACTCTCTGTTTTATTTTCCATCCTCCTGTATATAATTTTGGTTAGCATTTTCGAAGCATGTGAAGTTAAACTGATCGTTCTGTAGTTCTCGCATTTGTCTGCCCCTTGTTTTTTCGGGATAGCGACAATTTTATTCTTTTGGAAATCTTCCGGTACTCCTCCTTTTTCGTACATATCTCTAATCAATTCAAACAGTGCGTCGCGAGTTCCTTCACTGGAGGCTTTTATAAGGTCCCCACTTATGCCATCTATGCCTGGCGCTTTATTATTTTTCAATTCTTTCAAAGCCTTGTCGAATTCTGATCTCAATATCGAATCTCCCAATTCTTCCTCATCTACATCCTCCTCCTTCTCTAATAATGCTATATCATCGTTTCCTCTATACAAGTCTTCCAAATGATTGATCCACTGTTCTATTTTCTCTTCCGTTTTTATCAATTGTCGTCCTAGAGAGTTTCTAATCTTATTGCTTCTAGATTTCATTTGTCCGAAAAATCTTTTAATAATCCTATATGCTTCATCTATTCTTCCTAAATGCAATCTTATTTCTATTTCCTGACATTTCTCTTCCAACCACTGTTCTTTTGCTTTCCTTGATTCTCTTATTATTTTATTTCTCAATGATTTGTATCGTTGCTGGCCTCCTTGGCTATCATTATTCTTGTATTTTCTTCTTTCATTCATCAATTCTGAAATTCCTCCCGTTATCCATGGGTTTCCAGGTTCTACTCCATCATTCTTCAAAATCTTATCCGCACATTCTCTTATATTCCCCTTCATCTTTGTCCATCTCCTCTCTATTCCCAAGTCTTTCTCTTTTTGATCTCCCAATTTTTCATCCAACATTGTCTCGAATGCCTCATGTGTTTGTTTTTGCTTGAGGTTCTTGAAATTCCATCTTTTCTGCATTTTCCTCCCCTTCTTCAGAGATTTGAATTTCAGAGAACATTTCATCATCAACATATTATGATCACTATCTATATCTGCACCGGGATAAGTTTTACAGTTTTTCACTTGGTTTCTGAATCTTTGTTTCACTACTATGTAATCAATTTGGTATCTTGCTGTATCTCCTGGCATTTTCCAAGTGTAGATTCTTCTTGGATGATTTTCGAATACAGTGTTTGTGATAACCATCTTATGATTTTCACAAAATTCGACTGAACGTTGTCCTCTATCGTTCCTTCTCCCTAACGCGAAATCTCCTATAATGTTGTCCTCTTTTCCTCGTCCTACTACCGCATTTCAATCCCCCATCACTATCAAATTCTCTTCTCCCTTCACATATTCTATCACTCCTTCTATTTCTTCGTACGTTTTTTCAATATCTTCCTCCGAATATGCAGATGTGGGCATGTATACTTGGACGATGACTGTGTCTACCGGTTTTGTTCTGATTCTAACCATCATCACACGTTCATTATGTTGCAAATAATTTTCTATTCTATTTCCTACTCTTTTATGCATCACAATTCCTACACCTGCTTGACCGTTTTTTGATCCTGTATGAATTATTCTATAATCCCCACTCCAGAAATCGCCCTCTTGTGGCCATCTCATTTCGCTAATCCCCATTACGTCTATATTCAACCTATTCATTTCTAATTTCAAATTTTCTAATTTTCCCGCTTGTCTCAGTGATCTAACATTCCACGCTCCGACGCGAAGAATGTTGTTTCTTTTCACTATCCTATTCTTCGGTTTTCGTTCCTTGCTGATGAAGCTTCCTCGAGCAGCCTCCACCCGGAGATCCGAACGGAAGACTAGTTTACCTCCGGAATATTTTACCCGAGAGAGCGCCATCATGTATTTATTAATTCGTTTGTTTGTTTTTGTTACATAATATTCCAGGTTAGGAAAAAGGTTTCATTTCCTCGGGAAGTATTGAAACATGTCAAGGAAGGTTGTTTCCCCTTGCTTTCCTTCCGATCAATTTTGACGATGTTTCTGGCATTAGGATGATTCCGTTCCTCTCAGTTTGTATTCTTTTTCTTGAGTAGTTTATTCCACTCAAAAAAAAGATCCAACTCTGAGATACTTATCCTCCCCACCACGTAAAGGAAGCAGATACTACCAGGGATGGATAAAAAGGATATCAAGGACAGGTATCATGAATATCCCCCTGGAAGACCCGCAATCATCCACGGGGAGGGATGGAAAGTTATGCAATATAATTACAACATAAGATGAATAATCTATATGAAATGTTTATGATAATAATTGATAATTGAAAATTTATATGTATACATATAAGTATACTTACTTTTCGCTCGCCATCCTGCAAACATTTGAACGTGTAATACACCGGCGGCGTGTCTTTCGTCGATCAAAAAAGTGAAAAAAATGGAACACGACCAATGTTGCCAGAGTATAACGTACGGACTGTACGCTTGACGAATCATGAGAGACTATTAAATGGAACTCCCAATAAGAAAATCTGAGAAGGTCACACTCTGGTGACGCAGAACGCGACTAGACACGGTACAACGTGATGAATATTCCTAGCCGTCATTACCTCACGTGGCGCGAAATTCAAATTCCACCATTTAAGGATCAGTTTATTCCATCACTAATGAGTGGAATATTATCTATAAACGTTAATAAATTATTTTTGTTGTTGGTCTTAAACTCTTCAATAATTCAAATTTGAAATCGAAATGTCTTGTACTATTCACAGCATCGAATTTGACTAAGATCATTGAGGTTATAAGATGCACTTTTGTTTCATTTGTCTTTCATTATTCACCAGTTCAGTTGATTTTATTGTATATCACATATCCGTGGATTTTATGTGTGTTTATACATTTATGATTACATTACATGATTTATAATACATTTTGGATTTTATGTATGTGTTACTACATTTGTTGAGTGATGCTCAATGAAATTGTGACTTGTTTTACAATATGACTAGCTACGATAGATTAAAAAAATTTCGTTTCGTACATAGGAAATCTCAATCTTCAGATTCAGACGAAGAAGATAATTACATTTAAAAAGTGACTTACATATCACCGTCCTCAGAAAAAAGTGTCCATATGATTTGTTCCAGGTAATCATTTAGTTTTAGTCCGATTTTAATTTTCTATTTTCATTTTTAGAAGAGTCTCAGTATGCTTCAATTGAAAATTACAACGAAACTTCTATTTATGACTCGTCACCTCTACGACAAAATGTGAGAATGTGAATGCATTTGTACAATTCCTTCATGAAATAAGGTAGTATTTAATGTTTGAATTGATTTTTCATGGCTATTCCGAGCCAATAACGTACACTGGTTAGAGTATCATGACCTATCCATGATAAAACACTTCATCATGAACAATTGTGGAATTTGCAGCAGGGAGTTCAGGATAGATGAAATCTTTATGAGATAAAATTTCATCAGAATTGATATTGGTTCAAATTCAATACTCATCATGAATCTGTGAAAAATTTGATTTCAAAATGATTCTTTCTTCAGGGGGTGGAGGGAAAAGGATTTCTGAATGTACATATCGTATATCTTCTTGTAAGCTATACAACAAATAATACTTTGAATTGTGTGATGATGGAATACGGTGAATCAACTTGAGTTATGAACGGGCAATTTTTATGAGTGGAAAACAGCTGTTGAATAACCCTTGTACAAATGATGCATATATGGCCCATATATAAACTGTATTTGATTCATATATGAACTTGGTACGAATCATATATGATCATATATAAATCATATGTAATTCATATATGTGGCATATATGACCATATAAAATTCATATACGATTGTTCAACCCATATAAGGACCAAACATGACCCATATATAGGGAACATAACGCCATATATGAAATGTATATGGCCCATATATGAATGTCTGAAATCATACCCTAGCAAGTTCGTGATACGTATCTCTTAGGTATATTTCAGGTATCGATGAGGTTTCGTATCTTTGAGGTATCATAGCAGTATACTTGAAGTATTTATACTCAATTGCAACCTCGATAATACGTTTCATATGGTTAAAAATGATACCCCAAGGATACTAGAATGAAACGTAACGTATCAATATATGATACGGAAATGTAACATTGCTCTCAACAGGGTGTCTGCTGTCTAGAAATTCTACCAGAATTGTTCAACCACAAATTCGCGTTGAATAGAATGACCGGTTAGGCGCATAGAATTTCCAGGTGCCCTGGTTAAAAGGTCCAATAGAAACCGATAAAAACCGATTAAAAATCAATCGGAATGAATAGGATCAATCGGAGAGGCTCAACTACCGATTCAAGATGAATAGGAATCAATTGGAACGTGGTATATATAGGATTGAATTGAGGATTTACCGATAGGAGAATATTTGTTTTATTGGAATTAATATGACTTTCAGTGATCAATCGGTTTGTATGAGAGATATCTGATTGAGAGTTTGAAAATTTCTCCATTTCATGAGGCAAATGGTTTTCATCGGGAATTCTCATGACCTAAAGCTATTGGAACCAATCGTAAATGTTACGTAATGGGAAATTTAATCGGTTTTCATGAAGAATGTCCAATTCGATTAGAGTTCGTACAGATTTGATCGGTCTGTAGGTTTTAATCGGATTATTCCACTATCCGAATTCATGGGGAATGATAGGACCATTTACGGATCTGAAAATTGAATAAGATTGAATGAGAAATATCCGATTCGAATTCAGAATGCCTTTCAGCGGATTAAATCATCGGTTTTTATCAGAATTTTCGGTGATTTCGGTCTATCGGAACCAATGGGGAAATTGTACAAAATTCAAGACTTACTGGGTTTCTATCCAGAATATCCAATTTGATTTGAGTTTGTTTATTTTATTGGTCAAGAGGTTTCAATTGGATTATTCGATCATCCCACACTGAGAGAAAAGGTGGGTACAGACAATGGTAATATAGTTGATTCAACAGTAGAATACGATTGGATATATCCAACTAAATCTGACTGTTGACTCAACTACATGCAGTTGACTCAACCATCATGGTGTCAAGTCAACGAATATACTGTCAATCTGGCCGTATATTCGTTGACTTGACTATGATATTCAGTTACCCTAACAACAAAATATAATTGATTTTCGATGAAATGTTTTTTTCAGTGCAATTCATGGGAAATAAAAGGAATATTTACGGGATTGAATATTTGATAGCATTGAATGAGAAATGTCCAATTCAATTTCGGACTTTATTCCATCGCATTAGCCCTGGTTGAAAAATCCGATAAGATCCGATAGAAACCGATTCAGAATCAATCGGACTGCATAGGATCAATCAGAACAGTTCAGTCCCCGATTCAAAATCAATAAGAGTTTATCGGAATTTCTTTTCTGTAGGTTTCAATCGGGGATTCACCAATCAAAAAATCTGCATTTTATGGGAATTAATCAGACTTCACACAATCTATTGATGATTGGATGATTGAAATTTTCTCCATTCCATCAGGCAAACGGTTTTTATCGGAAGTTTCCACAATTTCAATCTATTGGAACTAATGAGAAAATTTGTGAAATTGAATGATGAATGGGTTTCTTATGGGAGATTTCTGACTGCATTTAAGGATGTATCGATTTCATTGATCAATGGGTTTCAATTGGATTATTTCAACATTCAAATTTATTGGGAATAATAGGCAAGTTTACAGATTTTAAAGTCCTATAGGTATGTATCGGCAATAACCGATTCAGTTTTGAAATTCCTTTCATTGCATCAGATCATTGGTTCTTATCGGAATCCCTGGTGACCTCGATGTATTGGAATTAATGGGAAAGTTGCTGGGATAAGAAACTATAATCACAGAATACCAAGAGAATCCAATGAGGAAATATTTCATTGGTATCAATCGGAATTTTTATCAGTGATGGAATATCCATTGGATCCCATTCAGAAATATGTTGCTGGTACAAATTATGATTGTAATGATTGATAAAATGCCGATTAAATCAAATTAAAAAATATTGTGTCCGTACGAGTTGGAATTTTTATTATTGATAAAATACCAATTGGATCCCATTGAGAAACGTTTTACTGGTATCAATTGGAATTTTCATAATTGATAAAACTCCGAATGAATCAAATTGAAAAATATTGTATTGGTATCAACCGGAATTTTTACTATTGATAAAATACCAATTGGATCCCATTGAAAAATATTTGACTGGTATCAAATGAAATTTTCATGATTAATAAAATGCCGATTCAATCCAATTAAAAAATATTTTATTGGTATTGATCGAAATTTTTTATCAACCATAAAATACCCATTGAATCCAATTAGAAAATATTTTCTCTGTATCATTCGGAATTTTTGTGTACAATGAAATACCCATTGAATTCCATTGAAAAATATTTTCTTGGTATCAATAGGAATTCTTATTATTGATAAAATACCTATTGGATGCCATTGAAAAATATTTGACTGGTATCAATGAGAATCTTCATAATTAATAACATACCGATTCAATCCAATTGAATAATATTGTATTGGCGTCAATCGGAATTTTCATTGATCATAAAATACCAAGTGAATCCAATTACACAATATTTCATTGATACCAATCGGAATTCTTATTATTGATAAAATACCTATTGGATCCCATTGGAAAATATTCGACTCGTATCAATTAGAATTTTCATAATTGATAAAATACCGATTGAATCCAATTGAAAAATATTGTATTGATATCAATCGGAATTTTTCATCCATCATAAAATACCGATTGAATCCAATGGGAAAATATTTTCTTGGTCTTCATTGGGATTTTTATTATTAATGAACTCCCATGCTCTCATTGAGACCGATACAATCCCTCATATGTCCAATGGACTATTACCAATTGGATCTTATTACTATAGGACACCCATCCCTGACATAAGAGAGTCATTTAGTTCACATTGATAAGCACGGCATCGAGCGAGCGGGTGTTTCAGATCGATCTTCTAGATTAGGCAACGACAACTGCGGTACGAGGTGGATGGGTGATCACCATGTTAATAACACATAAATCATCGTTTGAATTTATTTCAGCAATAATTTGTCATACGTAATGATTGAATAAACCATATATGTGTTTGTTTTATTGATACAAAATGCGCGTATATAATGTATATAAACCGTTCGTTGGTTGGGTTAACAACCAATAAAATTCAATGAGAAAATCGCGATGCAGCAACCAATTCATTCCGATAAGTTTTTTCATCGGATTCAATCGGATTTTTTCACCAGGGAAAATGCCGATTAAATCCAGTTAAAAATTATCTTATTGGTATCAATGGGAAATTTCCGATGCAGAAACTCAATTCATTCCGATGAAATGTTTTTTTATCGGATTCAATCGAATGTTTTAACCAGGGGAAAGACCGATTAAATCCAATTAAAAATTATCTTGTTGGTATCAATGGGAAATTTCCGATGCAGAAACTCAATTCATTCCGATAAATTTTTTTTTCATCGGATTCAATCGGATTGTTCAACCAGGGTGGATTACACTTACAATAATTGCAAATTACAAAGTCTAAATTGTAATACAAAGGAGAAGTGTTTAGTATTTTTCGAGTAACAATGATACTGTATGAAGTTCTCTTCCAAGGGTATCCTCTTAGTATCGAAGATACTTTAAGCGTATCTTTTACGCATCATTCAAGTATCAAATTGAACATTTTGCGACGTAACATTCACGTATCATTGAGGTAACACGAACTTGCTAGGGTATATGGCCCATATATGAATTATATAGGGGTCATATATGAATCTGTGAAATCATATATGTACCATGTGTGGTCATATATGCCGCATATATGATTCATTTTTACAAGGGAAGTTCTGATCAATTAATGAATATTAATAATATAATTTCAACCGTGTAAATCTCATGAGAATGGTCAGCAATATGACTTGGAGAGATTCAAACTTTTCAAAAGTGTATATTCATTAGGGAATAAACGTTTCTGAATAGGATTTCTCGAATGTATAAGGTTGTTCCTCCGCGGATTAAATTGATCCCCCTCCCATAACTAGGATTATATACTTTAGATGAATATTTAGATGCATTAATGGTTTTTGAATTTCCTCGAAACGAACTGGAATAACTGTCGATTTTCGATGGTTAACATTCTTAAAGCTGTCTGATGATATTGAGGAGATACCAGCGTACCATCCCAGTGAACATTTGTCTACAAGATTTCTTCGAACTGAATTGATGGAACAGCGTTGACTTCCGCAGGGAATGAGCTTTGATACTCCATCAATTGCTGTACAGAGCCTAGATTTCAAAAAAATTCTGCGAAATTTTTGCAATTTTTCAATGCTTGAGGACTCTCAAGTTAAATATGTCGAAAACGAATTTCCCATACAGTTTAGCAACTCCATAAAGGTGTATTTCTGTTTCTTCTTCTCTTTTGAACTAATTGTATTCTGTTGCTGTGAATTGTTGGTTGGAAGACATTTTTACAAATAACAAAATTCTTCCTTTACATAGAAAAATTTTTCTGAAAAAATTATTTACACGATTATAGTTGAAAGTACTGGTAGTTTGAGAATAAGCTGAACTTCATTATTTCACAGGAGGAAAATGATAATGGCGACTGTAATGCGAATGTCGAAGAAGTCGCATCGATAACGCCTATTCCATCATCTCCATGCCCCTCAACAACGACCGAAAGTAATCTTAGACCTAACAATGTAGAAGTAAATTTTTTCCAAACAACTATTCAAAAAAGTGTAGAATCATCACAGTCAATTCTATGTTTCCTAATCAAATGACCGTGGCAACGACTGAGAGTGATAATGAATCGAATTCACCACGATCCAATCCAACACTGTACTTTACACAAAATGAAAAGGTCGATTCACAAGACGGCACAATTAATTCAAAAGTCTTGGCTTGGATATTACGTAATAGCACTGAAAAATCTCTAAACGTTGTTAGAACCTTTAGAGCACCTTAAACGTTCCATAAATGTTCTCAGAATGTTCTCAAAACTTTCATGGTATGGGGGAACACGTCAACTAATTTTCTCCCTCTGTTGCGTATACGCAACGTCACTTTTCAAAAAATTCATATGTGCAGTGTGTGTGAGGTATTGCGATAAATTTTTTTTTGTTCGGAAGGTATATCCTTAGGCTTGCTCCCCCTCAATATCTCAACCACCTTCAAAACACACACTGACATACACACTTGTATATGTAGACACATGTTTTTCAGACAAATTTTGAATCGCACACTAAAAATTGTCAAACGTTAATTCTTTTTCTGGTCGACATGAAAATACGTTCACATAAAGGCGAGGAAAAATTATAATTGGTTTGTGAATTACCTGGGTGTCATTATGCGTGTTCTAAGTAAGTCCCGAATCTGTGTTGCGTGTACGCAACGTTGGCGCGTTGCCCGACAAATGGATTCGACTTTCCGTCGTGTTTCTGCGATACATTTTTTATACGTTATTTGTTATTCTTTTCCTTTTCAATGATTAGTTTCTGTTTTCTGGATAATTCTACATTTTTTGCTTCCCTTATCCGTATTATTTGCTTCACAAGTATAGCAACACTTGGGCGGGTCGTGTTCGATATCGCTTATGGTTTTCACCACTGCGGATTCGACTTCCTCCACTAGGTGGCTTCAGCGCTCTTGCGTTCTCAAACACAGCTAGATGCTGGAAAAGTATGGATAGCGCACTGAAGTCGATTGTTGAACCATTCATACATTTTATAAGTCATAGTATTCCTACGTGTGCGATATGGAAACGAGATCTTTCCGTAGTCAGAGAGAATTGACGCGCATCATAGATCAGTGCAGTGAAAGTGAAAATGAAGAAGGAAGGATCATTTTGAACTAGAACACGAGAATTATATACACCCCTCCGTCAACTGTTGATGCATTGAGCGATGAAGAGCACATCGATGATGAGAATATCGTTGACGACATCGATCCCACTCTCGAAGTCGCTGGTGAGATTGAGGTGAATTATGATTCGACTGAACAAGATTTTTCTGGTCCATCGACGAGCACGGATCGTGCGGAAAATGCAAGACGCGTGTACACGGCAGAAGCCCAATTCGGCGAACCAACTTGGAAAAAAGTCAAACGTCATTCATTGAAATTCTTGGAGATCGACGAAAAAGCTGTCACTCCTCTTGAGGAAAAGATTGTTCGTGATCATAGTAAGTGCTTTAGTAATTTCAGAATTTCACAAATTTCGTATATTTTTTAGAATTCCAATTTTTATTCGGTAATGCCATCCAAATTAATATTAAATTTCAATAATACTGAGGGAAAATCTGGTTACACCAGGGAACAAAACCGGAACTGTTTGTCTATTTTCTATTTTTCATCATCTCTCTTCGTCAAGTTTGATGATTTTTTCTCGTGAATATTGAAATTCAATGTTGATGAAAACTTTGCCATCGTAAAGAGATACTTCATTTCTAATCTTTTTCTTTTTAGCTGACAAACTCCATTGGAACTGTTTCGGATGTTCTTGGACGACGAAATCATCGACATGATCGTATCTAACTCAAACATCTACGCTCAACAAAAAAATATCACCCTTGTTATTACTACTCGACAACATATTTTTCGCTTTATCGGCATTCTTTTTCTTTCTGGATACCACACACTTCCTCAGATCGAGCACTATTGGTCGGTTCAGCCGGATCTTGGGCTGCTATTGGGATCGTGAAACAATCGATGACTCGACACTCTTTTCGGACACTAAAATCGATGTTGCATCTGATGGACAACAGTAGCATAGACAAGTCAGACAGATTTGCCAAAGTGCGACCCCTGATGAATCTATTGGACAATAAATACAAGCGAGTTGGGATTTTCGCTACGCAATCATCGATTCATGAACAGATGATTCCGTATTTCGGGCGTCACAACTGCAAAATGTTCTTAAGAGGGAAACCAATTCGCTCCGGCTTCGAACTGTGGTGCCTCTGTTCCGATTCGGGATTTCTTTCCCATACCATTCCGTACGCTGGTAAAGGAAGTTCATACGATAAAAACGTGGGACTCGGTGCGGCGGTGATTCTCTCTATGATTGAATCCATCGAAGATCCGGAGATTCATGCGTTTTACTTCAACTTTTTTACGTCATATTATTTATTCTGCTTGCTGAATGAGAGGAAGATTCAGGCAATCGGCACTGTGAGATCAAACCGGCTGAGAGGAGCGAAAAATGTACTACCAACAGGGAAGAGATTGAAGAACCATTCGTACGATACGTGTTTCGAAAACACCAACAAGATATCTGTCTGCCGCTGGCAGGACAATTTTGAAGTGACAGCCGCTTCAAACTTCATCGGAGCTGAGCCAACACAACAAGCTTCCAGATATTCGCGAGAAGAAAATAAAAATTAACATCCCTCAACCTCGAATGATATGCGAATACAACAAACATATGGGAGGAGTAGATCAAGAGACGCGGTAGCGTCTCGACGCTAAGTACAGTAAAACCCTGGAAGAAAAAAAAACCCTGGAAGAAAAAAAAAACCCTGAACGAAAAAAAAATGAAAAAGCATAAGTCGTGCGCTACCGTGTATCTTTACTCGGAAACCAAGATTTTCTATAGTCAAAAAATCTTTAACACACAATAACTCATCACACATTGAATTTCACGAAAAAATAATTCCACTTCTATTATATAATTCGAATACACACTTTCGATTGAGCACACTACGAAGTTGATCCGTTCACGCGATCCCGAGATACAAACGTTTCAAATTTTCATGCGATCAAAATACCAGGATTTTTCTTCATCATCATCGCCACTTTCGATTTATTTTAATCACGATAGCGACTATAGTTTCTCGTCATCGGAATTCGGGAGGGTTTCTTCCATTGGCATAGAGATATTCTGTCTCTTTCCTTCTTGGGACATCCAATATTCTGTCCTTTTTCCTTTCTTCCAATATCCAATAGCATTCACTTCAGTTAATGTATATTATAATCCAAACATCCAAGAGCGTGCATTTCAGTGTAGTGTGGTCTATACATTGTCAAAACATAAACAAATAACCTGTCAATGAGGCGATGTGTTGATAGGTTATTATAATATTAAAAGAATAATTGAAAAATGGATGAATTGTGAATTGCAGGTTATACTACATTACAGGTATTACAGGTCATTATAACAACAATCGAACGCACACAAATAACCTGGAATTATATATACTTTTATATATGACTTGAAAAAATTCATGAATGGATTAATGAATAAATGATGAAGAGGTTATTTGTAAAAAAAAAAACACAAAAAGTTTGAGAAAGGTATAAATAAATCTATTTGCTACATTCAGGAAATTGCTATATACACAGGTAAGCTCTGTATGATGTATTATTCATAAAATACAATATCCCTTTACAGACAACAGCTTAGCAGAAATACCGTAATGAACAGTCTGCTACTGTTGGTTCCTACCACCAGAACCACAGGCTGATGATCAAATGGATCATACAAGGTCTAGTCGAAAATAATGATTCAAATTTAGGCATTACTTTTTAGGTGAAATCTTATCGGATATACCATAACCCCCTTACAAACAATCTACTACCAGGTTCTCCTGCTAGAGTCGTTGGAGAATGATCAAATAGATCATATCGAGCATGCTCAAGGGAAAAGATTCAAGTTTATTTGCAATTCCTCCACATACCGGGAGTCAGAGATATATCATGAGTTCTGACGGACAGTCAACTACTGGAGCCTTCCGAAGTAGCTGATCAAAACCAGATGACCAGCTACTTCGGAAGGCTCCACTGTCGATTCCTCTAATTAGGATCATAGGCAATCGATGAAGAAGATCATACCGAGCCTGCTCAAGGGTGATTATTGAAGTTTATTTGCTATTTTTTTACAGGTAAAAGTATAATGGATATACCATAATCTCTGATGGAATCCACTATTCTGCAATTAGAATCGTGAACAAATAATGAAACAGAATAGTGAATAGACAATGAATGTGAATTCAATTATAGCAAGTTTGAAAGACATTCGAAAATAAGGTTAGTCACCGAGCACTTCAGTTATACTAAAATATGACATCCTGAATCAAAATTAGGAACTATGTACAAAATGGTTTCCCTAGATCCTTTGAGTGAAATTACAGGTGGATCAAGAGAAAGTAGAAAAGATGCAGGTATACTATACATCTGTATGTTACTTACCACCACGATCAATATCATCAGGTAGCGTAGGAGGAAAATGAAGAAAAGGCAGAAGTGCAGTGGATATACAAGTCGTTGCGTTGAATAATACCACTATCAGATTTTTCCAACAGAATCATAGGTGGATGAAGAAAAAGCAAAAAGGATGTAAATGTATCATACATCTTTATGTTATGTACCACAATAATCAATGTCATCGGATAGCGTCATAGAAAAATGAAGAAAAGGCAGAAGTGCAGTGGATATACAAGTCCTTGCATTGAATAATACCACTATCAGATTCTTCCAAAAGAATCATAGGTGGATGAAGAAGAAGCAAAAAGGATGTAGATGTACCATACATCTGTACGTTAAATCCTACCATGATCATTAGGTAGCGTTGAAGGAAAATGCAGAAAAGATAGAAGCGCAGTGGATATATCACAAATCTTTGCATCGGGTGCATTCCACTGACCAATTGACGAATGATTAGAGAGACTGTTTAGGATCAACTCAACGAAAATTGAGCAGATACAATATTCCGATTATAGAAATTGTTGCAGAACAACTACAAGACAACTTGACTGATGTGACTGGATGTGACAATTCATTCTGAATGTTTTCTTCCGAAGTTCCATCCTGTCAGTTGTTCCATTCAAGCTGGATTATATTTGTGTTCTTACAAACCATCATTTTTATCTTCACTTATCTTGGTTTTGGAATGATTCAATTCTCAAATATCATGAATATTAAATGGTTTGGATATTTGATACAATATTGCTTTTTAATGATCATGAATCACTTTGAATACATTTTGAACATTTCATGGATCCTAGAGTTACTAAATCTCTCAACCCAAAATACTCTATGACAATTTGATAAAATTCATGATATTTGAGAATTGAATCATTCCAAAACCAAGATGAGTAAAGATAAAAATGATGGTTTGTAAGAACACAAATATAATCCAGCTTGAATGAAACAACTGAAAAGATGGAACTTTGGAAGAAAGTATTTTTTGTATTTTTTGGACCCACGAAACCAAACTCAGCGAATGAATTTCTTTCTCGATTTATCATCGAAAGTAATCGTTTGATGGACGAAGGCTTAGAAGTCCAAAACGTTCATTACCATTTTATGATTAGGGCATTTTGTTGTGATATGCCGGCCCGGGCATTCCTTAAATGTTGCAAAGGTCACACCGGCTTTTATTCCTGTGAACGGTGTGGAATAAAAGGCAAAACTGTGAATAATAAAAGGGTATTTCCGTCCATCAATTGCCAGGAACGGACAGCAGAATCTTTTCAAACCAAACGCCAAGCTGAGCATCACTCAAAAAAAGAAAATTCACCATTGTTACTTTTACGAAATTTTGACATAGTGAAATCGGTTGTTTTAGATGGAATGCATATGATGAATCTGAGAATCAGCAAGTTTTTGTTAGACAAATGGATTCATGGAAACTGCCAATACAATATTGGTACGCGAAATGCTACAATATTACAGGAGCTCTTGACTATAATTTCGAAAGGCGTTCCTTGTGAATTTCGAAGATGTAAATTTGATTTAATGGATTTATCAAATTGGAAAGCCA
Source organism: Gonatopus flavifemur (assembly GCA_018340375.1). Classification (NCBI taxonomy): domain Eukaryota; kingdom Metazoa; phylum Arthropoda; class Insecta; order Hymenoptera; family Dryinidae; genus Gonatopus; species Gonatopus flavifemur. The sequence continues at coordinate 408,085 of JAFFJZ010000074.1, read as the reverse complement.
CCCAATTTCGGTTCTTCCTGCTATACGCAAGTGGAATGTTTTTATATTATGTTTTAAAACCTGATGAATATAACAACTTCATGCTTGTGTTTGTCGCTTCGCGTATTCTGTATAGCCAAAAACTTGCTACTTCAGAGTTTGCATATGCTGGAAGGCTCTTAAGAAACTTTGTTGATTTAACACGGACTTATTATGGAGCTGATTCCCAGACTATGAACGTGCACAATTTAATCCACATTGCTGATGACGTGCATCAAATGGGTGCTTCTCTATCAAAATTTTCAGCTTTCGATTTTGAAAATTGTTTAGGATCCATCAAGAAACTTCTACACCCTTCAATCAACACAATTGGGCAAATAGACCGAAAGTTGTACGTTTTGTAAAATTCAGAATCACCCTTTGTAACAATGCGTTATCCTTTTGTTTTCACCGTTAAGTCTAGTAACGGAAATGTTATGACTAGCATGTCAAAAACGTCGGATGCATCACAAGTCTTACTGGATAGTATAAAATTCAAAGGGACTGTCCTTACAAGTTCTCATCCCAACAATGTTATTTTGCCAACTGATGGAAAAATTGCTGTGATTAGTGAAATTTACTCCAATAAAACTAGTGACATTATATTGCATGATGTCATTCTCAAAGGCGAAGTTTTTCACATTGTTGGAGATTCGTTTGATAATCCAGTACCTTCGAGACACATAGGTATATATCATTTAGGTCAATTAAGGCATAGGACACATTTTATATTCTGTAGTCAACATTGGATCAAAGTGTTCATACACAGAATTCAAAAATAAGGGAGTCGCAATAACTTTATTACATTGAGGATATGTAACTTCCCACACAGCACAACAGTTGAGAAAGAGTTCATGATGAATTCATTTGAAACTATAAGAATTCAAAATGAACGCATTAAGAATTCTTTCTGAACTGTGGCGCTGCTGTGTGGGTTGCGCAGAATTTCGGGTGGAGCGAATTAGATTTTCGATGAAAATAAATCACCTGATGGTAAAATATTCAACAAATTTATGTCCTTTTTTTTCATTTATGGATTGATCGACAAAAAAAACTGAGAATTCACTGATATTCAAATGTGTGTACACAGATAAAAGTGTTTCTGCGAATCTAAGGAGTTATTATTTGGATAGGTTGGAATCAATATTTTTTAAATGGAAATACATATTTTTTTAATTCAAACAAATATATACTTTGGAACAATTAAAGAGCAAATAATTAATTTTTTTCAAATTAATGAGACATTCATTCCAGTTACAGAAATATCTTTTTCGACGTATTCAAATAACCATTTCTTAGATCCAAAGGAACACTTTTATCTGTGTATAAATATATATAGTCTTATAATCTGATATATGTTATCTAATGTAGTTTTTGAGAAAGTATATTACGAAAACCGTAGTGTGAGAAGAATGTCAAAAATAAATCTTTTAATTGAAATTCATCAAGTAATTAAAGATGATTCAATGATGATTTCTAACCTATTCCTTCAAAATTTTGCCGTATTAAACCGCACATAATGGACAACTTTGAACGAGTTTTAAATCAACGTTGGCAAATCAGCATTGACTATCGGCGTTACAACAACATTGTACTGGTTGTCACTTCAACCATCTTACAACGTTGGCAACCAACCCTGGTAATCAGTGTTGTACCAGTACTGTTTCGATTGTTATGGTTGGTTGGAAGTCGGCATTTTCTGCATGGGCAGAGTTACTGTCGGAGCACGTTTTTTCGCATCAAAATACTCGGAGCTGAATTCATGAAAGAATCTGAAGTTTCCAGGAATGATTCTTTGAGATTTCATCCAAGTATGTACAGAGCCTAAATTTCGAATTTCGGGAAAAAATTTTTGTCCCCCAGATTTTTTATGAATTCAGTTCCGAGTATTGCAGTATAAAAGAGCGTGCTCCAATGGTAACTTTGGTATCCTCTTAAGGGTACGCATTCATGCATGGAAGATGAAAATGATTTCGACATTGCAAAAGTTTTGAATATCTGATTGTGATTCGGTTGAAATTCGAAGCTTCGAAAATTTCAAGTACTTGAGTGTGATTCAGCGGCAATTTGAAGCTCCAAATTCCGAATACTAGTGCTTTGCCTTAACGATACTTCGAAAATTCCAAGCTTCGCCCACCACTACGTTTGAGGCGTTTAGAGGTGATCTACGAATCAAGATGAAATATGCACAGTTAAAAGATCAATTGTAAATACTTATTCTTCTAACATCGTGTTTTGAACCAAACTGGAAGGGTGGTGTTTGCAAACAAAATCGCAGGGCCATTCAATTAAATTTATATCACAAAAATTCGGAAGTGGACATTACTCCTTGAAAATATTCTATTGAAATCGAATGGTTTCCTAGACTTTTTATGATTTTTAATGGATTTCCTGAACTAATGGTGTATTTTTGAGACGTTTCCTGACTTTCAAATAAAAGTCTTTATAAAAGCATTAAATTCATCTTCTCGACAAACATTTTTCCAACACCGAAAAATCCAGTTGAATATCGAAGTTAACCAGTTTCTTTCGTTATTCATATGGGAAAACAAATTTTTTCCCTCACCTGCACGGAAAGTTGATGTTTTCTGACCTATTTTAGAAGAGGGAGTGCTGAATTCCAAGGGAATGTGTCACAGCGGGAGAAAAATATTTTCCGCCCGCTCGCAGCGGGAGGAAAACACAAACTATCTTTTCGTTCTGAAATATGCATATGAATATTTTATATGCAATTGAACAGATGATTCTCACTTTCCTTGCAGTTGTAGGAAAAAATAGTATCTCCACCTCGGGGAGAGGTGCGAAATTTCCACTCCTGTGATTGTCTCCCTCGCCTTCGGCTCGGGAAGACAAACTTCACACTCGTCGGAAATTTCCCACTTTCCCCCCTTGATGAACAATATACTATTTTGATGAGGTAAGCCTTCAATTTACTCAGAATTCTTCTCGAATGGGGATATTTTTCTCTTCATCAAATATCAAATTTCTAGGTACGACAGAGGAAAAAAATATCGCTCAAAAATGGAACACCCCAATGTGTATGTAGAGCAAAACGCGCCAAATTTATTCACTCAAAAAACTTCAAGCCCGGGTTTCAATTTGACTTGATAAGGTGGTTGAATTATCAAAGTGCATTGACTGTGCAAAAGCGGGAGGCAGAATATGAATGGATTGTCAGAACACAGTGGCTGAAGTTTTGGGCGTGTTTTTTTTCATTAAATCATAAGTCTAGTACATTCGCGTTTGAGGGGATACTAGGACTAATCTCTCCTATACACTGGACAGGGGATACGCCACTGCGTAATACAAAATGTTGATGATGAATTGGAGCTGATAGGGAACCTTAAGTTTGTGTGCCCAGTGCCAGTTCTTGGAGGGAGATTCAAAAGTCATAAATAGACTTCCATACAATTCATCAATAAAAATTGAATCTCCACCATTATTCTCATATTATATTGGGGGATTCAGAATTGCCGTACACTTTTCTGAGAGCAGATTCTTGATGAAATCCTGAAAAGATTCTGGTCCGGAATATTCAGATCTGATCCTTAGATCCAGAGATATGAGCATTTTTTAATTTTTTGAAAAATCCAAATACCTCGGAAGTACCATATTTCCGACTTTTGAATCCGAACACCATTCTCTGAGTCAGATCACGGGGTGTCCCTGAAACAAAATGAATCTCATTTCGCTTCCCCCGTTGTGGGGTTATATCAGTTTGAAATTTTTTGCATTCCAGCCAATCAGAATTTAACAACTTCAAATCGCTATAACTCCACAAAGAAGGAAGCTAAATTGGATTAATTTTTTTCTAGGGATACCCCGTGATCTGACTTACAGAATGGTGTTGGATTTAAAAGTCAGACATATGGTACTTCCGAAGTATTTGGATTTTTCAAAAAATTGAAAAATGCTCATATCTCCGAATCTAAGGATCAGATCTGAATATTCCGGACCAAAATCTTCTCAGAATTTCATCAAGAATTTGCTCTCAGAGAAGTGTACGGCAATTTTGAATCACCCAGTATGTATGTATGTATGTATGTAGATTTATTGCTTCTAAAGAGTTATTTCTCTTGTAGCAAGAGGGTACATTAGCAAATTATATATTATCCTATTCATTTGAACAAAACGCGCACAGCTCAAGGCTATTTACAATAAGATAATATGAGTTCACATCATTCAAGCACAATAAATCCTCCAACTTAAGTGTCTTTGTAAGTTGTCAGTCAATAGAATAGAATAGAATTTATTACTTGTTTAATTTACATAGAAATTATCACAAGGAGGTTCAGTGCATCCACTTATGATATCATATTGTTCTACCTTATGTTGATTCACTCTCACTTGTATTTCATACATTCTATATATACATTTTATCTTCTAATATTTTAAACTGATTATATACATTTCATTTTCTAATATTTTAGGCTATTTATATACCTTTCCTTTCTTAATATTTCCAACTATCTATACAGTGTGTTTTTTTTTCCACATTTTCATCTACCCATTTTTTATCAACGTGGAGCTCATTAGCGCTATCAATTTCCTTATTTTGTGAGGATCTAACTCATTTAGCATTAAGAGAAAATCATAGCTACGTTTTCACTATCTTGTAGCTCAGGGAAGAGTTTCATTCTTCTTTCCGCAAATCAAGTACATTCTGATATTGCATGTATAATATTATTATTTGCCAAACAGTATTCACAATAATCATATAAAAAGTCTTTTGAATCATACTTTTTTCCATTTATTATTAGTCTCATACAATAGTTGTTCAGTAATTTCAATTGAATTATTACTTTTTTGTGATATAAAAGTATTTTGAGATTCAAATAGTTCAAGTTTGGTCATTCATTTGTGACAAGAGTTGATATAATAGTTGAGGATGTGGAGTTCTGGCATGACTTCATGTCTTCCCTCCTCAGCTGGTTTCTGAGAGTAGCTACTAGGTTATCCTTTCCTAAACTTAAACGCTCTGATGTCGAATCCTTCAGTAGTTCTGTTCTTTTAATTACCTCAAAAAATTTATCTCTCACTTGCCTGGACCAATGGAATTTATCATCCTTCCCTCCGTATTTATTTTTCATCCTGTTGAAACAAATCTTCGGGTATCTATTATCTTCCATAGCTAGTATTTTCTTCATGTAGTTTAGTATTGCTTCGAATATTGATACCTCTATTTTGTCAATACCTACTTCAAATCTAATCGCGTAGCCAGGTGTGTTTTGTGGCAAATTAAACACTCTTCTATAAAATATATTTTGAATTGATTCTCATTCTCCAAGATGCTTTAAGCTCCACACAGGGGCTGCGTACATTATTGTTGACTTGGTTAAAGCCTTATATAATCTCGAGAAAGTCGACAAGTTGGTGGTTTTCAAATTGTTTATCAAGTTAGCTGTAGGTTGGATGGCTTTTCTGCCTTTCTCTAAGAAATATTGAGTCGCTGCATTTTAAGTACCCGATTGAGCAAAAGGCACTCCTAAATAAAGATACTGTTTTACAATTCCGATCTTCCCATCTTGATATAATATCGGTGCTATTTTTGACTTATGTCCATGCCCCCCTTTCTGAAACAGAATAATCTTTGTTTTTTCTGTGTTAACTGTTAGTACGTTCAACTCAGAATATTCTTCCAGACATTTGATTATTGTTCTGAGGTAAATTATGGAATCAGAGAGAAAAATCATATCATCTGCGAATACCAATAATATTGCTTCGACCAAGTGATTTAGTGGTACACCTCTAATTCTCCTATTAATTAAGAAATCTTCAATATCATTGATGAATAGGGCAAATAGTAACGGGCTCAATACTTCTCCTTGCAAAAGTCCCAGTGTTATTTCGCATTCCTCTGTAGTACCATCTTTTGTTTCGACTACCATACGCGCGTTTTCGTATAAGCTAATGAGAATTCTTTCAATTTTGGTGCTTACTCCTATATTTCGCAGCTTACGCCAGAGTATATTATGTCTAACTGAGGGGAAGGCACTCCTCAGATCCACAAAAAGGGCATACAGTTTCCCTTTTGTTTTTTTTTTCAGTTGTGATTGTACAATGCAATTTAAAACGAAAATGTGGTCTAGCGTTCCTCTCGAGGATCTGAAGTCCGCCTGCCACTCAGGTAATTTTCTATTCATCTCAGCCCATTTGCTCAATCTACTATTGATTATGGACGTGAAGAGTTTGGTAATTGTATTTACAAAGGATATTGGTCTATAGTTTTCAGGTAGTAACTTATCACCTTTTTTGTATAACATTTTAGTCACTATGAATGACCATGTCTCAGGAACTTGTTCTTCTCTAAGTATTTTGTTAAATAATACGTATATGTATAAAATCCAATTATCTGGTAGATTTCTTAGGGATTCATTACCAATACCATCAGCGCCTGGTGCCTTTTTATTTTTCATACTTCTTAGCGCGTTATATATCTCGTCTAATTTTATTTCTGAGTCCAGCTCAGTTACTTCTATGCTTGGGAGGCTAGAATATCTATAAACGTCCTGATTAGTGTTGTATATTTCTGTGAAGAATTCATACCATTTATTTTTATCTGTTACGCTAATCTGAATAGTCCTTTTTGGTCCGAATGAATTTATTATTTCCCAAAAAGTTTTAGAATGTCTCGGATCTGCAATTAAATTAATTCTATTTTCATGAAATTGATTTTTCTTGTACTCTAAGAAACTATAATACCTATTTCTTAATTTATGCAGTTCTACCACTTCTTCTTTTGGAAATTTGAACTTTTTAACCTTCTTACTTTCTGAGTTTAATAATAATCTAAATCCTCTACATGAATAATCAAACCATGGTTTGTTTTTATTTTTCATTTTATTGATTTCAGACTTTTTCATATTCAGATCTTCTGCTGTCTTACTAATTGTATCACTTAGATTATTTGCCATAACGTCTATATTTAAATCTATCCTCCCAACATTCCTTGAAACACTCATTTTATATGAATAACTAATACTCTGACTTCCTTCCCATTTAACTTTCTCTATTTCTCTTATATTTTCTTCCATATTATTGATATTGAGATATATTTCCACCGGAAAGTGATTTGATTTCGTTAAGTAATTTATTACCTTGAAATCTTCTACTTTGAATAATGCTGTATAATTACCTAGTACAATATCTATGACTGAACATCCCCGTGTGTTTACGAATGTGAATTGGCCTGGAAGGTCCCCTGGAAACCGTCCATTGATTATAAACAACTCGTTCCTCTCTGCAAATTTCATCAATTCCTGACCTCGTTTATTGATAATTTTATCTAGACTTTCTCTTATTGTTGTTCCATTAGTAGTTCCTATCAATTGTAACGGGTCCAGGTCCCCTTCCTCCGCTATTCGTGCGTTGAAGTCACCTCCAATAATGATGGGTACATCTCGGTATTCAGCATTAAATTTTATTATATGTTCTTCTATGTTATCCAGTATGTTGTTTATTTCAGTTGATTGGTTAATATACACTAAGCCAATAATATGTGTAACTTGGTTAATTGATAATTTTATGAATATGTAACATTTATGGGAATGTAACAATTCGACATCTTTATATACATTGTTGTTATATGTTATGAATAATCCCCCACTTGCCCTTCCTTTTCCCGCAGTTTTCACTGCTTCTACATCAATCGTTGAGCGGTGTTGAGAGATTATATTTTTCAGCTTGTATGTGTGCCACGTTTCACAGACACATATAATATCAGTTTCCTCTATCGTTTCCAAAATATTATCCATATTTTGAATGCCAGTCGCGTTCCAAAATATGATCTTCAGCAAGTTTGTTGGGGTATGGGGGGTTAGTTGTTATGCTTCTATTTCTGTCGTGCCATCGTTCATATTCATAATTGAATTATCGTGATTGTTCGATTTGTCTCCTTTCTTTTTCTTTTTCTCCTTCTTAGGCTTCGTTGGTGAAGTACTTGATTCTCTCTCTCTTTTCTTCGAGCTTGATGTTGCGGTAGAGGACAATGAGGTGTCACTGTCTTCTTCATATGTCACATCTCTGGCTCTTTTTCCTCTCATTTTTCTCCAATAATCATTTGCTTGTGTGTAATCAAGGAGGTTATTTTCGACCGCCATTTTATTCCTTTTTATTTTTACGTGAACATTCAGTTCTTCTAGTTTCTTTTGTACTTTTTTCAGCTTTCTGAATTCCTCTCTCTCCCGTTTTGTGAAGTCGTTGGCTATGTTGATGCCATATTCTTGCTTTAATAATTTTGCGTTTTTGAAAATCAGGTTTTCGAAACGCGTAGATGTTAATGTTATTACTACCGGTCTTTTCCCCTTTGTTTTACCTAGTCTTCTTATCGTATCGATGTGCTGATCCTGTATCATTGTACCCTTCAGCCGAGATAGTACTTGTAGGTATAAATCGTTGTTTACTATGTCTGTGTCCGGTATGTTATGTAATATAACGTTTTTATTTCTAGTATTTCTTCTCATACTTTCTAATTCTTTTTTCATTCGTAGCACATTTTCACTTTGTTCACTCAATTTGTTCTTCATGTAGGTATTGTCCTTCTCCAGCTGATTCATAGCTTCTGTATTACTCGTCACATTTTTGATTATTGTTTTATTTGATAACTCAATATTCTCCACTTCTCCTGTCAATTTTAAAATGAGCTCTTTCAGCTCATTTGTCGTTGTTTGTTGATTATTTGCCATTTTAATACTCGACACCGTTTATAAGCTCACTATTATAAGTTTCAAGACGCGCGTGTGACACGTCTGTTCCCTTTCGTGGTTTGCACGGAACTCCATTGTCAGTCAATATCTCATTCATATATAATAATCTGTACCATTTGTAAATAGGGCACGTGAAGAAGAAATGATCCAAGGTTTCCAGCTCTTGCATATTACAAATTTGACATATTTCAGTTGATGTTATTCTATGGTAGTTTCCTTCAGCCAAAATCTGATATGACCATATTCAGAGGATAACCGGCATTGTAAAAGAATTCTAATCATGACCATCGGAATTTTACCTGAGGGTACAGCTAATGCGTTTAGCTTTTCTCTAGGGATTTTACAATATGAAGCATGTGATTTATCGTAGGTTATCGCATCCTGAGTTACCAAGTGCTTTTCGAATTTCAAAAGAACTTCATCAGAAAGATTTTTCCAATTCCTTGCATTGGGATCCAGCAAAAGATTCTGGTATCCGATTTGACTCATTGGGTATGAGAATAAGTTTCCGCCCTTGTTGAAGCAAAGTTGATTTTTATTCAAACAATGGATTATCAGATAATGTTTCTCAAAGTGTGCACCATTGGAAGCGACCACTTTTGCCCATCTTTCAGGCAGCATACGGATTCCTCGGAGAAAAAAGCAGGTTCTTTCGACTCAATCCATTCATTGAGCCAGTTGTCGACACTTTCGTGAGAGGTAAACCGCTCGATAGTAAGGGCTGATTGCATAGATCGAAATAGATGATGATCCGAAGGCGCAATGTCTGGGGAATACGGTGGGTGGGGCAAAATTTCCCAATTCACTCCTCCCAAACATTTTTTGACAGGTTGAGCAATATGTGGCCTAGCATGATCATGCAGCAAGATGAGTTTATCATGTCTACCATCCCATCCCGGTCGTTTTTCTCTGAGAGCTCGATTCAAACGTATTAGTTGTAGTCCGTCACGATCGCCAGTGATTGCTTCTGACGGTTTAAGAAGTTCATAATAAATGACACCTTTCTGATCCTACCAGATGCACAACATAATCTTTGAAGCGTGGAAATTTTGTTTCCGGTGTCGATGGACCTGGTACACCTGGCAGCCCCCAACTTTTTCGACGCTTAGGATCATCGTAATAGATCCATTCCTCATTGCCAGTGATAATACGATGCAGAAAACTCTTTCTTTTCTGCCGTCCAAGAAGCATCTCGCACGCTACCAAACGTCTCTCGATATCTCTCCTTCAGTTGATGCGGCACCCAATTACCTGCTTTTTGGACCATTCCCATCTTGTGCAAGCGTTTACCGACGGTCAACCTGTCAACACCCAACTCTTCAGGCAACTCATCTAGGGTTCGACATGCACCTTCATTGAATAATTGTTCCATTTCTACATCTTCGAATTTATTCGATGCCCCTCCGCGTTCTTCATCACTCACGTCAAAATCACCACTTGGGAATCGTCAAACCACTCAACTCTACAAGTTGTATTAGATTGAGCGTGATCACCGTAAATATTGCACAGTACACGATACGTTTCAGCGGCACTTCCCTTCGGAATGAAATAATGAAGCATAACTTCCCGCAAATGCTGTTTTTTCGGGACAAACGTTGTCATTTTCGACACCAGATAGATAATGATGTTTACGCTGGTAACAAATGTCAACTACCGGAATCGACACCTCACATATACACTCCCAAATCACAAGTATAGCACTTGAGTGAACCCAAAAATAGTATCAGCAGCAAAACTCTTCCCAAGAGGGGGGAAACTTATCCCCATACCCAATAACAAGTCCCCAAATTGCGGAATCCAATTATATTTTCTATTAGTATTTTATGCACCATAGAGTGACAGTAATTCACGGAAACATATCATAGGAAGTCTGTTCTCAGGCACTTGGAGAATTTCAACCATCCAATTCCCCGCTCTTTTGAAAATCTTAAGAGTCATCTTAGTGATTCCTAATTTCAATCTTACTGCCGCGTTGTTTGTGTTTCTTGATGAGTGGAAAGTACATTTGAGGAACCCTAGCTGAGTTTTTTCAACAAGATCCGCGTAGCGTACCCCCCACATCTCTGATCCGTATAACAGAACTGAGGTACACATACTCTCGTATAGTTTGAATATACATGAATAGGAGTTTGTCTTGGACTTTCCAATTATCGAGTTCACAGCATTCATTGTCAACTTGGTTTTTCGGGTCGGTGCCGAATCAACGAAAAACCAAATCAACGAAAAAAAATTTACTAGCAGTATGAAGTTGTCATTTTGTTGCAATATGAAATGAAATTAGTCGTAGATCATTGATTAAATTAAACGAAAATTCTTTATGTTAACCTATTCACTGCACCCGTTTATTACAGTAGACACGTAATTCATCATTCTCATAAAATTATTAATGATCTTCCTAATCGATCGGTACAATCAAACTGTTTCAAACGTCTGTAGAGAACGAAAATCGGTTTGTTGTTATCATAAACATAACCATACCATAATCATAAACATAACAAAGGGAAATTAAGTTTACCGTGGGGTTGTGTTAGCAAATCAATGTTTTTTACTTCTCGTCCAATTTAATCGATGATCTATGACTAATTTCATTTCATACTGCAACAAAATGACAACTTCATACTGCTAGTAAATTTTTTTTCGTTGATTTGGTTTTTCGTTGATTCGGCACCGACCCAGTTTTTCTAATTGCGGTCTGAGCAGCTTTTAGGTCCAAAGTTGAGCTACTAAATAAGGTCCCTAAATAAACGGAATCAGCAGTGATGCCAGGAAAAACGGTGCGGACCGAAAAATCAGCCCCTCCATTGTTCACACAATAACACGTTCGTATACGTGTGACTCACATGTATACGAAAGTTTCATCGTGTGCGCGGTAGAGGGGCTGATTTTTCGGTCCACACCGTCTTTCCTGGCATCACTGGGAATCAGATATTACTTCAATGGCTTCATCATACATCATGAAGTTGGCAAAATTTTTCAATTTTCCTCCTTCACGACATACCATAATTTTTGTTTTGGCCGTGTTCACTACTATTTTTTTTGAGACACAATACTTTTCTGATGCTCTCAATTTCTCAATTAGATCAATTTGTGAGTAAGCCAGGATTACGAGATCGTCTGCATATAACAACATCATAATATCAATCAACTGATTCATATCTGTTCCCCTGAGTCATCTCTCTCTCTCTCTCTCTCTCTCTCTCTCTAAAGAAGGATTCCATATCAGATATGAATAAACGAAGAGGATTCAGCATCTCCCATTGTAGCACACCACCTGTGATATCAATGGTGCTGGTGTAACATTTGTCCTGTCTAACTCGTAATGTGGCTGTACTGTATAGTTTGCACAATATTCTAATTGTTTTCGGATTGCTTCCTAAGTTATGTAATTTACTCCAAAGTATATTTTGTGAGATCGAATCAAAAGCCCTCCTGAGATCAACAAAGGGTACAAATATCTTTTTCCCTTCACCTACATATAATTGGAGTATTGATTGAAGAACGAAAATGTTATCCATACAGCCTCTTCTTTTCCTGAGACCAGATTGGTTTTCAGGGATAACGTGGTTTGTTCCTACCCATGTGGTTGATCTCTCACGAAGTATACTGGTGAATGATTCGCTGATGCAGCTAATTAATGCTTTTCCTCTGTAATTGCAGGGATCCGTTTCGCTACCCTCCTTGTGTAGCATGATTAATATATTTTTTGACCAAGCTGCTGGAGGTACTTCTTCCCTCAAGATCTTATTCAATAGGGCGTTTATATAAAGCAACCAGTTCCCTGGCAAAAATTTGAGGAATTCATTTGGAATCATATCAAAACCTGGTGTTTTTTTGCTTTACATTTATTCAACGCGAGCTGTAGTTCGGTGAGAGTAATATCTGCATCCGAACGCGGATCCCACACCCTATATATCGACAACCTCGTTCCTAGTCTAGGTCCATAAACTTTGTTCAAAAATACTTCCCATTCTGGTATTGATATTGATGATTTGTTATAGGTTTTTGGTCTGGAGCTATTGATGGTTTGCCAGAATTCGGAGGGGTTCTTCGAGAGATGTAATTTCACAATGATTTTTTGTTCAAAGTTAGACTTTTTCGCTTTGACCAAAGTTTTATGACTTTTTTTCAATTCGATATATTTTATCCTCTCCGAAGTCTGGAAACGCCTAGTTTCACATTCTTGTCAATTGCTTTTTTAGAGAAGCTTTAAGGCAATAACAGTCGTTATCATACCAAAGTTCAGTTTTTTTTCGTACAGAAGAATTTCTACCCTTATTTAGAACAAACATATTCGCATTTTGAGCAGCCGTAATGATCGATTGGCATAGATTTCCGTAGAGAACGTCAGTTGACCAGGTATTGTAATCTACGGTGATCCGCTCCGAGTATTTCAGGTCTTCTTGATAAAATGAGATACACTCGGGATTCCATTTAGAAGATGGTCTAGAAATACTGACGTCTGAGGACAAAAACTTTGAGACTGCCCTACTATCACTTTATCCGTACCACATAAGTTCATTTCTAGAAAGACCTGGGAATGATCAGAGGCACCACTACCTTCATATATATTTTCAGATCTCCAACTAAGGTGAAATGGGTGAGGTTACACCAAACAAGATCAATTCAGGGTCCCTATGCAATAACCACGTAGGTGCTCGAGAAGCGGCATAAGTATTGTCCGAGCCATGACGTCAAGGGTCGAAAAAAAAATTCGGAATTTCGAAAATCTAGAAATACTGGACAATAGGGCTTGAAAAATGAATATGAGTCTCCGTTTACTCGTTCAAACTCGGTCATTTTTCGATGTATCTTGATGAATCTTCCGGATTCTGATTCGTAAGACTTCCCCGAAGGCAACAGTGTATAAAAAATTCATAAAAGTTGATAATAAATCACCAATTTTTTAATCCGAAGTGAAAACCCTGTTTTCCATGCTTTGCATTGAAAAAGTGTCAGGGGAAGTATGAGCTACAAAAGACTTCCAGCGACAAAGTTGTTCACCAGTATATGGACAAACTTTGTGGGAAGTTTCAGATCGATTGGACTCTTAGTTCGCGGAATACAGCGGTTTATTTATTAACGCGCGACCCAAATTTTTCACCATTTTGCGTCATTCATCAATTAAATATCAAGGTCCGTAGGAAAGATTGTGTTCGCTCAATATTTGAACCTGGGTTTATGTTTTTTGGGGTCAGAAAATTCGGATATCGAACTATTTTCGCAAAATTCTGTATTCATTTCTCTTGAATGAACAATTCAATTGTTCATAACGTTATTATGGAAATACTATTGACCAAAGAGAAACATTTTCTTGAGAACAAAAGTTTCTCATCCTGCGATAATTAGATTTTGTACACAAAAATTTTTATCAAAACACTTGTATTTTCACGAGTATCATAAGTATATTTGAATAAATTCACATGGCCTGTATTACATAAAGTATCGAATTTTTTAAACAACACATTATACAACAAAGAAACGATACATGTATTGTTTTCTAAAGAATACATTTTATAATACATTTTCCTAATACGTTTGCAATTAACTTTGTAATGTTGTGCCTCTCACAAATCGCTTATTTTTACACCTTCTCCCCAACTTTAGCTATTAATGCATCAGAAAATTCTTTTCCCTTTGGAGAGAGATATTTCATAAGATAATTCAAATCATTCTGTTTCTCTTTAGGAATGCCCACTGGTTCAGTGAGTGGTGCTCCGTCTAAATGCTGTACGGTTAATGATCGTTCTATGAAAAATGTTGTACCGTCCCGATTTTCATAATTATTATGTTGAAACTTTTCTTGTCAAGCAAATATTTCTCTTTGGTTAATAGTATTTCCATAATAATCATGAAAATCGGGACGGTACAACATTTTTCATAGCACAATCATTAACCGTACAGCATTTAGACGGAGCACCACTCACTGAACCAGTGGGCATTCCTAAAGAGAAACAGAATGATTTGAATTATCTTATGAAATATCTCTCTCCGAAGGGAAAAGAATTTTCTGATGCATTAATAGCTAAAGTTGGGGAAAAGGTGTAAAAATAAGCGATTTGTGAGAGGCACAACATTACAAAGTTAATTGCAAACGTATTAGGAAAATGTATTATAAAATGTATTCTTTAGAAAACAATACATGTATCGTTTCTTTGTTGTATAATGTGTTGTTTAAAAAATTCGATACTTCATGTAATACAGGCCATGTGAATTTATTCAAATATACTTATGATACTCGTGAAAATACAAGTGTTTTGATAAAAATTTTTGTGTACAAAATCTAATTATCGCAGGATGAGAAACTTTTGTTCTCAAGAAAATGTTTCTCTTTGGTCAATAGTATTTCCATAATAAAGTTATAAACAATTGAATTGTTCATTCAAGAGAAATGAATACAGAATTTTGCGAAAATAGTTCGATATCCGAATTTTATGACCCCAAAAACATGAACCCAGGTTCAAATATTGAGCGAACACAATCTTTCCTACGAACCTTGATATTTAATTGATGAATGACGCAAAATGGTGAAAAATTTGGGTCGCGCGTTAATAAATAAACCGCTGTATTTCGCGAACTAAGAGTCCAATCGATCTGAAACTTCCCACAAAGTTTGTCCATATACTAGTGAACAACTTTGTCGCTGGAAGTTTTTTGTAGCTCATACTTCCCCTGACACTTTTTCAATGCAAAGCATGGAAAACAGGGTTTTCACTTCGGATTAAAAAATTGGTGATTTATTATCAACTTTCATGAATTTTTTATACACTGTTGTCTTCGGGGAAGTCTGACGAATCGGAATCCGGAAGATTCATCAAGATACATCGAAAAATGACCGAGTTTAAACGAGTTTAATATTGGAAAACATTGATTTGTGGTGCGAAAGAACAGATAGTTTTTATTTTTTTTCTCGAAAACTACTGATCCTAGAAAAAAATCGTCAAGGGAGACTCATATTCATTTTTCAAGCCCTATTGTCCAGTATTTCTAGATTCTCGAAATTCCGAATTTTTTTCTCGACCCTTGACGTCATGGCTTGGACAATACTTATGCCGCTTATCGAGCGCCTACGTGGTTATTGCACGGGGACCCTCAATTGTGCTAGTTCCAGCTGATGAGCAGTATTCTAATTTCCCCGGGATGTCACTGGGCATTCTTCCATTCAAAAGGGTTATACCCTGCTCTTGCATGAAGTCGATCATTTTTCTCCCCCTTGTGTTGATAGTTTTATCGTCAGATACTCTAAGCTCGGGTATGTTATGAAATCCTGCAATTTCTTGAGATAAAGTGTCCAATTCTCCCACGCGTGCGTTAAAGTCGCCAATCAATAGAGTCAGACAATCAGTAAATTTATCTTGAACATCATTCAAGGATAGCTTGAATAGATCCAGTTGAATATTGATGTCCAGACCAGGTTTGAAGTGCACAAAACCAAAAATCAACTGGCTACCCTTATCAGTTATTTTTATCAACACCCAGCTTTCCGTGGTATCTAATATTTCAAATTCCAAAGTTTTCTTAATCAGGATTAAAAATCCACCACTGGCTCTGCCTTTACTTTTTTCTCTCAATGCATTTACCCAAACAACTTCATATTCGTCCTGGTATTTCACGCAGTTTTTTGCGTCGATGATTCAGGTCTACACAATACCGATTATTTCTGCCTTTCTAACCAGTGTTGTCTCAATGAAGTTCCTATAACCTTGTTGGTTCCAAAAAAAGATAGTGAATGGATTTGGTTTCATAAAAAATTGTTTGTTTGATGTTCTGTCGGAGAAGTTGGTAGTTTTTCTGGTATTTTTGAGTTGGATGGGTCATTGTTGGTATCCATTGTGGTACGATAATTTTCAGGTATTGGGATCAATAATTTTTCAAGACTGTTCCATTCCATCAATTGTTCCTCAATGATGATGTTGCTTCCCTTCACTTTTGCCTGTTTTCCTTTTTGCCTTTGTTCTTTCACCATCTTTCCTAATTCCCAGTTTTGAGTTCTATTGATTTGAGATGAATCGTTTTCTATAAAAATATTTCCGCCTTTCAGTTTTGTCGCCTTTGTTTTCATAATATTCTTCTCATCTTCATAGTCCAAGAGTTTCAATTTCACGATTTTCCTATCCTTCTCCATGGTGTGTATATTCAAAATATCACCCTGAATATCGGAAGTGGTTTTTAAAAAGGTCTCTTGTGCCATATTGTTGAACGAAAATTTGAAGCCTCTAATTATCGAATTTAGTTTCCGATGTTGCCTTTCTTGTTCTTCTATGATTTGCTCCAAACTTCCGATTTTTTTTTTTAATATTCGAATTCTTTCGGGTTAATCTGCACTTACTGAGGAGGCCCCCTGATTGGAATTTATATCCGTCATTGGTGGTATAACTATTAGGTGTATGCTTCCGCCGTTTTTTCCGAAATTCGAGGCTTTATTGTAAAAAACTGGTTATACATTTATGATCCAAAGTATTGTCCATCGCTGGCCACTACTTTCTCCCATCTTTCGGGCAGCATACGGATCCCACGTTGAAAAAACTGGTCATCTTTTGAGGCGATCAACGAATCGATCCAATTTTTTACTTCTTCATAAATAAAAGGGAGCAACGTCTGGAGAATACGGCGGGTGGGGTAGGACGTCCCATTTCAAAGTTTACAAGTATGTCTTGACCAATTTCGCAACATGGGTCGAGCATTGTCACGCTGTAAAATCACTCTATCATGTCTCTCGTTGTATTGCGGCCGTTTGTCTTTCAATGCTCGGCTCAAACGCACCCAGATAGCAATTTCACCTTGCTGCAATGTTGTCAGGCAAGCTTGTGACAAGGTTGATATAACCCTCCTAGTTGACACACGACAAGGGTACAAGCTTAAAAAACCCTTTCAGCAGGGCTGTAGCAACCTTACACTGACAAGGTTGTCAATAACAAGCCAAAAACAATCGAATGACAAGTGTGACAGGGTTATGACAAGCCTACATGTTATCTGGGCATTGATTGCGTTCGATAACGATCGCCTGTGATTGCTTCAGTCAGTTTTGATAACTCATAATACACTACGCCGAGCTGGTCCCACTAAATACTGAGCATAACCTTGGAACCGTGAACATTCGGTTTGGCCGTCGACGTGGAAGCATGGCCGGGATATCTCCATGATTTTTTGCGCTTGGGGTTATCGCAATGAACCCATTTTTCGTCCCCAGTCACAATGCGATGCAGAAATCCGATCCGTCTTTGCCTTGCAAGCAGCTGTTTACAAACACACAAACGCCGTTCAACATCTCTCGGCTTCAAATCATATGGCATCCAATTTCCTCATTTCTGAATCATTCCCATGACTTCCAGGCGTTTCAAAATGGCTGGTGGCGTCATTCCTAACGATTCTGCCAATTTTTGTTACGTTTCCCGAGAAAAAATGAATTAGATCTAATGAGATCTGTGTAGATCTCTTGGGATATTTTTTTTTTTTTAACACGCTTCTCTTGAGATATAAGTAGATTTCTTTAGATATATGTAGATCTCTTTAGATCAAAATTTTGGAAAAACAAGATTTACGAAGACCCAAAGAGATCTACTTATATCTCAAGGAATCTTCTTGAACCAGATTCCTTAAGGCATAAGTAGATCTCTTTGGATCTTCGTAGATCTTGTTTTTCCAAAATTTAGATCTAAAGAGATCTACATATATCTAAAGAGATCTACTTATATCTCAAGAGATCTACATAGATCTCATCAAATCTAATTCACTTTTTCTCGGGTTGACACGAGTTTTGATCAAGTAATGCTTCCAATTCGAAAACCTTCTCTCTTCCACCGCCATGCTGGTCTTCGACGTTAAAATCACCGTTCTTGAAGCGTTGAAACCACTCTTGGCACGTTCTTTCACTACTAGCGGCCTCACCATAGGTATTAGAGAGCATTCGATGAGCCTCACCCGCAGATTTCTTCATATTAGTGCAGAAAATTAAAACCTCCCGCAAATGACGAGAATTTGGCTTGTCAGCTGACATGTTCAATCGGGATAACTTCATGATGCAGACACAAATCGACCAATATTTCGATGGCGTTATGTTTACAAATACCTAAGCTTATTGTATGGCCTCTATGATCTATTTATTTCAACTACCCCTCACCACTACAGCCATCTATTGCAAAACGGCGTAAGCAAAGTTATACACCAAATATATTAGGTTGGTTTCCTAGTGCCGTGATTCTATCGTTCATTCCTTCCCATTCCCTATTCCAGTCTTCGTCTTTTTTCATCAAACCCTGCTCCAATTTTACTAAATTATCCTCGATATTCGTTTCTAATTTGTTGAATTTTTCAGAGTTTCCTGCTCCCATTTCTTTGATTTCTTGAAGAAGTTTCTGAAGCTGTGTATCTGTAGATGTTGATCCATTAGAGGGTTTTCCGTGTTGCGAAATCTGTACTGATTCTGCGCCACTTGAGTTTTTTACTATAGACTTCAGAGTTGGAATCACAGGTGACACTTTTTCGTCACGTGATTCAACCACTGACTTTGTGATAGGAGGTGTAGAAGGTGGAGATCTAGGGGTGAGAGCACTTTTCTTAAAACAAGAGGGCACTTGGTTTGATTCTTCTCAAGGATTTTCCAGTCCTCTCTTCCTCTTCCCAGGCAGTTCGAATGAAGACGTTATGGAATTGGTTCTCCCTCTTTCATATGGCATTTTAGTTGATTTACTTCCACTTTCAGTTTTTTTCCTTTCTTTTATTTTCGTGTTGTCAACTGATTTCTTACCAACGTTATTCCCCGTTTCATTCAGATTCCAAGCGCGTTTATCTTGTACTGGTATGTTATCAGCTTCGATTACCGTGATAGAATTGTGCCCTACTTCGTCGATTGTCGCCATAATGGGTTTATCATTTATCGATTGGTTTGTTGATATGTCGATTTAGCATCACGCACAGGTAAGGAAAGAAACATCAGTTCCTGTACATTGGATTTTAGACATAATTTATACTGAACTACACTTTCACACTGGATAGATTGTAGAAAAGTGATCACATAAGAATTAGAACACTTTATAACACAACTAATAAATTCAATAAGAGTTGCAAACCAATCTTATCAAATTATAACGAAGAGCGAATTCTGACACGTGTTACACGTTTTGACGCCATCATGCATCCCCCGAATCACCCAGTATACAGACAGACATCCTAAAATAATGATGAATTGCTATTCTGATGAACAAAAACTATTCTGGGATGAGAAATATCATTCTCTCCCATCCCATATGGAAAATTAATATTGAGCACCATTTTAAGGTATCCCTACGATCTTTTATAATTCAGAATGCAATTTGGCTACATCAAAGTGAATAATTATTCCGACCAACATTTATATGTATACAAGGAATCCATTCGTGGACAATATACTCATATTGTTCAAATTTTCCACCAAAAATCTGGTACCCAGCCTACAAATGGAAGACGATATCTGGTTTCTTATTCATCACAAGAATTTCAACTGTTCCCCTATCAAGTGTATAGTAGAGATCAGTGGATACTAGCGATGGTATCGAACGTCTCTTTCTACCGTATAGACGTGCCCTTTTTCAACCAACGTGCTTGGATAGTAACCACTACTAAAGGGAACAGAACACGAGTTTTCCGAAGGCTCTTTCCTGTACTTCGCGACAAAAATAATGAAAATATCATCTGACCATGATTTAGGTAGAGAGAAGTGATTTTCATTACATTTTTCAATTCTGCCATCCAATCGCAATTTCCAAAGATTTTGAAAGTGAACTCGGGAGAAAGCTTATTCTTTATTCTCCAAAATGAGGGGTCAAACATTATGGTCTCTTCATAACTTTCATTTTTCGAATGATACATTTTCATAATCAACTCACATTATAAAACGAAACAAGATGATCTAGAATAGTGAACAACACAATTCTCACTATTGCTAATGATAAAAATTGATCAATCATCGCAGTTCATGCTATCGCATTCCGGGGCGACAACTATTCGGGGCGTTGAAATTTTACTCCATGAGAACAGCCCAATTTTTAATCAAAACCGAATCATTTTGATGTCGTTTTGACAAGCTGTTCTCGTTGGGTACCATCGACGCCATGTTATTGCAAACAAAGCTGCCAGATTGGCTTTGTGTTATTCCATTCTATTGGTCATTCCTACTAATCAGACTATATAATAAGTTGAACAATGAGAAAAATGCCAATCCGGCAGATTTGATTGCGAATCACAATGAGCATGACTATACCTCAGGTTGATTTCCCTTGGACCGGAATTCCTAGGGAACGAAATAAAGGGTATTCCCGATAACTGCTCCGAACAGGAGCAATTTTCAACCAATCAGAGATTTGCAATTCCCTCTCAATTTTGCGATGGGTTAGAAATTGCTCTTGCTCCTGCTCGGAGCAGTTATCGAGAACACCCAAAATTCGAGGATTTTATTGAATCGTTGGAAGTTATTTACTAGATATTCCGATCCATGGAGGGTATTCTGACGGAAATGATTATTGAGTAAATCAACCCTTCATCATTTCTCTTAGAATTTGAGGAAAAAATCGATAATTATTCGATTCGAACAAGGAAAGTATTGATCCAACAATAATCGGAACTTCAAACAATCGATGATTTATCGAATAATTCCCCAAAAGAGGATTGATTTTTTGATAATTGATGAAGAATTCAGTTTGACTAATATGCGATTCATCTTTCACTTTATGCCAACTTTTACTGTGTGCAATACCTATGTCCGCACTCAGAATAATAAATAAACAGCTTGAAATAATTTGATCAGATTGGGAATAATGTGATTGATTATATGCACGCATATACATTCCTCCCCGTGGATGATTGCGGGTCTCCCAGGGGGATATTCATGATACCTGTCCTTGATATCCTTTTTATCCATCCTTGGTAGTATCGGCTTCCTTTACGTGATGGGGAGGATAAGTATCTCAGAGTTGGATCTTTTTTTTGAGTGGAATAAACTACTCAAGAGAAACAATACAAACTGAGAGAAACGGAATCATCCTAATGCCAGAAACATCGGCAAAATTGAACGGAAGGAAAGCAAGGGGAAACTACCTTCCTTGACATTTTTCAATACTTCCCGAGGAAATGACACCTTTCCCTAACCTGGAATATTATGTAACAAAAACAAACAAACAAAATTAATAAATACATGATGGCGCTCTCTCGGGTAAAATATTCCGGAGGTAAACTAGTCTCCCGTTCGGATCTCCGGGTGGAGGCTGCTCGAGGAAGCTTCATCAGCAAGGAGAGAAAACCGAAGAATAGGATAGGGAAAAGAAACAACATTCTTCGCGTCGGAGCGTGGAATGTTAGATCACTGAGGCAAGCGGGAAAATTAGAAAATTTGAAATTAGAAATGAATAGGTTGAATATAGACGTAATGGGGATTAGCGAAATGAGATGGCCACAAGAGGGCGATTTCTGGAGTGGGGATTATAGAATAATTCATACAGGATCAAAGGACGGTCAAGCAGGTGTAGGAATTGTAATGCATAAAACAGTAGGAAATAGAATAGAAAATTATTCGCAACATAATGAACGTGTGATGATGGTTAGAATCAGAACAAAACCGGTAGACACAGTCATAGTCCAAGTATACATGCCCACATCTGCATATTCGGAGGAAGATATTGAAAAAACGTACGAAGAAATAGAAGAAGTGATAGAATATGTGAAGGAAGAAGAGAATTTGATAGTGATGGGGGATTGGAATGCGGTAGTAAGACAAGGAAAAGAGGACAACATTATAGGAGATTTCGCGTTAGGGAGGAGGAACGATAGAGGACAACGTTTAGTCGAATTTTGTGGAAATCATAAGATGGTTATCACAAACACTTTATTTGAAAATCATCCAAGAAGAATCTACACTTGGAAAATACCAGGAGATACAGCAAGATACCAAATTGATTACATATTAGTGGAACAAAGATTTAGAAACCAAGTGAAAAACTGTAGAACTTATCCCATTGCAGATATAGATGGTGATCATAATATGTTGATGATGAAATGTTCTCTGGAATTCAAATCTCTGAAGGAGAAAAGGAAAATGCAGAAAAGGTGGAATTTGAAGAACCTCAAGCAGAAACAAACACATGAGGCATTCGAGAAAATGTTGGATGGAAAATTGGGAGATCAGAAAGAGAAAGATTTGGGAATAGAGAGGAGATGGACAAAGATGAAGGGGAATTTAAGAGAATGTGCGGATAAGATTTTGAAGAATGATGGAGTGGAAGCTAAAAACCCATGGATAACGGGAGAAATTTTAGAATTGATGAATGAAAAAAGAAAATACAAGCATAATGATAGCCAGGAAGGCCAGCAACGATACAAATCATTGAGAAATAAAATAATAAGAGCATCAAGGGAAGCAAAAGAACAGTGGTTAGAAGAGAAATGTCAGGAAATAGGAATAAGATTGCATTTAGGAAAAATAGATGAAGCATATAGGATTATTAAAAGATTTTTCGGACAAATGAAATCTAGAAGCAATAAGATTAGAAACTCTCTAGGACGACAATTGATGAAAACGGAAGAGAAACTAGAACAGTGGATCAATCATTTGGAAGACTTGTATAGAGGAAACGATGATATAGCATTATTAGAGAAGGAGGAGGATGTAGATGAGGAAGAATTGGGAGATTCGATATTGAGATCAGAATTCGACAAGGCTTTGAAAGGATTGAAAAATAATAAAGCGCCAGGCATAGATGGCATGAGTGCGGACCTTATAAAAGCCCCCAGTGAAGGAACTCGCGACGCACTGTGTGAATTGATTAGATATATGTACGAAAAAGGGGAAGTACCGGAAGATTTCCAAAAGAATAAAATTGTCGCTATCCTGAAAAAACAAGGGGCAGACAAATGCGGGAACTACAGAACGATCAGTTTAACTTCACATGCTTCAAAAATATTGACCAAAATTATATACAGGAGGATGGGAAATAAAATAGAGAGTAGATTGGCAGAAGATCAGTTTGGTTTTAGGAAAAATAGGGGAACGCGAGAAGCAATCTTAGCACTCAGGGCAGTAATAGAGAAGAGGATAGCGGTGAAGAAATCTGTGTACATAGGTTTTGTAGATATACCAAAGGCTTTCGATAATGTGGACTGGGAGAAGATGTTTGCGATCCTGAAGAAGGTGGGAATAAATTATAAAGATAGAAGAATAATATACGAATTATATAAGAATCAAAGTGCAATCATAGACATAGAGGGTCAGGAAGGGGAAGCACAAATAAGAAGAGGGGTGAGACAAGGATGCTCATTATCGCCACTGATTTTCAATTTATATATAGAAGAAGCAATGAACGAAGTGGAGGAGGAAATTCAATCGAAATTACAGATTCAGGGAGAAAATATAAGTATGTTGAGATTCGCAGATGACATAGCTATATTGGCCACGAGTAGTACTGAGTTAGAGAATATTCTCAACACCATGAGAACAATATTATTGGAAAACTATTGTATGAATATAAATAAAGACAAAACAAAATTCATGATGTGTACAGCAGCGAAAACAGCTAGAAGAACGAGAATCGAAATAGATATCGAGACAATTGAACAGGTGAAAGAATTCAAATATCTAGGAAGCATAATTACAGAGAGCGGCAAAAGCGGAAGAGATATAAGAGCAAGAATAGCACAAGGGAAACAGACTTTTCACCAAAAGAGACAGTTATTATGCTCAAAAAATATAAGCTTAGAAGTAAGGAAGAAATTCTTGAAAAGTTACGTTTGGAGCACAGCATTATATGGTTGCGAAACTTGGGCAATGGGGAAAACTGATCAACGAAGACTTGAAGCTTTTGAAATGTGGTGTTATAGGAGGATGCTCAGAATAAAATGGATAGACAAAGTCAAAAATGAAAAAGTACTCGAGCAGATAAATGAAGAAAGAAATATTTTGAAACACATCGTAAAAAGGAGAAGCAATCTTATAGGACACACATTACGGCATGAGAGTTTATTGAAAACGATATTGGAAGGGAAAATGAATGGTAAAACTGGTAAAGGTAGACCTAGAGCAAGTTATATGAAGCAAATCGTACAAGACAAGGGATGTAGTAGATATGTAGAAATTAAACGTTTGGCGGATAATAGACAGGGGTGGAGGGTTTCATCAAACCAGTCGTGAGACTGATTACTTCATGATGATGACATATATACATTATGAGAAAAAACTAGAATTTTCCGGTACCCAGGAACTGGAAAATTTCTATTCATGACGAATTTTTCAGCTCACGTACAAGAAAATTCCTGTTGTACGGTAATTTTTCCGTATTCCACTTGAAAATTCATATTTTTCACCTCAATTTTTCAGTATAAATACAAGAATTTTCTGATATGTGTACTGGAATTTCCATGATTTGAATGTGATTTTTCAGTACAAATGTACAGGTTAATTGCTTCCAGTATAGTACTGGAATTTTTTTTATCCGTACCCGAACTTTTTTCAACAGTGTATGTATGTATGTACAAATGATCTTACTGCTAACAATGAAAGAATTCGAATCTCACACTGTTGGAAATTTCTGCATGAAGCTCCGATTACATGTGATGGAAGCGATTACCACTCACGTGATAAAGTTCTTGAAATTTCAATGGCAATTGAATGAAAACTCAGTGGATAAACTATACTATTATGAGTGATATAATATAGAAGAAATTGAATATTCAATCAAATGTGATTGAATTTCTAATCCTGAGTAGATCTAAATTCTGGTCAGATCTAAACAGATCTATTAAGATCTGAAAAACTGCGATTTTGGCTTGTCTTGGTCACAATATATGTGCAAAATCAAATTCATATACAGACAGATATCACAAAATTTCTGACAATTGAACCACCAATTGCTCATTAAGATTCAATCTAATATTCAATTCAGATCTAATCACATGTGCCAAGATCTGATCAAATCTGCTGAGATCTGAACAGATCTAATCTGATCTCTTGAACCAGATCTGACCAAAAATCAGATCTACTCAGATCTATTTAAATCTGAATAGATCTAATGATTTTTTCCTGGGCCGTTATAATATTTTTATGTTCCGGATAATTTTTTCTCACTAGACTGGATCCTCGTGGGATCCGAAATCACACCCTGTGTTTTGGGATTGGCGGTGGCTTACTGGGGTGATAGGATCCATAGAGCTGCGTGGATAGGAGCTTTGACTCTTCTCCAGAGTTCTGTTTACATCGCTCTCATCATCCCACAATTCACACACCGCGTGAGAGTCGTCGAGGAAACGAACAATGTTACTCACATGTCATTATATTCAGGTACTGTATGAAATTTCCAACGATTAGATGCTTTCCGATTCAAATATTGTTGAATTTGAACTGGAATATAAAAAAAATTCGCCTCGCTCATTTTGAACGAATTTTACCACCCATATGCTCGCTTCGCTAACATTTCAGAATGCTGTACTTCGAAATTATTATCCAAGTCAGATATCCGGGGATATATGATGAAGCACTAATCGGTTTTTTAATTGACTGGGAAAATTCTAAATATAATATTCAGATAACCTGAAATCAATTGTCCGCCATTTTTCAAACAATCTTCGAATGATTTAGATGCAGTTGTCATAATGTCAACCAGTTTCCAAATATCCGATAATGCTTACATATGGAAACCTCAAACTTCTCATTTTCAAACACTTCATAAATATTTAGAAAAATGACCATTAATTTGGAAAAAGAAGTGATTGAAGATGAGAATTCATGGAAAATTTGCTGAAAGTTAGTAGCTACTTTTGAGAAAGGTCGGAAAATTTCATATTAGCAATTCTGTAATCAACAGGATCGGCTGAACATTATAATGGACCATTTCATGTGGATTGATCTCGAGAAAGCACACGTGATTTTCTGAGAAAAAGGGTTGAGTACCAGATAAGTATCGAATTTAGTCGGGAATCAAAATTTACTTGAAGAAAATAAATTCTATTTGCCATACCTGAATTTTTGAATCTCGTCGAAGAAATTGTTTTATACATATTTCTGATAACTACACTGTCATCAATGCTAACAGTTTCGAATTGAGTTTTAGTCGCTGCAGTCAGGTATCTTTCTTTTACTGTAGAGATGCAGTCTCTACCAGTCTCCTTTTTGGTTGGAACATCGCAGTGAGTGGACGTACGTACAGGAGTAAGCAAGGCAAATTGAAATTAGAAACCAGGTTTGTTCTATTGGTGAGAATTCTTGAGAAATCTTGTTTCACCTCAGATTTGGATGCATCACCCTTGAAAACCCCTACAATCTGTGTCTTATATGGATGTGTCCATCAATGCCAGGGAGACTTTCCTGACGTCCGTTATATTGGATCAACTATCATGAATCGTTTTTGATCCCAGATTTGGATGGAGCACCCCACAGACCCTTAGAACGGGTGTTTCATATATATTCATCCATGAATGCATAAATGACTATATTCACGTCCACCGTATTGGATCCACCAACATGAATTATTTCACGAGGTCCGTCAAGAGTCGCGTCGAAGTCCACCAAAAGTAATTTCTCCCTAACTTCATATAGACTTTGGATGTACTTTTGAGAGATCTCATTTTTCAGAAAGTCCTTCAAAAGTCGCCCTTGAGTACACCATGAGTTAAACATGATTGACCTTCCCCGGACGTTTCCTGTACTTTCCGGTAACCCATTGTCTTTGGAGTTCTTCAACTATCACTCGGAATTTCATCAGGTATTCTTGACGATCGATTTTTGACACGAACTCCATTCGCAGTCTCCTACAGCCCTGGGAAACGCTCGATTGCATCTTGCAAAGTTCATTCTACTTTTCGAATGACCATCGACACGTTCCATACTTCAAATGAATATCAATCGCATTACTCATGTCGTAAAACTATGGGAAGTATATATTTCCGTTGGAATCCTGCTATATTTCACTTCAAAAATATCAATCTCACCCCAGTTGAACAGCATATATGCAGGATATTTCATTGTTCCTTTTACCTGGACTTGAGCCATACCTAATTGTATCTAGTTGACCAATGTGATTCCAATGAATTCATGACCATATTGGTGTGGGATTCGAGCAGAAGCTATACTCTTGAAAACTAATCTTTATGTTATCAATTATTGATCAATGGAAGATCGGACTATTTTTACTCGGGTATTTGCGTTTCAAATCGATATCCCAAGTAACATTTGGGATCCACAGAATCCTGAATATTTTCAGTGGAAATATTTACCTTACGAGTAGATAATGTTATTTAACCAACAAGAATATCCATCAAGTTTATCAATTGGTGAGATAATTTTGTGTGGTCTGCATCTTGTGATTCAAATGATTTATTCACTCTATTGATATCTGTTAGTACTGGGTAAAGGAAACTAATGTATGTGTAATTTATATCATCTGTGTACATTGTGTGCACTAATTCTGCTGTGTAGCATCTATCATTCACTTAAGCTGTGGAAAAATGTGTTTTCAATCCCAACCATTGCGTGTATATGCGAGATACAGCGGATTCTATTGATAACCATCTCGTTCGGCATGATTGTACAATTTTTGGGGTTGTTTGCCCGTCATTGATAGTTTCGTACAAATCCTTATACGCAACTTGTCTCGAAGAAGATCAACCAAACCAATCATAGGTCTCTCTGATAAAAAATTCTAAATTTCTGGGTGAAAAATGTTTCGCAGCCGCAGATACTGCTGACTGCAAAGAATGACACGAGGAACGTATTAAAATTAGGCATTTCTTCAATCAATTTAGCAAAAACCCGATTATTAATGCCCGTCATGACGGACGCATTGTCTGTTCCAATCCCCATCAAGTTCGCAAGAGACATATCGAATTTACAGAGGGTTTTTTTATAGCAAAAATAATGCCATTAGCATCACATTCACATAGCTCAGCCAAATCTAAATAAGTGGATACGATTTTGTTATGAACGTCACTATAATAGATGACTACTATACCAAGATACTTCTGCACAGTAATATCTGTAGATTCATCTATCAATAAACTATAGGGTTTATTTTTCAAATCTCGTTCCAATTTATCTGAGAAATGTGGACCTAAAACATTTTTTATAATATTGGACCACTTGGTACGGTGTAAACGTAATTGATCTTCATCTTTACGAGAGTAATTGATTACTTCTCCCAGATGATCGACTATATGTATGCTAGGGTGGAGTGTTGTAAATAACGCGAACCTCGCTTCTTCCTTCTTTTTCAATGTTGGATGCAGAGGGATGCAACTACAATAAGTTCAATTGAACCTTATTTGCGCGCCATCTACTGAATAAATATTCATGTGGACTAAAACTCGATATGGTGGTTTGATATACCGGGATAACCTCAAAATTATCCTAGTTGATCCAAATTTTGAAACATCAACGATATTCCAACAATAAAGCATTGAACAATTCTAAAACCGAATTATCAGTTGGACTGATCCAGTTTCAGAGTCGTTCCTGATGCTTTATTGTTGGAATACCGTTAATTTCTCAAAATCCAAATCGATGAGAATAATATTAAGGTTATGTCACTGTACCAGACCGCCATTGCTGTTTTAGCCCCTGATTGACACGCCACCATATGAATAAATATGACCGTAATCGAAATACGGTTTGAGGTCATCCTATGAAGTTGCATACCCCTGAATGGATGTACCGAGGGCTTGAAAGATAACTTAGGTTGAACAGTTATAACCTGTAAAGATATACAAAATCTGCTTCACTTACATATTCATCTCCATTTAAATTCTCAATTTAGATACGAGACATGGAAGAAAAGTGTTTTATGTGACAAAACTTATCAGATATGAATCAAAACAAACCTAC
Organism: Gonatopus flavifemur; assembly: GCA_018340375.1. NCBI lineage: Eukaryota > Metazoa > Arthropoda > Insecta > Hymenoptera > Dryinidae > Gonatopus > Gonatopus flavifemur. The sequence goes on along the minus strand of JAFFJZ010000074.1, from coordinate 378,532 downwards.
TAACATCACTAACCTAATTCACCTCTATATTTTGTATATGTTTCTGAGTTGATCCATGGCTTCTTAAATCTCTGTAGTGATTTCTTAATAAAGGACCACAAACTTTGCATTTTGCAATTTCACCAGAAGTACTTTCAACAACTTGGAGCCAATCTTCTAGAACTGGATCTCGAAGCCAAGAATCTCGGAATTTTTGAATATATTGTGGTTTTGGCATATTTCAGTAGCAGCAGAATATTTCACATACATTCTTATTCTCGAATAATCAAACATAAAATCCAAGACACTACAATTTTGTGACAAGAAGCAATATGATAAGCAATAACGAAACTAACCAATCAATCAACGAATACTTCGTTCTGTCAAGACCTCAACCTAATGTGGGATTTCCCGACCGAGATGCTTGGATGACATTCCGAAAACTTATCTTTTAATTCCGAACCTGTTTAGAGTCCCTTTAGGCTATCCTCCCATGGAACGGAAGAGCGTAATGCGAAACTACGAAGTGAGATAGGAAGGAGAATTATTTTCATTGCGTTGGGTTTGTGAAAACGGCACATTTATTTGGGAACAGTTGTATGTGAAACTTGACTACCCGTGGCGCTGTAAACGTTACTGATATTTCGAAAATTCGTATATGGTGTAACACCTCATTCTCATTCTATGACTCAATTTCAGAGGGCTGAATACACACCATTGAGCTCAATACAAACTGGAGTGAACGTGGCAATGGAATCGCAATTGATGAGAGAGAGGTTCGATTGGGAGTGCTTTTATGTTCGTTCCATGAATAGTGTTGTCTTCTCCTGATATCCTCTCTCTCAACAATCGCGATTCCATTGCCGCGCTCACTCTAGTTTGTATTGAGCTCAAGGATTCACACCGTTGAAGAAAAAACACAACAAGAATTCAATTATATCCGCGATGTAAAATGTTGTATGCATATATGTGAAAGAGAAATCATCATGCCACGGAATCATATTGTTGTGTATCTGGTTGCAAATCAGGGTATGACCACGATTGCTACATGAATAATACAGTAAGTACCCACATTAGAGGTTGTTGCTTATAGCTTATAAATGGCTGAGGCACGCCAGCACCTATACGCCAGTTTGTACATTAGAGGTTATGTTTAATCAGGAATTTCATTTTCCCACGATCTGAAGTCAGTTGTGTTGGTAACGTTCGCAGCATCACAAGTGGCGAGATTTAATTTGTAATAGTTGCCAAAAAAATGTGCCACTTCAATTCTATGAGGGGATGAGTGTCCTTTTCATCTTACTTCGTGTGCGTGATGATCACCATCGGTGAGCTCCTGATTTTATTTGAAAATCACTGGAAATCGACCAATTATAATCGTTCCGTTCTATGAGAGGGCAGCCTTTGGCATTTCTCGTTTATACGCTTTAGTAAAAATGCACTAAACCACTAAAAAACCCATCAGCCCCCAAAAATAATATTTACCCACTGGTGACGGGTCAGAATCATCAGTTCTGGGGGTAAAACCCCTGAGTTGGCAACACTGCTCGCTATGATCTCATAATCCCCTGTATTCTTGTAACAAATCGAAACATTCGATAAGGGAGACTTGCGCTCAGCCCATTCATATAGTTCTGATGCCGTAGATATTCGCTCATCTGGTGCCATTTATAGACTCGCTTTCCATGCCATCCTTCTCAAAGAATCGCCTGCACCGTCACGAGGACTATTTTCGCGGGATGTTACTTGAGAATGCCATGTTGCGAAACGATCAAAGTCTTGTTTGTGGTAATGAATATTTATAAAATCTTTGACATTTTTGATGAGTGAGGTGCTCCATTAGCAAATTATATACATTCACGTATACTTTGATGGAATGTCGAAAGAAATTCATTCAAGCCTTGTAAAAAAAATGTAAATAGCTACAGAGTCACGTTTGTTAGTCAGAACTAATGACCAATTTTTTATATCTCATAAAGCCATTATCTTCATAATAGAAAACGATAAGGAATAACGTTGGTCGGTTATTATTTGAATGGAAACCTGGAACAGCGTTATGGATCACGAATGCATAATTGTCTGCGAAATCACAAACAACAAGACATCCATCGCTTTTGAAATTCCTCTTCGCCGTTTTGTAATAAGTCGCTTGCTGATTTGCAATAAATGAATGATGGAGGTAGGGTCTCCCTGATTCACACAAATTTTGAGCAAACTCTTCCACCCGTACTTCTGTGTTTCCCAAAATTGCCCTGCGCTTTACAACCCATTGTTTATGAACGATTTCGTTTACATCGTATTTTTGAAAAACGGCCAAAATTTTTCCCTGCACGGTTTTATCTTGCCCAATCACGGGGCGAGCGTGACATTGCCAAAAAAAATTCTTCATTTGGTTTGTCGGAAATCGATCCCAATGGAACATTCTGATAAGACTAACAGGATAGTTTTCAGTTTCCATCGATTCAACTATGTGACCCCCTGAACAAACCAAACGAAATATTCATTTGAGTGTAACATTGAACGTATATTCAATCATTTATTCATTGTTCCTCGAAATTATTGATATAGTCATAGAGTGAGTGCATCAATGAATGAACGATTAGAAATTCGTCACTGTGAATTGTTATCCATATTATTTCATATCATCCACCTGATGCCACGAGATTCATATTCTCATGAATACGGTAAACACAAACTCTATGAGTTCCACCTGAACCAGCTAGAACGCAATGAGTCCGTCGAAGAGAACAAAATTTTGAGAATCCAATTTTGGTATCCAGGTTTGCATCACGAAACTTTTTATGAATATTTCTCAAGTTTCCCATCATTGAACGTTTTTGGAGAATGGAAGTTTTGCCATCTATGTCGACAGACTTAATATCTTTCCGCCCGGCCATTATAGAACTGATATCATCATATTCATGAAACTTTTCCACTTTGAGTTCAGTTGCGACTGATATGGCGTTATTTTCAATGATGGTGATGATTTTTGCTAATAAGTCTTGACGTTTCAAGTATCTGGAGAAGTGATTTGAGACATTCATCACTCATTTCCAGGCACTCATCGGTATACATAGTATACCAAGCACAGAGTGCCTATTGCATCCACTATCGTGCCGCGTGACAGTATCTTTGGAAATCTTTATAATTTTCTGAAGATTTTCCATTTTTGTATTTTCAAGTGCAAGAGCTTCCATCCAAAAAGTGTCCAGCCTTGATTCATTCCGTGTATCGTGTCCAAATCGAGTGTGATTTCGAATTTTTGAATATTGTTTTTTTTCAATAAAATTGTTCATTATCGAAATGATGAACAAAGTAATGAATCATCAAAATTCAGGGGACGATTCCTTTTCGAATTTGGACTCCGTTCAAAAGTTTCGTTGTCCTAGTCAACGGAAATTTTGGTGACTTATTTTTCGAGTGCAGGGTAGGAGCGAAATTGCGCTCTGAAAAAATTCTGACGAAACTGTGATAAATATTTGACACTTTTCTAATTATTGAAAAATTTTGTAATTCCATAAAGACATTAATAACTTTCATTCGAATCCCACACGTGAAAAATCGTTTGAAAATTGAAAAATTTCTTTCCAATAGTCAGAAAAATATTTCAGAAACATGAAAGTTTTGTTTGAATTCCTTCTGAGCGTGAGTTCGTTCCTATTTGCCTGGAGGAATGAATGAACTATTGAAGACTCCCATCAACTTTGGGAAAATGTACAAAATATCTCAAACTTATTAGATTTTCCATCAAAATTTCATAGATTTTCGGAGTTTGTCAGAGTTTTTCAGATTTTTGAAGGGAAAATGGTATTTTTTTCAAAGATCATTCATTCAGAATGATCCAGCGGAATATTTCCATACGGAGAAAACCCATCATATTTGTGAAAATATAGGGAAAGGAACTTCATTCACGTGTTTGCAATTATATGTGATCCATCCAAATTCAAATCGAATATGATTCCACGATGACTGTAAAATCAGATATAATGTATTCAATTGGAAATTCATGATGCACGGGGAGACAGGGAATTCCTCGGAATCGGTGAATCAAAATTCCAAGTTGAACGAAATGACCAATTGGACAAACAAAAATTCCCGGACTAGACACACTGTAAAACTATTAATAATTGAAAAAGTGACTATCAACCCATACAGCACGCTCGTCCCGATAAATTCATAAAAAGTTCTTCATGAATCCATCGTAGCATTCTTTAAGAGTCCTCAGTATAATAGTTCAGTACGAGTTCTTCATGGGTCCCTGTTATTCAAAATGAATTCCCAAAGAATTATCAAGAATTCTTCATCAATTCTTTCGGAACTGACATAATCGAAGTTCATTAGGGACAAGTTCGTGCCATGCGGGAATTCACAGAAAAAGAGTATCGCTGGAGGATGTTTTTGATGAACTTAAGGAGATATCAGCGATCCCTGACGATACAACCCGAGCCAAATCTTATATGCGAAAATGAAGCACTAAAATCGGAATATCGCTGTATAAAGAACATCTGGAAGAGTAGTTGTCACGTGATCGTTGTCAGGTGACTGTAAAGTTATCAGTGGTTATCATTGTCAGTTTAAGTGGGAGCTTTCATTTTCTCTTGCTTGGAGCTATATTTTTATAGTCTTTCAGTATGTCTGACAGCGGGAAAAAGATTTGCAAAGGCTGTTGTGTGGCTGTTGCCAAGCCAGTGATTTGTAAAACCTGCGGTGTTTGTTCTCACCCTGGGTCGTCATGTCTTGGGAGGAGTGGGCACCCCTGGCATACAGGCATTCTACTCGACTGTGCTGAACCATCACAGGGTTCATTTACATCTCGTTCGTCTATTGATGAATCGGACCAAAATATGTTTGATAAATTTAGAGATCTGTTGCAAGCTGAAATATCTAAAATCAGCGAACAATTGGATTCATTCAAGTCTGAACTAATCGATGTAGTTGATGATTTGAAAAAGAGAGTCAGCAAACTTGAAAACACACGGACATCGAATTCATGTTTGGAAGAAGAGTTTATTGTTGAAATTGAAGAAAGACGGAAAAGATCACATAATTTATTGATCTTCAATTTAGATGAATCAGACAACAATGCGCCAGCGGATTTGGAATCAGTTAGACATGTTTCAAATGATGTCCAGCCTGATTCATACGATAATATAAAAATTCGTAGATTTGGGAAGAAGACTGTTGGAGAAAACTCGTCCTGTTTGTGTCACTTTTGAATCCCCGGAAATTCCTCTGGATATTCTCAAGAAGAAATCTTTTCACCGCGGTTCTGTGAGATTCTCTCAAGATCGTACACTAAAGCAACGTACGTATCTTGATCATTTACGGTTGAAATTATCTCAGCTGGAAGATGATTCAAAAACAATCAGATATGTCAACGGTGTACCAACAATAGTAACATGTAACCAGGCTGTTCAAAAAAACGTTTAGCATGTCCTTTAGTTTACTATCAGAATGTTCGTGGTCTACGTACCAAACTTGACTCCCTCCGTTTAGCAGTATCATCTTCGATTGAATGTTACGACATAATTATTCTCTCAGAAACCTGGTTAACGAGTAGTATTTCAACATCTGGAATCGACCTCCGAGGGTACATTATATATGAGAAAGATAGGAGTGCTTTGACCAGCCAATTTAAGAGGGGAGGTGGCGTGTTGATAGCTGTAAGGGATACTCTTCCTAGTTCTGAGCTTTCATCATTACATGATAACGTTGAACATCTGTTTGTGAGTGTGAGGCTTGGACATTCATATGTGATTATTGGAGCTGTTTATATTCCTCCGTCGTCACCTTCTCAACTGTATGAAGATCACTGGAAAAGTGAAGAGAACATTTCGAGTGTAAATTATGATTGTTCTATCTACCTCTGTGGGGATTAAAACCTTCCCCACGTTTGTTGGTATACGAGTGGAGAAACTTCATCTTATACATTGCGATCTGGAGCAACTCACGATGAAGTGCAGTCTACTCAGACTGTCTGTGAATATTTCAATTTTTCCAATTATTGTCAGAAAAACAATATTTGTAATGTTTTTGGTACTTCACTTGATTTGTTGTTTTCTAACGATAATTATGTATCAACGACATTTGCCGATGAACCATTCCTTGTCTCTGATAATCACCATCCAGCTCTCGTTTCTCAACTGCATAATGTATCATTTAATTATCTTTTGCGTAACACTACTGTTCGTTATAATTTCAAATTGGGTGATTACACTGCTGTGAGGGATTTTTTGAATGTTATTCCATGGGATGAAATCTTCAAGGATATATCTGTTGATGATGCAGTTGAATTTCTCTACCAGCAGTTATATACAGCAATAGACATGTTTATTCCTAAGTACTGTCTTTATGATTCGAAATTTCCCGAATGGTTTTCACCTGAATTGATTAAGTTATTTCGTACAAAGAAAGCAGCACACCGTAGGTATAAAATTTCGGATTTACTACATGACTATCTCGTTTTTCCTGATATGCGTTCAAAATGTAAGAATTTAACGAAGTTATGTTACGAAGATTATGTTAGATCTATTGAATCGCAGATTCCTAATACTATTAAGTGTTTTTGGAAGTTTGTTAACTGTCGTCGTTCAAATAATACTTTACCCAATACTTTTGAGTTCAATGGCATTTCAGCTTCCTCTAGTCAAGATATAGCTGACCTTTTTGCAACGCATTCTGGATCAGTTTATACTTCTCCCGATGGTTTGCCCCCTGATGTTGAATCTGATATTCAGATTAATATTCCTGATCTTCATATTGATATTAGCGAAGTGTTCTCAGAAGTAAATTCATTGGATGCCAATAAGGGTCCCGGTGATGATGGGATTCCACCTATATTTCTGAAATCTTGTGCCTTTCGCGTCCATTGTCGCGACCATTATGGTTGATCTTTAATGCCTCCTTATCTTCGGGCTATTTTCCTTCTCGTTGGAAAAATAGCCTAATTACGCCTATTTTCAAATCTGGGAGTAAATCTGACGTGAAAAATTATGGACCTATTTCAATTATCAATGTTATACCTAAGTTATTCGAACGTATAGTTACTAAGGAAATCGCGCCTTTGTTTTCAAATATTATCAGAGATGAACAACATGGTTTTGTGCCTGGTCGTGCGACTAGCACTAATCTAGCTATTTATTGCAACGATGTTTCCACAGTTCTCGATGATTTCCCTCAGGGTGACGTTATATATACCGATTTTGAGAAAGCTTCTGATACTGTGGATCACAATATTCTTTTATCAAAGTTAAACCAACTTGGTATTCGTGGAAATATCCTGGACTGGATCAAAAGCTACTTGATGAATAGAACTCAAACTGTTAGGATTATGGATTCCATATCTAGTATTATCAATGTTTCTTCTGTTGTCTCTCAGGGGTCTCACTTAGGTCCACTACTTTTTCTACTTTTCATTAACGATATTGGCAGGGTTCTAAATATTGCAAGGTTTCTACTATTCGCTGATGATTTGAAGCTGTTCTTTGGAATCTCTGTCATCGCGGATGTATTGCATTTGAACGTATCCAACTGTCGGGCGTGGTTGAGTCCACTATTTATTCTTCCCAGTGCAGCCCCAGAATGTTCTAATAAGGAGAAAACTGGGATAATTGAGAAATTTCTATTATCTCTCAGGATCAAACGTTATTCGAAGAAGAGGATGATGTCCCACACCTTGAAATTAACGAGGAGGAAACTTTTGATATAAATGAAGAAGATTTTTCCGTTCCATCAACAAAAATGTCTGAGAATTTAAATCGAACGTGTCAAATAAAACATCATGAATCAGCTATTGAAGTTCTCGATCCAATCAAAGAAAAATTCAAACAGTCTTCCAGTTACTCAGGAAAGATTTTGCTTCTAACCCTCGCTCCAAAATCGTGGGGACGAAGGACATTGGCTACTGAATTCAACGCTTCGGAACGTCAAGCTAGGGAAGCCATACAGTTGGTAGCTGAGAACGAGATTCTAACATCACCAAATCCGAAGAGAGGACGAAGGGTATCTTGCGAGATTGAGAATTCTATCATAGCATTTTACTTTGATGATGGAAATAGCCGGATATTGCCAGGCATGAAGGACTATGTTTCGATCAAAACTAATGATGGAACGCGTGAACATGTTCGAAAAAGATTGATTTTATACAATCTTGCCGAATTGTATTCTTCATTCAAATTGAAGAATCCTACAGTTGATGTGAGCTTATCGAAATTTTCACAGCTGAGACCTCGCAATTGTGTACTCGCTGGAGCTTCTGAAACTCGTACCGTATGCGTGTGTGTTTATTATGAAAACGTGGATTTAATGCTAGATGACATAAGTTTACAAAAACTAACGTCTACGACAGATTTCCCCATGACTTCTCACCATGATGCTATTAAAATGCTTGTATGTGATAATCCTACTTCTGAATGCTATCTGGACAAGTGTTTAGCGTGTCCTGGAATGGACAATTGAGGATTGTCTTCAATAGAATCTCACAGACCAGTACATTGAGAGAGTAGAATATCAAATTTGGCAACAAACTGATCGCAGCACTTCGGAAACTGAAATAGCAGACGCAGGAGATTTCGTGGAGGATCTCTGTGAACGGTTACATAAGTTGAAATCTCACGCTCTCATAGCAAAGGAGCAATCGTCCTTTCTTAAGAATCTCAAGGATAATTTGAAGGCCGGAGAATTCATAGTCACATGTAATTTTGCTGAAAACTATGCATTTATTGCTCAGAATGCTATTCAATCGTTTCATTGGAATAACAACCAAGTTACCATTTTCATAACAGCGATCTATTACAGAACAGATGAGTTAAGACATCGCAGTATAGCAATTTTGTCTGATAATCTGACTCATGATACGGTAGCTGTTTATGAAATTCAGAAAATTATTACGAAGTATTTGCAAGATAATTTCGAATGTGAGAAAATCTCCTACTTCACTGATGGAGCATCGCAACATTTTAGAAATAAATATAATCTTGCAAATCTTCTACATCATGAACATGATTTTGGAATTGCGGCTGAGTGGCATTTTCACGCAAGTGCACATGGCGAAGGACTTTGCGATGGTATTGGTGGAAATTTGAAGAGACTTACAGCGCGTGCAAGTCTGCAAGCATCATCGGATGAAAATCGAATTTTGACTGCGGATGCTCTTCATTAGTGGGCTAAAGAACATTTGAAAGAAACTGTAATTTCTTTCCAGTCCGAAGAGTACTCATATAAAGGCTACGAAAGCACTTGAGAAACGATTTGCATCTGCAAAAACGATAGCAGGAACTCTCAAATACCATTGTGTAATACTTATGGAACATTCATCGTTTATTCCTCAAACTCACTCTTCGGCAGTGCAATATGATATATTCCCAAAGACCCGAAGAAGGCATAAAAATTAGAGTATAGGAACAACCTTTCAGAAGGATCAGAAGATTGATAATTATAAATACTGCAAATTGTTTAATATCATTCTGTACATTTATGTAGCAATAATTCAATTTTGTAAATAATCAGAGTACTATAACTTGTACAAAGAAAGTCACTACTCACAGTTACTCTTTACCAGTTACAGTAGCCGCGTTTCCATTAAAATTGATCATCAATAGAGAGAAATTCGATGGGCCCAAGATGACAAATTGGTATGACTGAATATTACAATAATGTTCTAATAAAGTATGACGTGTTTTCTTCAACCGTGTGTCGTGAATCAATTATTCATCTGAAAGGGGTAATCTAGATGGTTGTAATGAGCAATGTAGTAGGCAAAATTGAGAAAATAAATTTGATAATTACTTTTTTCATAAAACAATACACTGAAAATCGATGGTGCGATCGTCACGTACTCAAGGTACGATACGTACACACTTGGACCTCTGTACCTTGAGGAAATTCCTTCGTCCCATTTTCAAACCTGTATGATTCTGAAGCTAAGGAATCAAGCTTTCGATTTATCAAGGTTTCATCAATATCAAAAGGGGCGCAGTGACCGAAAAATGCAAAAATACTGCTTAACATCGAATTTCTATGTGAAATATTCCTTCTGCATGATTGAAAGTATTTTTATCGTGAAATTTAGGAAAAATCCTAACAATATCAATGATAACATATTTTCATCGAATAGAATTAATGAGGATGATGATTTTTCGAAAAAAACGGAGATAAAAAAAATCTTGAAAATTTAAACCCCTGTACCACGAAAACCTGACTCCCTAGAAACCTGGTGTTAACACAATTTGAAGAGGGTCACTAGTACAACAAATTCATGGAATCTCATCACCATTGATGAGATTGAAATTTTCCGGTGGGAACACTTGGCGAATTGTACCCCATATATCGGTCGAAATTGAGAAATAATTGATTATCTCAAATCTTATATGTTCCAATGAAACATTCAACGCATGGATTTCCGACTTCGCACATACTGAAACGAAATAATGGATCTTCCATCTTGGTCTTATGAACAAAATGAACCAAAATATACTTCTGATATCGTTTCAATATACCGATTTTGCGAAATCTATATATCGAAATGACATTAGAAGCATATTTTGGTCCATTTTGTGCATAAGACCGAGATGATCCATCATTCCGTTTTATTATGCACAAAGTCGAGAATCCATACGTTAAATATTTCATGGGAGCATGTAAGAATTAAGATAATCGATCCCCAAGTAACACACGAATGTCCATAGCATGTTCTGGGAACCTTTTCAGCACATTGAATGTCCTATGCATGTGCTGTGAATATTCTCGGCATGCTTTCCGAATGTTGTGTTACTAGGATTATTCCCCACTTTCGACCGATATACCGTGTGTATCCCTAACTCTTCTAGATCCCTAAAACTTTGGATGAAAAATTCTTCTGCACTATTGGAAAAAAAATTGGAAAAATATGCTTTTTTGCTTCTGACACTTATATGTCATTTCCTCAACATACACTGAGAGGAAAAAAGAATGAAGACATCACGGACAATAGAAGATAATCTTTCGATATTCAATAAATATCTATTTGAATGACGAAAATTACTATTCAAATAGTGATTCATTGAACTGATGTTGAGTGATTGTCTTCTATTTTCTGCGATGTTTTCAATTTGTTAATGAAGATTGTAATTTTCACGCTTTCTTTTCTTTTAGTGTTTATAGTCTTACTGCAGGAACGATAAAACTATCAAAGTTCAGTATTTCCACTACGAACTTTCGGTGAACTCACTACGGATATTCTACAGCGATGATCTTTTGTCCCGAATTGACAATCATTTTTGTGAATATTAGTAATCTCGATTTTTTCATGTACGAAATTATCATTCATTTCAGTTGCCGCGCCTTCTTGGTTTTAGAAGCAATTTCCAATGAAGGTTTTATATTTTCAAACGCGGTTTCGACAATTTTTCAATGATTTATATTAAACAATTGGATAAGTTTTCGACTCATAATACTGTTCTAGGAAGTATTCGAAGATATGAAACTGAAGCTAGCAGATGACGTAGACTAGCTAATTGCAAAATTTTCCTAGAGTGATGAAGCCTGTATCAATGAAATTTGTGGACCCTAATCTCTGAGAATGTGTACTTTGGAAAAATTCGAATGCACATTGGCTCGGTTCAATATACGCTGTCTGCTGGTTTACGTCTGCCAGCTCCATTTTGAAGATTCCTGATGAATATCATAAAAGATATGACCGAAAATATATTTGAACAGACACATTACAAAAATTGAGGATATTTTTTGATTCATCCTATAAATTCCCGATTTCTCAAAAAATTCCCGTACATTTCCCGGATTTTTCCCGAGTAAAAAAAATTCCCGGATTTCCCGAATATCCCGGATGCTAGACACCCTGTCGAAGATGATAAAAGTACAGGATTATTAGGAATAAGATATCAGTAGTTCATAAAATTTGCGTGTACGGTTGTAGAAGGGACTTGATGAGCTCAAGGAATTTTGACCACGTTCACACTTGTAGGGTCATTAATAGTTGTCATAATCGCAAGATATTGATCGTCAGAGTTTGTATCGGAAAAATTATGCACTTTTTGTTTTTCATGATACAATCCCACAAGGCGGGTCAGTATATAATCTACGCCAGCGATGCTACCAGGTCATTCAATATGTCCGTAGAATAAGTGAGAAAGAAAAAAGTTTGACAAAACTGGATTTTCCAAATTTATATACTTTGTTATTGATTATAATTTTCAACATAATACTCTGAGATAGTCTTATTAGGTGTACAATTGAGGTTTAGGACACTTCGATTTTGTTTCATAACAGCTATTCTGAATTAATTCATAGGTCCCGCTCACTTATGATAGATGGCGCTTTATATGTAGTATCGAAACGTATAGGAGTCATAAACATAACCTAGAAATTTAGTGAATTAAACATGCAGACCGATAAGCTATACATTAGGCACTGCATTCGCTATGAATTCCATCGAGGAAAAAGTGTTGGGAAAGCGTGTGGATCGATATGTCCTGTTCTTGGAGACAACATTGTTTCTAAAAATACATGTGAGTATTGGTATAAGCGATTCAATGAGGGTGATTTCGACGTTAGTGACCGTGAACGCGCCGGGTCTCCTGGAAAGGTGGACGATCAGGAACTGCAAGCGTTGCTGGATGAGAACTCTTGTCAGACGGAGGAACAACTTTCGGAACAGTCTGGAGTGACTCATCAAACTGTTTCTTATCGTTTGAGAGCAATGGGTAAGATTCGGAAAGGAACAAAGTTGTCACCATACTTTCTGACTCAAGAAGATAGAAACAGTCGTTTTAACATTTGTGTGAGTCTTTACAACAAGCAACATAGGAAGTTTTTCTTGTGGAAAATTGTCACCAGCGATGAGAAGTGGATTTACTTTGATAATCCGAAACGCAAATATCATTGGGTTGACCCCGGCGAATCGACAACATCCACGCCAAAGCGCAATTTTCATTGTAACAAAGTCATGCTGTGCATATGATGGGATATGGGAGGTGTACTGTATTATGAACTTCTTCAACCTGGTTGAACAGTTACTGTTGATCGCTATCGTCATCAATTGATGCAAGTGAATCAAGAAATTGAGAAGAAACGTCCATTTTCTGGCAAAGGAAAACGTCCAGTGAAACTGCTCCATGACAACGCGTGGCCTCATGTGGGTAAACCGGTCAAGGATACGTTGCTAGCGTTTGGATGGGAAGCTGTACCACACCCAGACTTAGCCCCATCCGATTATCACTTATTCCGGAAAATCCAGAACGATTTGTCTGACGTGCGATTCAAAACATTTGAAGGAGTGGAAAAATGGGTCGTTCAATACCTCACCTGGCAAAACGAAAGTTTCTTTGAGAAAGGCATCCGCGAGTTACCTGAAAGATGGCTGAAGGTCATTCAGTGTCATAGAGATTATTTCAATGAATGACTGTGTTTTACTTCTGTTTTAATCAATCTGGAATTTTTTGAAAACTGTCCTAAAACTTATTTGTACACCTTATATTTGACTGACAGTTCTAATCGAATTGAGCGATGCTCCAGCCTGCGAACATGCTTGTGGTCCTGGAGTTATCACTAAGTGAGGATGAAAAATCAATGTTTCTGACTCGCGGCATCTCTGCAGATCATATTGGTATAGATGGCTGCTGAAAAGATGAATAATATTGTTTTTATTTTTTTGGAGTAAACGTACTGTGAGGGAATCCAAAGGATGGTTCAGGTTTATGGGTTCGAAGGATATTTTTTCCAATTGTGACACCGAATTAAATTTACATATATTTGAATTATTTTCGCTATAGTCTCCACTTTTGAGGAGCAAATTTGAGGGTATCGGGAGTCAGGCGAAGACAGAATTTTCTCTAAGAAGTTCAAGGTGAGTTTAAATACTGTCACAGCTAGTTCCTAATGTTCAATTACAAACCTCATGGCCCTCATGGCATAATTAGGTGTGCATCGAGGCAGGAAAAGTATTCCCTCAAGAAAGGAACTTTGTATCCTTTCAATATCCGTCGAATGTTTGATACCCCAAACCTGTGAGCAATAATCTTCCGTCGATTTGACTAGCGAGTTGAAGAGTTTTACGACGACATCCCAAGAGTGTGGTTCGCTCCTATTCACAAGTGCGATCGTATTGTGACAAGCTATGTTCGATTCACTCAAAATTCTTTCTACGCCATGCACGTACGTGGCAGATTTTATGGAAGGGACTCCTACATACTTGTAGGTTTTAACAATTTGTATATATCTGTCGTCGTATTCGAAGGTGAACTCACAATTATGCTGATGGCCCCACTTTCTGAACACTGAACGTGAGCCAGAGCCAAGATCTCCGTGAGATGGTTGACAGAGACACCTCATATACCATCATCTTTAGAAAATTCTCCTAGATCTGCAATGAATAGTGCAGAGAGCAGTGGACTCAAGTTTCTCCTTTGAGAACACCTTTCGTAATTTTCACTTTTCCTGTCGTGCCATGCTCAGTTCCAATAGCCATTTCTGCCTTAGAATACAAGCTGCTTAGTATTCTAATAATGTTGTTACTCATTCCTTGCCTATCAAGCTAATTCTATAACAGATTATGATTTATGGAGTCCAAGGCACTCTTGAAATCTACGAATAAGGCCGAGAGTTTTCCTTTTGCTTGGTTGATTCGAATCTGTATGATGGAGTTGAGTGTGAAAACATTTTCTAGGCACCTGCGATTTGTTCTGAAGCTAGCTTGGTATTCAGGTAGCAGTCCCTTCTCCTCTATTCGAGCATTCAATCTAACGACTTCTAATCTCTTTGAAACAACATCGAAGCACATCCTCGTATGTTGGGAGATTATGTGGCAGAAAATCCTCCGGATGGTCAAATATAGGACACACAAAGGACTGTCTCATCAGTTCCTTGTACATAGTTGTATGCATATACTGGTCCAATATCGATTTTACTAACGTGAAGATTGAAACAGTACAATATACTCAACACTATATGGGGAAATGTCATGAACGGTACACTACTACACAACACAATGCACCGCGCTTTATACAGTTACATTACTTTGATATACTCACTTTGTACTGTTGCTAGTCCAATCAAGAATAACACCTTGTTAACTAACGACACTGTTATGTGACGTTCTGCAATGTGACACGTGAAGGAACTTCTGCACTTTTTTTCGTGAATTTCAGGAAATTTGTGTGATTAGAAGATATTTTGTACATACTGAAATATTTCGCTCTCTCATTTAGCAGTACCAGTTGCAACTTCTTCCCACTGTAGCGTAAGAAATAAATACAGGAGGCGAATTCCACAAAATTATCAGAAAATTGTGAAATTCATCATTTTGTCGAAACTTTAGACGCTTTGCGGGATCGGAAAATATCATCCGATCTTTATGATTTTCTCTTCGTTTTCCATGTATTCACCAATCACAACGTTTCCGCACTATAGCGATTCGGAAATATCAAGTTGAATTCTTTCGCACCCCCCTAATGGAGGGGAGAGTCGGATATAGAGAGAATGAGTTTGCATTTGATTCCACATGGGATATGGAAGTTGAAATTTGTGAGAATTTCAATGTACTATTCTGAGGATCGGTGATTCAACTTGATTTTGAGATACATGAACGCACACGAATCTCAAGCTGATGCATTAGTCAATCAATTCTTCGGAAACAGAAAAGTTCGGGTGAAGTGGCAAGTTGTCAAGTGAAGTAGGAAATGCATCAAATTTATCGAAAACAACTATAGATTGGAATTCACATAACAATATCCATTCATTCTGAGCTTATAACCAGCGAATATGTCACTCCAAGCATTCCAACATTTTGTATTTCCAAAACTGAAAGAATTATTGATCTCCCAATTGGTTATTGAGCATATACCTGATTCCTCAGTCAAGTTCATATGTTATCCCTTCATCTATGATAAGATACCAAGAACACGTACTCATACGCACCTGATTTTCCCATGACGATGCTCACTTCACCCAACAAGCGATTTCCTACATTAGACAACTAACACCTGGAACATATATACATGCATACCTCCGGAACCGTGATTATTCATTGTATTACCCGTTTGCATTCCAAGACATGAAGTCTGCAGGATGAATGATGAAGTACTTATCTTAACCATGACGTGGAGAATATTACAGATCATATCCGAAACAAAATTTCGAAAACAATTGAAGAAATCTTTTTTACACTTCTTTTTACTTCTTTGTTTGTCATGAAGAATGATTTGAGGTCAAAAAGTAAATGTTCGAACTTCATCTTATAACGTTCGAATTGGTAAGAACCATAGTTCATGCGAACATACATACGCATTCTCTCACTCACACGTTCATCACTCACGCTCATGCATAGTTATATACACTATATTGTACTCAGTCGTTCAAACGTCAGTACATCTGCACTGTACACGTACTCGATTAGAGTTGTCTTAGTTGCCGAATCGAACGGTCATGTAACTCGTCACGAGTTTACCCCACTTTACCCCCCCCCCCCCCCCCCCCTATATTGACAGCAGGAAAGTTTTCCTCCTACATTGCCTCCCTTCAGAGAGCGATAATGGAATAATGGGAGAAATTGTTTGATTCCAATCAAAATCAAATGAACACGTTCTATTGATCGGCAGAAAATCCTTCTCAGACCTTCAGATAGACAGACACACACACACACACACCCACACAGATAGACGGTCACAGAATCGCAATTTTCGATAACATTTTCCCCTTCACCTTCCCGTGCTACTGTAAGAATCAGGTTGAACCTGATATGGGACTACTATCAATATTGCATATCACTGTGGTGAAAATCTCATACCAATCGGGTATCGAGACCGGAAAATATCCGCGGTCACAATGATCCACATCCATACAGATAGAGCGACACTGATCCAAAAATTTTTACCGAGTTCGGAGAAACATTTTGATATAAGAAATTCTCATGTTGAAGGCGAAAAAATGTTCGGTTCCTCGAAACAATCATAAACCTCCCCTTTTGACGAGAAAGCGGAACTGTCTAATTTCCAATGGGGTGACTTGGATATGTCGAACGATATGGTCGCAAAGTATGAAAGAAGGTGCTACAGATACTTTGTGCTTGGCATCCTATGTATACCAATCAATGCCAAACAATTTCACTATACAAAAACAGAAATTATAAACTGGTATACACAATTTTTTCCCTCAAAATTTTATCCAAGAGTCAACTCGTGTTATTCATGTATATATTATTCTTCCAGATGAAGTTCCAGAATTATGTTCTGCAATATCGTCCAGGCTCATCACAGAAGAGGATGAACCTTGCTACATCACCATCGTGCTTTTGATCATTGTACAGATTTTTGTTGGAATTGCCAATATAGGTTATTTTGCATTGGGAATCTCTTATTTAGACGACAATACGAAGAAAGAGCATGTGGCTGCATCCATTGGACTATTACTTTCGATGAAGATTTTCGGTTTATGTCTCGGATACATTCTGGCCTGGGGAAGTCTCAGGTGAGGATAAAAATTTTCATGTTGTCAATGCTCCTAGCCCGCATGGGGGAGAATATATAATGGACTCCTTCAATTCGGGAAGGAGCCCTTTCACGGAAACAGTAGTGATGTAGATTGTTGATCCAATGCATTAAAAACCGGTGATTGTTAGAAAAAACCCCCAGGCCCTATGAGATGATCTTGATTACAGATCGAAGGAGGATGAAGATAAGAGGGGAACCATTGAACACGTCCGTCTCCTCACGCTCCCATGTTTATCATTATATGCACGTACTGATCTCGAATTTGGAAGTGTAATATGATGTACTGGAATCAGGCCTCATGGGATGGTCTCTATTGCAGGAGGAGACGATAGAACTCATCCTCCTCCTCACGCTCTCGCGTACGTGCTTCACTACGCGTGAGACTTTCATCCCAAAGTTTTGAATCCGCACGAACTATCGAACGGGAAAGTGTCCAGAATCGATCAGAGTCACGGACCAGATTTTACCGTATTTACGTGACACATCCTTCATGAAAAGGGATTATTCATTTCGCTGATGATTTCACATAAAAGTTAATGCATAGCTCACAAGGTTGACATATTGTTACTAATGCCGCTTCTCTTCAGCCTTCCATCAATATTCTGATTGAGAAAACAGTAATACAGATATTGAGTGAAATTTCCTGACGAAATGCGAGAACTTGCACATGGCTACATCTCCACCGTTGGGTTCAGAATCTTTGAGGAATGAGCTTAGTATATCCAGGATTTAGCAGAGGCAGAGATGACGTCTATGGGGATTAAATGAAGCTTCACCAGTAAACAAGGTGGAGACATCGCTTCCAGCAGCGATGAGGCATTATTCATTCACAAGTTCCTCGTATATGTAGTGCCTGATTCCCGTGTGACAATGCGAGTGACTTGATGGTATTGAATCAGGTTCAATATCTGGTAACACTAAGATAACACTACATTATGGATCAGGTTGCATATACGTAATAGTAATAAGCAGTCCCAGAATACTGGGGAAGTTACAATACTTCACACACTACACTACTAGCGCTGTGCTGGCTGGATTGATCGAGGATATAGAAACTCTCAGACTTCTTCCCCTCATATCAATCAGTCCAGAGTACAAACTTCAAATAATACTGGTTTACAGCCATTCTGTACGAGGTGTGTTCAAAAAGTAAGGTGACTTTTCAAATTTCGCGGGCAACGTGCTTTCGATTATCGATTTTTTTGTTTTGTTATGTTGGCACACTCTTCCCGAACATCTGTACCAAGTTTCAAGTGTATAGCATTTTTTGTTTGGTTGTGAGAGGCGTAAAGGTTATAAGTGTTTTGCATGCTCGGCGATTTCTTGCTATCGAAAAATATGGATCAAAGGATTTGCATCAAATTTTGTGTAAAAAATAAAATAAAGTCCTCCGAAACACTTAAAATGTTGACAGTAGCATACGGTGAAACTGTTCTGAGTGAAAAAAAATGTTTACAAGTGGTACAAACTCTTCCAAGATGGCCGGGAAGATGCCAATGACGAGCCTCGCTCTGGACGCCCAAGCACGTCAACAACTGATGAAAACGTTCAAGCGGTGAAGAAAATTGTTTTGGAAAATCGTCGAATCACTATCAGAGAAGTTCCTGAGGATGTTGGTTTATCGCTTGGCTCGTGCCATGAAATTTTTTCTAACGTTTTGGGCATGAGACGTGTGTCAGCGAAGTTTGTTCCGAAATTGCTAAATTTTGACCAAAAGAATCGTCGCATGAGCATCGCTCAAGAACTGTTGAATGACGTCAACGACGACCCAGATTTACTCAAAAGGGTCATAACTGGTGACGAATCATGGGTATATGGTTATGATGTCGAAACCAAAGTCCAATCGTCCCAATGGAAGACCCCAGATGAGCCAAGACCGAAAAAAGCACGCCAAGTTCGATCAAATGTCAAAGTTTTGCTCACTGTTTTCTTCGATTACCATGGCGTGGTGCATCAGGAGTTCTTACCATATGGTCGTACGGTCAATAAACAGTATTATCTTGAAGTTATGCGCCGTTTGCGAGAAGCAATACGAAGAAAACGTCCAGAATTGTGGAAAAATAATTCATGGCTTTTGCATCACGATAATGCCCCTGCTCACTCATCTTTGCTTGTGAGAGATTTTTTGGCCAAAAACAACACCACAATCATGCCTCAGCCACCATATTCACCGGATTTGGCCCCATGTGACTTTTTCTTGTTCCCAAAACTAAAGAGACCTATGAAAGGACGGAGATTTGCAACGATTGAAGAGATAAAGACTGCATCGCTGGAAGAGCTCAAGGCTATACCGAAAAGTGCTTATGAGAAGTGCTTTGAGGATTGGAAAAACCGTTGGCATAAGTGTATTGTATCTGAGGGGGATCACTTTGAAGGGGACAACATAAATATTGATAAATAAATAAATATTTTTTCTTAAAAATACAAAGTCACCTTACTTTTTGAACACACCTCGTACATTCGACGCCACTGGCGTCTTTTCATGTATTTCAACCCGCTGAAATTGAAAACCACAATCAGAAATTTTTGTATGCGTGAGTTCCCGAGACATGAATTCTTGAATTTGAGAAAAGAATTTTCCGATCGTGATTTCACTGACTGGAGTATATCTCGATACAGAAGTGATCAATCTGATTCCAAAAGGTGTCAAAATGTACATAATTGCATAACCAACAAATATCACGGTCACCATCCGTGATTGCTTGGGTGGTTCAAGTGAGAGCAATCGGATTATTTGGAAAGGATATTGTTTTCCGATAAAAATGAGAAAACAAAAGGTAATTCTCCGCCAAAGGAAGATAGGAACCGTAGAAACATCCGACCTTCCAAATTTCCTACATTTAGTTCGCATTCTTACAAATGAAATGAACTATTCATGGATGGAAATGTATGAAAGAGTACCGAAGTTACGACGATTCATGTACAAGTGTGAAAATTCAACGTTTCCTGCATTTTCAGACTTTTGGTTTTCCATAGCTGATACCCGAGTTCAATTTATTTATTCATTCATTTATTTATTCATTGATTCATATACGGGTTGAACCCATTAGTGTACCAAGTAAAATACAAAAGAAAACAAAAAATAGAGAATAATTGATACATACAATTAGAATAGGAAGAAAGAGTACATCCAGAAACTTCACAATGAAATAGATAAGATTAGGTATTCATAAACCGGGAGCATGCTCCCCGAAAATCATCGACAGAGTGAGCAAAGAAATCTATCTTAATACTATGAGTATTCACATACACACAAATGCGATTCAAAGGGTCACTATGACCAAATCTGGACTTATACATTATAGTTTTAAATAACTGACGAGATCTAAGACATCTGTTAGGAACATTGAAATTGATAAAGCTGCAAACTTCAACATCATCGATAATTCCATCAAAAATTTCATACAGAAAAAAGAAATCATCGAACAACTTTCGTGATTCAAGGGTCGAAATATTGAGTCTGCACATAACCCACGTGTGCTGGATATGTCATCTGAGGATCCAGCAGATGTTTTCATAAATATCAAAATCATGTCAAAAATGATAACCTCATATGGATATCCAACATGCGTTCGTTATGGATATTCAATTACAATATCCAGCAAATGACAAAATGATATGAATTTCTGACATAAATGAGATTCAGACGGAATTTGGAAACCATGGAAATAACAAACGTGATGTTATGACTTACCACATGTCGAAGGGTTATATTGATTTTTATTCATAAGAAAACGGGCAGAGGCGTTGATTAATTAGGGGAGAATTAAGCCACCTGCATAACGTACATAAATAGTAAGAAAAATAAGAAGCAGTAGATTTTACTCATCCTTGTTATGAACGGAACATTATTGGGTCCCGTTGAGACGGCAATATTCGAAAACAGTTTCAGTCGAGGTTATTTTGGTGATCGATTCTAATCCAAATTTCCGAATGTTCCCATCGGAACAAAATTCACAATTCTGAATGAAAAAAAATTTAGTTCGTTAGGAATCGAACTTGGATTATTGGGATTACGGAGTCAACTTCAGCGCCACTCTGCTACGGATCTGTATGAACGTCACCGTCCTTATATTTCAGATGAATCTTGAAAAATCATCAATTAATCGAATGTAGAATAACCAATTCAAAAAAATATTTTCTTACACTCCCAGGGAAAAATCATTAGATCTATTCAGATCTAAATAGATCTGAGTAGATCTGATTCTTGGTCAGATCTGGTTCGAAAGATCAGATTAGATCTGTTCAGATCTCAGTAGATCTGATCAGATCTTGGCACATCTGGTTGGATCTGAGTAGATCTCGTTTGATCTGAATTGAATATTGGATTAAATCTTAATGAGCAATTGGTGGTTCAATTGGCAGAAATTTCGTGATATCTGTCTGTATATGGATTTGATTTTGCCCATATATTGTGACAAACACAAGCCAAAACCGCAGTTTTTCAGATCTTAATAGATCTGTTTAGATCTGACCAAAATTTAGACCTGGTCAGATCTGATCATTTTTTCCCGGGCTGTGAAAAATTCTATCGGAAAATTCCTATATATCTATTGTAGTAATTAACACATACATGCGTCAGGAATTTTCCCAACTTGTCCGGAATCTTACTGTGAAATGTTGGGAAAAATCCCATAAAGTTTGGAATCTTCAGATAAATGTATGGGAAATTTCATATAAATGTACCAGAAATTGATTTCCTAATCAGTGATTGGAATTTTCCGGTTGATGTACACAGGAGAATTCCGATTATTTTTTACAGTGTACTAATGGGTAGGTTCCTTAGACCCACACATAAATTTCAGTACGTGGGATTCTATTGAAAGCCCATATTTTACTCTCTTTGTACACATCACATGTAGTTTTTTGTGTCCTCTTGAGAATGGTTATTACTCAATTGAATCCAAAAATCGAATGATTCAACACATATGTTATTTCATCAGTTGCAGTGCAATGGAATGCATTGAAGCGGAATCAAATCCGTGCATTTGTCGCATGCGATAGTTTTAGATGGAAAAAGGAGTCTTATAGAGAAACCACTTCAGTTCTCCTTCTCCTGACGCCATTGCATGCAACAAACGCACTCGTGTAATTGTACCTTTGAGCTCAAATGATGATCAGTGGAAAAAGCATGATGTTATCTCTTTCTGACGGAATTAGAGGAATCAATGGATGCAACTCCATGAACAGAGCGAAACATTTGTTTGTAATAAAATGCCGTAATCATGAACGTTGTTCAATCGCAATTAGATTTGGCGAGGTTCAGTAGGTGTTTTAATCAGGATCAAGTTCATATAAATATGAAAGGGCGATTACATTTATACAGATTCATAGCAGAGTGGCGCTGAAGTTGACTCCGTGATCCCAATAATCCAAGTTCGATTCCTAACAAACTGAATTTTTTTCCATTCAGAATTGTGAATTTTGTTCTGATGGGAAGATTCGGGAATTCAAATCAGAATCGATCACCGAAATAACCTCGGTTGAAACTGTTTCCGAATATTGCCGTCTCAATGGGACCTAATAATGTTCCGTTCATAACAAGGATGCAGTGATCCCAGATGAGCTGCGAACTGAGGGGAAGAGTATCCCCCACCACTATGCCATATATACATGTAACGTATGTGTTGGTGCACCACTACATATGTTCGTAAATATATGGCATAGTGGGGGGGATACTCTTCCCCTCAGTTCGGAGCTCATCTGGGATCACTGCAAGGATGAGTAAAATCTACTGCTTCTTATTTTTCTTACTATTTATGTACGTTATGCAGGTGGCTTAATTCTCCCCTAATTAATCAACGGTTCCGCCCGTTTTCTTATGAATAATAATCAATATAACCCTTTGACATGCAGTAATTCATAACATCACGTTTGTTATTTGCATGGTTTCCAAATTCCGTCTGAATCTCATTTATGTCAGAAATTCATATCATTTTGTCATTTGCTGGATATTGTAATTGAATATCCATAACGAACGCATGTTGGATATCCATATGAGGTTATCATTTTTGACATGATTTTGATATTTATGAAAACATCTGCTGGATCCTCAAATGACATATTCAACACACGTGGGAATAGCAGTATAATCACGAGAATTCGGGTTCATAGGACAACCAATCTGATAAGCTGCAAAGTACAAGAATCTATGTTGAACCTTCTCCAACAAGGTCGAGTGTTTGATAAGATAGGAAGACCAAATTTGGGATGCATACTTCAAATGAGGCCTCACTAAAGAGGAGTAGAGTGTACGTCACGCTCTCAGGTTATTGAATTCACTGCCAAAACACAGATAAATTTGAGATCGTTGATCTACCAGAGATAAAGCCATGTTGACAGTCAGGAATAACATTGGAAAAGAATGGCTTGATCAATGTAGTAATCAAATCTTCAAAAATCTTGGGTATACCATTTAAAATACTCATCGGCCGGTAGTTCTTGATATCTGATCTATTAACAGATTTAGGAATGTGAGTGATCATACTAGATTTCCAAAGTGCTGAAAATTCACCGGTTGACAGAGACTGATTAAAAATGAGCCATAATGGACGACATAAGATGAACTTACAAGACTTCAAGGGAATCGGATGAATACTGTCATTACCTGGGCCGATATTAACATTGAAAGACACAATTTTAGTGAAAATATCACTTATACTAAGAGTTATATCTGGCAGATCGATATTGACATCGGTCGGAGAATCTGTAAGCTGAGGTATACGAGTCGAGTGAACTGACTTGAAATGAAGGGCAAACAGATTAGCAATATCATGACCAGTATGAGCGGACAGATTATTCGACATCAATTCTGAGGGTTTACCTCTTGGCTTACGTTTACTATTTACAAAATTCCAAAAGACTGCAATGTTACCCGATAAAGAATCTTGAACTCGATTACAATAATCCGTATAACATTTACGAGCAAGAAACTTACACTGAGAGAAATGGATTGGTGAAATACAGCATTGATTTTCGTATTATTCAGTAGAATTATCAATTGCTGAAATATTATTATTAGATCTTATAAGTTCATCCAAATTCACCCAACTTATGCAAAACCTTAATAAAATGTTCGATGAATATTATCATACGTTCAGTTTTGTAATCATTACATATTCAAAAAGGATGTACAACGATATTTCTTATAAACTACAGTCAACACTCCATCAATTGATGATCTTATGATGTGAGGAATAATAGTGTCACATAACTACGAATAATAACTGCATCAAAAAGTAAAATATCTGAATACCTTGTAGCTTTCATTCCTACTTGTGAAATGATTTTTCCCAAATTACTGAGCAATGTTTAATATAAACATTATATATTCATGTAGCTTTGCTGTGCGTACCTCTATCGTATATAAATATGTATTGTCTACGTCACGTATTTTTGAAACATTAGTGGACTTTCAAGAACATTCTTGTTTCCATATTTTCCAGTGATTGGTTCGTAACCTTTTGAATACAGATTACTGTCTAGTTCACTAAATCTAAAGCTCATGCCCACTACCACCTACTCTAGATCAACGCTTGTGCGTGCAGTGCGTGCTTCTAATTCATTTCTCATCAACTTGTGTTGAACTGCAAAAATATTTCCCTCTCATTCTCAGATCTTCATTTTGAACTGACAGCATATTCTTAATGTTTTAGTGTAGCATATAAATTTTTTGCATATTTTGGATGCAATCTATGTCAAAAGTAGAGGATAGTCTTGATTTCAAAATTTGATTTTCTCGTTGGAATTTATTTTGCTTATAACTTGAAGACGAAGCCTCCCACGGTATTTCGCCAAAGGGAGATTTGCTTAATTTTGCTTTGACAATCACGTACCGAAAGAATAGAGTTGGTTTAACATCTTATTGAAACTTGAGCCAATTGTTTCATTACATATTACGCAATATTAGGTTCATTTAAAACCCATACAACACAAAAATTCCACCTGTATTCATATAGGATTCTTTATGAATTCTCAGAATCCAAAGAGTATTGAATATGAATTCTCTCTGAACTGTATTGCTGTCTGGGGGTTTTTACACTGTAAAAAATATACTTCCTAAACTGCCAAAGAAGTTTGGCAGTTTTTTACTCAAACTTTCTTTGTAAATTACCACACAAAAGTTTGTAAACATTCAAAAAATTTTGTGATTTCACGAAGATTCTTGAGAATTTACAAACTTTTGTTCGGCAATTCACAAAAAAGGTTCGGAAATTATATTTCCAAACCAAGTTTGTAAGTTTCCAAGCATTTTTGTTTGGAATTCCACCAATTTTTTTTTACAGTGTAGAACATGATTTGAAACACTGAAAAAATGCTGTACGGAGAGATATTTTGAATGAACTCACGCGTTTTTGCGTACATTATTCACAAAAAATTGATTTAAGTCCTGGCGCTTGTGTCACATTCATGCAATTATTATTATTCGTGTCAGGAAATCGATCTTTTGAAATTTATATTCAATCACTGAATCCATTGGAATCTCACCTTTCTTACTGCATGATATTGGTTGATCAAATATGCCGCAAAAATCAACAAGTGGACCATTATATTCCAATAAATAGGGATCGAAATATTTCACGGGCATAATGGTGAAATTTTACTAAACTACTTAGTGAGGATTCGTTTAACCGAATTCACATACTTCTCTATATTGTAAAGTGATGGACAATATTTTATTGCGTAGCTTATACTCCAATGTATATGAAGTAATCCTTTTTTCTCCTAATATCGCGTGTTATATTGGATATGAGATGATTATAATTGAGAAGAAAGGAACGTTTATCTAAAATCCCCATGTGTCACTCAATTATCATACTCTTCAATAACTATAACTGGAATTTTGGTAATGTTTATATAATCTCTCCTCCAAGTGTACATTTCGACCGTAAACCACATAAAACAAGATAGTCCTCGCGAAAATTAGAATTTTTCGATTTTCTATGAGCTAATTTTTTCTGCTTGATAAACTTGATCAATACAGATGAAAACCAAATGGGAAAGCTGTGATCTCTCATACAAGAAAGTGGTACGAATGAATCAATTGCATAATGTAACTGAGAATAAAGAAATCTAACTGATCATACGATAGATTTGGTACCCTTGGAGACCAATTTCTGTCGATGAAATACCATCGTTCAGCCAAGTTTCACAAAAGATAATAACATCATACTTATGATAAGATATAGCAACTGAGCTTGAAAGATGAGGAAGCTTTGTTCGCATACCACGAACATTTTGAAAGTAAACTAATGGGTTGCATGGCTGTTTTTTGATTTGTGAACTGGTTTGTTAATCGGCACGATCTTCGCAACACTATTCAAATATTTAATAGTTTTCGTAGGGTCATTTAAATGCTTTAATTGCTCGCGTAAATTCTGTAAATGACTTCTCTGCTTAGGCGTCGAGCCCAACAAGATTTTCACGGAACTCTTGTAAGATGACTCACTACGAATAACTTCCAAAGGTGTCAAATTGGATGGAAAAGTTACGCACATCGGACGAGATTTATTCTCAGAAAATTCACCGAGATGACGAATTGATATGTCATCATAGTTAGCAGGTACGATGGATGACAAAATATCTTTGACAGCGTCCATATCCGATGAGGTGATAACACATTCTAATTTATATCAAATAACATGATATTACATGCCCTTCGACGGCGGTCTTCGATCTCGTTTACGATTCCTTTTTCATTTGGATATGAACTACAATGTATCTTAGTATATTGCGAGTCAAGTTCAGGAACCCTGAATAACGAGCTAGAAACGCCCGCAGATAATTTTTCCAACTCCGCTTCAAAATGAGAAAATTCCGAACTCAGAACAGAGATTTCCTCGTTAAACATAGCTCAAATTTTTGTCTACCAATCTTCATCAGTGCTAGTAGTAGCTGGGTTGAGGGATCTCAATCCATTGCAATCGAGCAGAGTACCAACATGCCACGGATGGCCACTTCTGGCCAAGCAAGTGGACCCAGGGTGACAGGTAACATTACAAGTTTTGCATATGAGAGGTTTATCCACCGTTCTTTTCTTACTTGGGTTTCCATCAGTCATCTCATCATCAGACAGCAATAGAATATCGACATGCAGAATGAAGAACAGAAGGAAAGAAAAGTCGATTCCTATGAATCAATACATATGTGCAGAATTCCGAAAAGCGAATATTAGTTGACCGATAAGTTGGTGCTCAAAGCAGCTCACAGCGCTCACAGGAGCCTACGATTTCATTTAAAACTTGTATTGTGCAAGAATTCCCCTTGTTTTCAGAAGATCATTGTTATGGAATCGAAACAAAATAGATCTCACAGACAGGGAAAACTTTCACACGATATGTTGAAGTTATCCAACAGAAATTTTTTTGATAAAACGAGAATTTGTACCATTTGGCATGAAGCTGAAAATAGTCTTCCAGCCAAAATGTTCCGATCAATCTTCAGGATTATTTTGAAGAGTATCTCAAAGAGATGTCAAATATCCATCTGTCATGCAACAAAAAGAGAGATTTCCAAAATATCTGATTAGGAGCAGTTTTCAGTACTCTACAAGAAGATTTTCAGAATTTTGTGAAATATCCATCAAAATCATTCTGAAAAATCCTTCAAGAATATATAATTCAGTCGGTTGTGGTATTATGGAGGTATACTATGTTCCCCAAAATCACCTTCAGGAGATCATAGTAATTGAATTCTCATTTGATGAGCAAGTGGAATTATTGCGTTTTGAAGGAATATATGTATGAGTCTCCAGCATTACGTGGGCAATGTCGTTCTACAACTCGCAGATCATGAATGAATATCCACTCCGTACCTTCACTCCGTGGGATGCACGTGAAATCACCTCTGGAAATACTTTTTCCCTGGAGAAAAACAACAGATATAACTTAATAAAAGTGTTATGCAATTTGTATTCTTGAGGTTGGCACTACTTTGATGTTTATATTTGCCATCTTTGTTGCTCCAACATTATTGTGATTGAATATCATCAATTGTACAATGACATATTGTTCTAATGCTGTGATAACTGATTTTTCAATTCTATGCAGGTCATGAGAATTGCCAGAAGATCTTCCCATGATTCTTCTTGTTGGAAAATTGAATTTTAATATTCCTTTAGAATACACCATGTGTAGTCGCTTCGGTCGATAATTCCAATAAGAAGACTGACAATGCCTGAGAACGGAAGGAACATATTTTCATCGATCAATGAAATAATTGATGCGTGTGTTGCTGATACAGCAAATTTAAACACACGAGCGGATCCATGTCTCTAATAACCACAACTCCTTACTCAGAGTATGTGGTTAGATGGAAAGAGATGAACTTTTCCCAAATATCTCGGAACGGGTCAAATAATTATTCTCTCTCATGACGAGTGAGCGATACGATCAAGTTTGATAACTTGATTGATTAGTAGATGTCACTCGTAGGTACGGTGATTTTCGAATTTCAATCCTCTGTAATTATTTGAAAGAAATCTTGAGAAGGGGGTCGTCAGGGGTCATGGTGGCGTAATTGGTTAACGCACCCCAACACCTATGGGTAGTTCCAGGTTCGACTCCTGGCCATGGTGATTTCTTTTCCAAGATTCAATTCATTTTCAGTTCATGTAAAACTTTGATGTTTGAATTTTGAAACGAGTCCGTATTCTCTCTTCAACGATGAGGTTGTCTCGTACATATCGTACCGCTTACTCGTCATGAGAGAGAATAATTATTTCACACGTCTCGAGATATTTGGAAAAAGTTAATCTCTTTCCATCTAACCACATACTCTAAGTATAGAGTTGTGGTTATTAGAGACTTGAATCCGCTCGTGTGTTTGAATTTGCTATATCAGCAACACACGCATCGATTATTTCATTGATCGATGTAAATATGTTTCTTCGGTTGTAAGGCATTGTCAGTCCTCTTATTTAAATATTTCTTATAACTGAACTAATTTTCTCGAAATTGGAGGTAGTGCAAGACGTATAACACAATTTGTACTAATACCATTTCCGGTATATTTGCATTTTGTACTTCTCGTTATAGTAGTCAATTGGTGCTTCACTGAATTTTGAATAGCTATTGACTTTTCACGAATAGGAGCAATAAATTTTCCTGCATCTTGTCAGTGATTATGCGGATACTGTGAACCCGCAAGCTGTTTCAGAGCTGTAGTATCAAGGTTTTTATGCGATACCAATGACAAGGGAGCTCAGGGAATAATAATTAAATTATCATTGATTGCAATTGAATGAAGTGTCAGTGGGGGTACGTTCAAGTTATCCAAAGTTGAAAATGATGTGAAATTGGAAAATGTTCAATCAAAACTGTTGAGGACATCCATCCAGAACCTATGCGTTATATTCTGAAGTTGACGTTGGGAAAATTGACATGGAACCATAGATTCACAACAAATTCCACTGTGATATAAGGTGTGATAGAGAAGAATACAATTCTGTTGCGATGAATTCTGTGACCTCCAAAATCGAATCCAGTTCTTCAGATTCCAATCCTTTTCTATTCTTCGCAATTACAAACTTTTTGTTGGGTGGATTGATAATATTCAAGAAGAGAATCATCTGGGAATAAAAATAGAAATAGAGGTTTGCAGGCATAGAAATATAATCCAGCTTGAATAGAATAACTGGAGAGGTGAAAGTTTTGGAGAGAAGATTTTAGAATGGATTGTATCTGCAGTTCCTCCAGTCCAGTTGAGCTTCAGTTATTCTAGATCTGAATCAATTCCTTTCATCACAATATTATTGCATATGTTCAATTTCCATCAAGTTAATCATGAATAGTCCGCTTACTCATTTACCAGTGCATCTGTAGAGTACAAAAGTGAAGAATATAAGCTTTATATGATTGTATTGTTTGCGCGATTTCGGAATTCTTGAGGCATAGACTTAATTATAATCCCCATCCACAGATTCTGTATAGCAGATATCCTACAATTCTTAGATTAGGTAGTGTAGTAGTTAGTGTAGGGTGCATTGCTGTTGATGTTCTCATTATGATTCGCAGACAAAAGTAAAGCAGATTATACAGGGTCTTCTAAAGGAAAATTGAATGCATGAAACACTATTCTCTTCATAGGAATTAGTCAAGATTAATTATACTCCAGTCTAACTGAAGTGATGACTTTCGTGAAAATAACCTAAATACATCATTGTGTACAAAATAACACAATCACATGTTACCTCTGAATACATTATGACTTGCAGCCTTGATTTTGAACATAACATTAATGTGAAGTATCAGTTGTCTTTCCAATTGCTTGTCACAACCAGTCCCTATACAGGAGATATGATTCCATATGCTCAATTTTCTTTACGGAGACTTTGTATAGTTCGCTTCACATTTGTTCACAATTGTGAAAGAAGGAACAACAGTCCCCTCTGAACACAAGGATTTTTAATGTATGCACTATGGAGCCTTCTGAAGGAGCTAATCATCTGATCTTGATCAGCTACTTCGGAAGGATCCTATGATTCTGCTTATGAAGAAATGAGGATTGGATATAATACCCTTCGTCGGAACCACGCAGACAACAAAATCATATTGAACATACCTTTCCTCACCAGACATCTCTTTATAATTTTTTTTACGAAGAGAGATGAAAAATGTTTGGAACGGTTATTTCAGAATAAACCACATCTCCAGTCACCTGAATTGAGCTCAAATATAGTCATTATCGATCAGGGTATGCGAGGATGACAATGTTTCATTCATTCACTTTTCTCTGAGCAGGCTCAATATGTGATATGTTCCATCATTCACTCAAGATTCTAGTATTGGGTATAGGAATAAGTTACCACCCTCTTCGGAAGAGTGTTGCCGCTGATACTATTTTTGAGTTCACTAGTGCTATTTTTGTGATTTTGAAGTGTATATGTAAGGTGTCGATTGCGGTAGTTGACATTTTTCATCTGGTGTCAAAAATGACAACGTTTGTCCCGACAAAAAAGCATTTGCGGGAAGTTATGCTTCATTATTTTATTCCGAAGAAAAGTGCCGCTGAAACGTTTCGTGTACTGTGCAATATTTACGGTAATCACGCTCCGTCTAATACAACTTGTAAAGAGTGGATTCGACGATTCCAAAGTGACGATTTTGACGTGAGTGATGAAGAACGCGGAAGCGCACCGGAAAAATTCGAAGATGTGAAACTGGAACAATTATTGAATGAAGATGCATGTCGAACCCTAGATGAGTTGTCTGAAGAGTTGGGTGTTGACAGGTCGACCGTCGGTAAACGTTTGTACAAGATGGGAATAGTCCAAAAAGCAGGTAATTGGGTGCCATGTTACGGAGTGAAATGGCAAGTGTTGTTCATATCACCTCGTCACAAATTATTTATTGTTCGAAACGGCCCGAGCGGCTAGACCGGATCGGATGTGTGGGTCTGCTCAGTTCTAAGCTTACTGAGGAACTCCAAATTCCAAGGCGGCACCCGTAGATATGTTCAATGATTTCTTTTTAATGATGAAAGAGAAGAGAAATGAAGAGATGATTAAATGAACTGATGGATTGGCCTTTAGTTTTTAAGGCGAGTGTTATTCGCATCCATATTTATTTTTTTTGGGAAGAGAAAGAGAGAGAAAAAAGATGAAAAATATTACAATAAAACGATCCGAATAGGATTGAATGACCGATACAATGAATTTTGAATTACAAGATTTTTAACAGTGACATCGAGATAGTTTCTGATGGGAGAAAGTATGTGTATGTGTATGTGTGTGTGTATATATGAGAATAATTTACGAACCTATTTCCGTTCAAGCTGACCTTTGAATATCTGGCTGCGAGCTGGATCCAAAGTGAGCGACCAAGATCTTGCAGATGGTGGCAACTGGATCAGGAGTTTGGATACGGTTTGGATGCACTGAATTTAGTAATACTCTGACTTGAAAATTAACTCGGAAAGTCCGAGTGCGAAGATTTAAATAGGAGAGTGAGAGCGGTACAAACGGGTTTGGCGGAATAGGTATTCCGTCAAAAATTGTTACCGGCACGTGGAACTTGCGCGAGTTCGATCACGGTACCAAACGAGAACTTTGCCTCGTTTAACTTGGTAAATCCACGTGGTATCGAGCTTGCTTTCGCAAGGCGTGTCCCCGATAGGTCCCGAAAGTATACTCTGGCTTTCCATCAGGATCGCTCTTATTTGAAAGAGCGAATGATTCCTTTTTGCCGTTGGGAGTGAGGAGTCACGTGATTGAATTTTTGCCGATTTTGAATTTGCTTTAGTTACCATGCTCCATAATCAATGAATGTGTTTCAGAGAGAAGTAATGGATTAGGAAGGGAATGGATGGAAGGTGCGCGGGCTACCTTGGACTCAGCTCGATGCGATTTCAGCAAATTCTTCGCACATCGAAATGTTGCAAGTGACCATTATTTATATGAACAGAAGAATGTCAGCAAATTATTCGCATATCGATATGTTATGATGATTATTTGACAAAAAGTTTAATGAGTTTAAAAATAATGACAACAGGAGGTCCAGTGATAGAGAATCTTAGGTGAATTCGTTTATCCTTCCTCGCATGTATGCGCGCTTTCATTTTCGCTTCGGATAGATGCAGAGGAGTTGTTCTATGTTCCCAATATTTCGTCTCTATCCCACTCTCTCAAGTGTTTTCTCGAATTACATGTTATCACTTTCTTCCGAGAAAACCATTGGGAGGAATCGTTGATATTTTGACCTTGCGAGTTCTCTATCAGACCCTCCATGTCCGAATTATCCAAGTATAGCTTCACTGTATTGACTTCAGTGAATCTGATGAATAACTGGATAGCAGTGATATCCCATATAACGAGAGAAGCCTTCGAATTCATTGTTTGTTATTGGAAGGAATTTCAATGTTTTTAAGACCTATGTTCTGGATATGTTTTGATAATTTTTGTATGGAATTCATTGACAGTATCCTCCGAATGAATTCGAACCCTTATCTTGCTTATGGGTGAAAGGTTTCATATAATCAGAAGAGAATGAGGGGGGTTTTTGGTAGGCACATCACAGCCACATCATCTGAAGGAGAGAGATATCGAGAGACGTTTGGTATCGTGCGAGATGCTTCTTGAACGGCAGAAAAGAGAGAGTTTTCTGCATCGTATTGTCACTGGCGATGAAAAATGGATCTATTCCGATAATCTTAAGCGTCGGAAAAGTTGGGGGCTGCCAGGTGCACCAGGTCCATCGACACCGAAAACAAATATCCACGCTTCAAAGATTATGTTGTGCTTCTGGTGGGATCAGGAAGATGTCATTTATTATGAACTTCTCAAACTATCAGAAACAATCACTGGCAATCGTTACAGACTACAGCTAATACGTTTGATCCGAGCTTTCAAAGAAAAACGACCGGGATGGGGTGGTAGACATGATAAACTTATCTTGCTGCATGATAATGCTAG
Organism: Gonatopus flavifemur; assembly: GCA_018340375.1. Classification (NCBI taxonomy): domain Eukaryota; kingdom Metazoa; phylum Arthropoda; class Insecta; order Hymenoptera; family Dryinidae; genus Gonatopus; species Gonatopus flavifemur. Next base: position 344,665 of record JAFFJZ010000074.1, on the reverse strand, counting down.
GCCACATGTTGCTCAACCTGTTAAAAAGTATTTGGAAGGAGTGAATTGGGAAATCTTGCCCCTCCCGCCGTATTCCCCAGACATTGCGCCTTCGGATTATCATTTATTCCGATCTATGCAATCAGCCCTTACTGGAGAGCGGTTTACGTCTCACGAAAGTGTCGAAAAATGGCTCAATGAATGGATCGAGTCAAAAGAACCTGCTTCTTTCCTCCGAGGAATCCGTATGCTGCCTGAAAGATGGACAAAAGTGGCCGCTTCCAATGGTGCATACTCTGAATAACATTATGTAATAATCCATTGTTTGAATAGAAATCAACTTTGCTCAAAAAAGGGCAGAAACTTATTCCCATACCCAATATACACTAGCAGACTGTCTGTCAGGGTTTATTGTATATCTACTATAATTTGAATCATAAGAATAAGCTTGAATAATTCTTGAACACGCTTGGTACAATTTCTCTCATCAAGTGTCTACGATCATAATCGGAGAAATCCACAGTAGCTGGCTGCTTGTCAGGAGTTATGATATATCCGTTATGTTTCCGCCACAGAAAAATTACGAATCAATTTGAATCAGTCTCCTCGATCATACTCCATATGATCCTTTTGATCATCTGCTAATGCCTCTAGTGGGAAAATAGGACAGTAGCAAATTGTCAGTGGAGAGGTTATGATATATCCGATATGCTTTCGCCTCAGAAGTACTTTATAAATGTGCATTATTTCCCTTGGCTAAACCTTGTATGATTTTCTATCATTGGTCTCTGGTTCCGGTTGGAGGAACCAACAGTAGCAAACTGTGCATCAGGGATCATGACATATCTGCTATGCTTTTACCTGCGAAGGAATCCTGTATTTTATGAATACTCCATCATACAGAGCTCACCTTTGTTTATCTTCCAATTTTATCAATGTAGGAAATAGATTTATACCCCGCTCAGACTTTTTCTGTTTTTTTCACAAAAAACCTCTTCATCATTCATTTATTCATTCGTGAATTTTTCTATGTAATATATAAAAGTATACATATTCCTAAGTTATTTTTGTTTGATTGTTGTTCTGGATTACATAATATTGTAGCAACCTGTGAATCATTCATTTTTCAATTATCCTTTGAATTATTATTATGATAACCTGTCAACACATCGCCTCATTGACAGATTATTTGTTTGCATCTTCATTCACAATGTATATACTCTATATACTATACTAGAATGAACGCTATTGGACGTTGGTAAGAAGAGAGAGACAGAATACACCTATGATCCATACTGTTGGATAAAACTCATTCATGTAGATGATACTGAATATTGGAACGCATTCCTACGATAGCGAAAATCCATCTTGGTAAGAAGAAGCTGAAGATCATGAAAAATCGTAATCGTGATATTTTGGGGGCATGAAAATTCGAAACGTTTATATTTCGAAATCACATGAACTGATCAAGTTCGTAGTGTGCTTAATCGAGAGTGTATGGTCGAATCATATGCTGAATTGTAGTTATTTTTTCGTGACATACAATATGTATTGAGTTATTATGCATTGGATATTTTTTCAGGAGGTTTGATCTCGGTTTAGCAGTATAGATACACGGTACCGCGTGACTTCTGCTTTTCGATTTATATGTTGTTTTTTCAAGGTTTTGTCATGTAATTAGCCTCAAGCCACTGCCGTGTCTCTTGATGTACAATCTGTCATATTTCCGATACTTCCCATTCCCATGTGTCCCAATTCACGTAGCCCCGAAACATGTAACAATTCCCTAGCTGTTCCCAAAGCAGATAATGATAGTGAATTCCTGATAGCTGCAGGAGAGCATTATCTTTCGAATCAGGCTGAATTGAATGAATGGGCGAGGCATTTTGAACTCCCAAAAGAGATAACAGAATCACATGTATTTTGGATGAAATGGTACAACTTTTTGGCTGCGGATGTTGGCACAACATATTATAGAGACCATGATAGGACTTACTCGAAGTATTATTCAGTGATAGAGCAAATGTGTTTTCCTGGAAACATTCTTGGGTCATCCGAAGAACGTCAATAATCTGACAATGCAGAAGCGTTAAGTAGCGTTTATTCATTGACAGCAGTAGAACCAGTCGGAAAGCAGTTCTATTGCATCATGGAAACGGAAAACTGTTGATATCCATTGCACATGCTGTTAACATTGAGAAATCCTATCGAATAATGGTAAACTTGTTGGGATACATCAAATACGGAGAGCACGAATAGATACTTCGTTCTGATATACAAGTAGTGGGAATATCATGTGGAATGTAGCAAGGATATTCGATGTATGATTGTTTTCTATGTATCTGGGACATTCGTGCCTGCAAACATCATTATAAGAGAGAACAATGGCCAAAAAGAAGAAACCACATATTGAGTGAGAACAACGTGAAACATGTGCCTCTCGTCAAAACAGGAAACATTCCCCCACCAAACGCGACAAACTCGGACCTTGCAAAAACTTTCTCAAGGCGTCAGACGAAGGATGTCAAGCGTTTACTCATCTAGAAACTCTTCTTGAGAGTCTTCTGGCAGCAAGAATCAAAGTAGGAGTCTCTAACGGTCCACGAATGAGAAAACTGCTGGAAGATGAAAAATTCCAAACTTATTTGTCCTTCAATAAAAATGCATCCTGGAATTCGTTCAAATCAGTTGTTTCTGGTTTCTTTGTGAATTGTAAAGATCCGTGATACGATATTATCGTTGCCAATGTGCGCAAGAATTATGCAAGAATAGTTATAATATGATGTTCTCCTATTTCATCCTATTCTACAATTTGTCATGGATACGTAATGTATTCCCTCATTCCCATGTTCCCAACAAAAGTGAATGACCAGCCAACCATGGATTGGTTACAATCTTTGATCAATTCGATTAATTCAAATGACATTTCCTAATAATTGATCAATGATGTCGGAATTATATGGGCTCTTTATGCGCATGTACATCCATTGGATAGTGATTGATCATAAACTGATCATTCTTGGAGGACTAATTGTTGGTCGACCATGCAGACACAGAAATGGACTATTATAATAGTTAATAATTATCGATCAATCTCGTGGTCCACAGAATCGACTGAGGATCGATCATTTAATATACATTCATAATCGAAAATCTGAAAATCTGGATTATTGCTGATTTTCTTTCGGTCATATGGAATATTGCATTGTTGATTTCATCTTAATAGCGTAGAATCATGTATTGTTCATTACAAAAGAGTGTTGTGCTTCATCGATTCATTTATCTCCGTCGTATTAGTGATTGCAACTCATCCGAATTATGTATTATTCGTGGTGCAGTAGGATTGTGGCGATGAATTGAGGTTATTTATAACTTGAATTCCGGTTTGAATTTGAATTAAATTTTAGGCTAGTCCTTATCTGCCCTTAAACATATGGATTTCAATTTCAGAGCATGAATGTGAATTCCTGTTATGACTGAGTGAGCTGATTGAACTTCATTTCAATCAGAAAGTGTGGTTTCGGGTTATAATTCCTATTCAAATTGGCGATACGTGAATCGTGAATAATCAAATGTTATAATGTGAGATGGAAGGATTCAGTTCCACAGTGCCATCGATACAGTTTCAAAATGGAAGAATAAGAAACGGATTTTCCAAAAATTCGAACAAAATTCTCTTGAACTGAATTTATTATATTATTATTCCAAAGTGATTCATTCTTTTACAGTATATCAATCAATAACGATTTGTTGGTCAATTACTGATCATTCTCAAACCAAAATAATTGTCCGATAATCGTCAAATTGAGGGTCACATTATTTCACCGCTGATGACAGCACCTATGCCCATGCTATTCACCTAAGATTGTCCTGAAATTTAGGAATCCAATGATGCACACACTGAGAAAAAAAATGGTTTTTCGTCAAGCGCGCCAGGAATTTGAAAGGTATGCGGTTGAGTCAACAGAATAACGTTTGGCATGAATTTCCCGTGATTTGGTACAAATATACACTTTTGGTTGAGTCAACTCCGCAGCGATATTTTAACTAAATAAGATGCGCGTTCCGATCAATCAGTACGTCATTGATGGAAACACAACAAATTTTGAACGTACCATCCCCAGCAGTTGTTTCAATCACATATTGAAGTGATCAAAACGCATACAGGTGTCATTGGAAAGAATGAACATTTGAGATAACATACTCATCCAATTGCTTCCAGTAAATTGGTTAATCGAACGAATATTCAATAAGTTTGACTGAAAATTGGCGGACTTGAAACAACCTCATCGATGTGATCGCTGTTAATGTGTCAGAAAATCTATTCCAACCAAAAAAAATGCATACAGATACAGACAAGTGTTCGTTGAATACAGAATTGTTTCCTATTTGTTGAGAAAAGACACCCGAATTCATGGAGCATGATATTACATGATTCATTTCGATTTACAAATTCGATATGAATTTTTATCCATTTATGAGACATCATGTCAATTGTATTTCCTGGATCAGATGAATCATACTCAAAACGGCATTTCTGGGTGGAAGTTATCAATTAGTCTCTATAGCTCAGTGGGTAGAGCGCTAGTCTACAAGACTAGGAGTTATGAGTTCGATTCTCGTCAACGGTGGAGCGAAATTTTTATTCCAGGATGCCTTCATAAAACATTGTCCAGCGAGAACATTTGATCAAGTAATCCATGCCTCACGGACGGAAGCAGCAAAACGACTCCCATCAACAAAATGGGCGGATATAAAAGATGACGGATGGTTGTAGAGGAGCCCAACAACCATTCTGACAACAGCACTAAAGCAAATTCCAAAAAATTATGTGAATTCAGTCGGAAAGCCCGACTGAGGAATCATTTTGTTTCTTCATTTGATCATTGTATTGACTTGCTCTACTGTATTCAGCGAATAACTTATGGAATTGATGAATTCAAGTACGGTATTGATGGCAAGGCATGTAACATCCAAACAAATGTTGAATATTGTCATTTAAAAGTGTTTTGATTCGATACAAATATGTTTCACGTCGTTTCAAAACAAAGAATCAATTGAATCAAGTTCTTACGAATTACAATTAAATCCTTAAGATTTGGCTCAATTTCTCGCGGAATTGGGACAACTAATTTTTCAAACCCGCGAGGCAGTATAATCAATTCCTAGATTGATTTCGCCGTATCCAAATGCGCGGCGATCTTGAGGCAACTGAAACTCGATTGAATCAAACCATCCTTTTTCTTAGTGTATCTTATACTCGAGTCCAATTGATTTGAATCACTTTTATTCCAATATAATAATTTGAAATGGGTACCAGGAGTGATTTTGACTCCTTGATTGTCTCTTGTTTCTCATAGCATCCGTTCCTCTCATGAGGAACCAAATATAATCCCCCCATCGATCTTCCATTCCAAAATTTCTGGTAAAGCTGCTTTATAAATTCCAGTTGTTGATGGAACTCCTTACAACGTTCGTTACTTGCATCACTCAGATTTTCCGGAAAAAAATTCGAGTGGGAATGTGAAAAATGAATCTGCAAAGACATACACAGCTGACCAAAGCTGATGAATAAGCGTTCAATTATTAGCCAATGAGATTGGGTGGGATTGATCAATCATTGCCGATTTCTGTGACCGCATTGGCGATCAATGATTGATCAATTACTGCACTGAGGAAGAGGATGGTTTGATTCAATCGAGTTTCAGTTGCCTCAAGTCCGCCGCGCATTTGGATACAGCGAAATCAATCTGGGAGTTGATTGAACTGTCTCGCGGGTTTGGAAAATTAGTTGTCCCAATTCCGCGAGAAATTGAGCCAAATCTTGAGGATTTAATTGTAATTCTTAAGAACTTGATTCAATTGATTCTTTGTTTTGAAACGACGTGAAACATATTTGTATCGAATCAAAACACTTTTAAATGACAATATTTAACATTTGTTTGGATGTTACATGCCTTGACATCAATACCGTACTTGAATTCATCAATTCCATAAGTTATTCGCTGGATACAGTAGAGCAATTCAATACAATGATCAAATAAAGAAAAAAAATGATTCCTCAGTCGGGCTTTCCGACTGAATTCACATAATTCTTTTGAAATTTGCTTTAGTGCTGTTTTCAGAATGGTTGTTGGGCTCCTCTACAACCGTCCGTCATCTTTTATATCCGCCCGTTTCGTTGATGGGAGTCGTTTTGCTGCTTCCGTCCGTGAGGCATGGATTACTTGATCAAATGTTCTCGCTGGACAATGTTTTATGAAGGCATTCTGGAATAAAAATTTCGCTCCACCGTTGACGAGAATCGAACTCATAACTCCTAGTCTTGTAGACTAGCGCTCTACCCACTGAGCTATAGAGACTAATTGATAACTTCCACCCAGAAATGCCGTTTTGAGTATGATTCATCTGATCCAGGAAATACAATTGACATGATGTCTCATAAATGGATAAAAATTCATATCGAATTTGTAAATCGAAATGAATCATGTAATATCATGCTCCATGAGTTCGGGTGTCTTTTCTCAACAAATAGGAAACAATTCTGTATTCAACGAACACTTGTCTGTATCTGTATGCATTTTTTTTGGTTGGAATAGATTTTCTGACACATTAACAGCGATAACATCGATGAGGTTGTTTCAAGTCCGCCAATTTTCAGTCAAACTTATTGAATATTCGTTCGATTAACCAATTTACTGGAAGCAATTGGATGAGTATGTTATCTCAAATGTTCATTCTTTCCAATGACACCTGTATGCGTTTTGATCACTTCAATATGTGATTGAAACAACTGCTGGGGATGGTACGTTCAAAATTTGTTGTGTTTCCATCAATGACGTACTGATTGATCGGAACGCGCATCTTATTTAGTTAAAATATCGCTGCGGAGTTGACTCAACCAAAAGTGTATATTTGTACCAAATCACGGGAAATTCATGCCAAACGTTATTCTGTTGATTCAACCGCATATCTTTCAAATTCCCGGCGCGCTTGACAAAAAACCATTTTTTTCTCAGTGTATGAATAACAAACAGTCTGGAAACGAAGAAAACGTTGAATCTGCACACTTGTAACCTATATCGTCGTAACTTCGATACTTCTTCCACATTTCCGATAGTGAATAGTTCATTCACTCCGCGAAAATGCGGGCTGAACGTAGGAAACTCGCAACGGCGGATATTTCTACGGTTTCCATATTTCGTTGGCGGGGAACTTTCGTTCCCTCATTTTCATTGAAAAACAGTCTTTTCTCCAAATATTCCGATTCCTTGGACTCCAACTACCTCAACAATGACGGATAGTGGCAGTGATAATTGTTAGCAATTCAATTATGTCCATTTTGACACCTTTCGGAATTAGATTGATCGCTTCTGCATCGAGATATACTCTAGTTCGTGAAACTACGATCGGGAAATTTTTTTTCTCAGTCTCAAAAACTCATATTCCGGAAACTGATCCACACAAGGATTTTTCATTGTGATTCTAAAATTCAGCTGGTTGGAATACATGAGAGAAAAATAGTGGCGTCAGATGTACAAACAATTTAATTATTTTGTAGACAAGTGTAACTAACCCTCCGTGTACTCTTCGGTGAGAGCAAAGCGGGTATCGAAAAGTGTTCGAAACCTCATCATAAAATATCCAAGACGTGAATTTGAGCTGTGAAGGGGAAATTTCACTTCCGTACACAAGGTGCAAAATAGGTTGGACGCCTCAACGACTCCCCGTCGTGGACATTTATAATAGACTATGGGACATGGGAATATCAAAAACCAGCAGTCACGAGTTCATGCACAAATTTGAGGGACGAAGGGGAAGCAGGAAAGCTCAGGGACAGGGGGTGGGTATATCCTGAGATTGCAAAAGAACTGGACATGAATTTCGAAGTTGGACATGTGCTCGCAGAACAAGTATATTTCATATATGAAAGTTTGTATACAACTCATACGTCTCATAACGCCTTGGGGATACTCGAATGCCCAACAGCGCAATGGAACGATCTACTAGTTCTCCACCTTATGATCCTGCTAGAACTGGGAAAGAGGGAGCGTTGGGAACATCTTCAGAAGCGTTCAGATAGAAAAGAACATCCTCCAGTTCTGAAACCCTTGCTAGACTTCCTAGAGAAACAGATTTCAATCATGAAAGCATTGAGAGAGGGCACCACCAAAGTGCAACGGATAAACAAGTCGAGTCAGACTCAGCTTTTCGAATCAGGGAGCTCAAATGACTCAGGTCTTTCGAGCCCAAGGGTTCAACATGCAAAAGCCCGACTGAATCCCCCTCCTAATTCATCTGCCAGTAATGAAGAATGCTTAGTTTGTGAAGCCCCTTACTTCTTTCTATTTTGCGGAATCTATATATACAAAACTGTGCCCCAACGTGAGGAATCAGTTTCAGTGTTTCAATTGTTTAGCCACACATCTAGTTGAGGATTGCCGGTTTGGAAGGAGATGCCAACAGTGCGCGGGCAAGCACCATACTTACCCCTCATGACGAAAGTTCGAAGACACAAGCTTGAAGGAGAGTAAAATCATCGAACAGCGCTGTTCCTTCTAATCATGCATCGGTGTGGCATGAAATAGTTGGCGGTTTTATTCACCGCATCATGGTGTGCTGAGAGCATCGGGTTCCAATGCAAAAATCGAGACAGTTTCCAACGGGTCAGCCGAGTGCTACAGCGGGACATCTATCAACGACGTACTCGATAGCGTTGCTAATTTGCTCCCCGACCTCACAGAAGTAATCTCGCGCTGGAGGCAGTACAAACATGAGTTTTCACTGTCATTCGCAGATGTTCCGGCAGATCCAGGTACATTCCGAGGATCAGGCTCCCCAAGTTATTCTTTGGAGGGAGAGTATAGAGGAGTTACTGCAGACTTGGCAGCTGCGAATAGTCATCTAAAGGATGGTGTCCAGTCCGTTTTTAGCTATGCGAGTGTTACGTTGATGAGCTGATGATGAAGGCACTACTCACTCCCTCCCAGGCGCTGCGATGCTTCCACGTGACTCCTACATAGACGATATGCCATCGGAGGTGCACAGTTTGGCCGGAGCGCTCCTCAGACAAATAGAGCTGATTGAGATCTGCAGGGTGGGCGGCTTCGACCTGCACAAGTGACTGTCAAACGACGAACAGGTGTTAGCTGATATACCCAGGGAGAGGTGGGCTTATGTGAAGTCTTTGAACGGTAGTATTGTGAATAATACATTAGGAATTGGCTGGGATGCAATCACTGATTGCTTCTCCTTCAGGATGAGTAATTTTAAGAATAGAAAATCCTGGACCGAAGAACCAGTTTCATCCTGTATCACAGGTGTCTTCGACCCTTTAGGCTGGGGAGCTCCGATATTGATCACGGTTAAAATTTGTATGCAGCAACTATGGTGGCACAAGTTTGATTGGGATGCCGAGTTACCACATGAGCTCAAAGTGCAATGACTTGACTGGTATAATAACCTTCCGATTGTCAATGATCAGAGAGTGCATCGCTGGTTAGATTATCATCCGAAAGCTGTCATAGAAGTTCACGGGTTCTCAAATGCATCCTCAATCGCGTATGGGGCGTTGCTGTATTCGTGGGTCAAGTATGGAGGACGTGTATTTGTTCACATGCTTCAAGCTAGAACCCGAATTGCTCCTATTGAACGTGTCATCACCATACCCAAACTAGAGTCATGTACCGGGGTTTTGCTAGCTCAGCTGCCTAAAAAATCCGAAGTCCAGCTGGGTATAAACGTAGACTCCGTGAATTCATAGACGGACTCCATGAATGTTTTGTTCATGAATTGGCTCAAGGCGCACCTAACTCGTTAGCCAGTGTTCGTGGCCAATCACTGTTCAAAGATCCATTCGCTTCAGCCTAACGCTGGGTGGTGGCATGTGGAATCGGCGGGTAACTTGGAGGATTGTGCCTCAAGAGGTATTACCATCTCTCTCCGGTAGCATTGAAAGGATATTCACTATGATAAAAGGGGCCTGAATGGCTTTCTGAAAGCTCTGAGTTGCCGCTACCTTTCGTTGAATCTTTGCAGGGTTCCACCCCTTCATCTATGTCGCCGATCATGTGCCACGTTGCTAGCAACAAGGAACTGGTCATCTGGGATATCATGACAAGATATGAGTATCGAAGAATATACCCTGGAAATTTCAGACTGTTTCGTCGAATCATTCCAGAGTGATCTTGCAGACAAATTTTTTACTTGGATGGTACGCTGATATCCCCTCAAAAGGATCCAAGTGCGAAGGCGGATCTGTCTCATGGCATTTTTCCAGACAAAAATACTCGGAACTGAACACATCAAAATGTTTGAAATTTCAACGAATGAATCCTGGAACGCTCAACTAGTTCCGTATGGAGTCGAGATTCCGAATTTTGAACATAATTTTCCTGTTACCGACTGAGAAAGAACATTTATTTCAGAAAAAGCCAATATGCCCATCTTAATCCGACTCACCTCGGTCTACCCCCATGTTCTCTTCACTCTTCTTAATCGCTCTGCAGGCAGAAACCCACACTTGGGTTACAAATACACGGCCACTACAAGGTGCGGAAGGGAGTTTTCAATTAACAAAACTGCCTGTATATGGGGTGAAATTCGCCAAGTGTTCCCACCTGAAAATTTCAATCTCATCAATGCTGATGAAATTCCATGACTTTTGTTGTAATGGTGACCCTCTTCAAATTGTGTTAACACCAGGTTTCTAGGAAGTCAGGGTTTCGTGGTACAGGGGTTTAAATTTTCAAGATTTTTTTGATCTGCGTTTTTTCGAAAAATCATCATCATCATTCATTCCATCTAATGAAGATATGTTATCATTGATATTGTTAGGATTTTTTCTAAATTTTACGATGAAAATACTCTCATTCATGCAGAAGGAATATTTCACATGGGAATTCGATTTTGAAAAGTATTTTTGCATTTTTTGGTCACTGCACCCCTTTTGATATTGATGAAAACCTTGATAAATCGGAAGCTCGATTCCTTAGCTTCAAAATCATACAGGTTTAAGAATGGGACGAAGGAATTTCCCCAAGGTACAGAGGTCCAAGTGTGTACGTATCGTACCTTGAGTACGTGACGATCACACCATCGATTTTCAGTGTATTGTTTTATGAAAAAAGTAATTATCAAATTTATTTTCTCAATTTTGCCTACTACATTGCTCATTACAACCATCTAGATTACCCCTTTCAGATGAATAATTGATTCACGACACACGGTTGAAGAAAACACGTCATACTTTATTAGAACATTATTGTAATATTCAGTCATACCAATTTGTCATCTTGGACCCATTAAATTTCTTTTTATTGATAATTAATTTTTATGGAAACGCGGCTACTGTAACTGGTAAAAGTAACTGTAAGTAGTGACTTTCTTTGTACAAGTTATAGGACTCTGATTATTCACAAAATTGAATTATTGCTACATAACTGTACAGAATGATATCAAACAATTTGCAGTATTTATAATTATCAATCTTGTGATCCTTCTGAAAGGTTGTTCCTATACTCTAATTTTTATGCCCCCTTTGGGTCTTTGGGAATATATCATATTGCACTGCCGAAGAGTGAGTTTTGAGAATAAACGATGAATGTTCCATAGGTATTACACAATGGTATTTGAGAGTTTCTGCTATCGTCTTTGCAGATGCAAATCGTTTTTCAAGTGCTTTCGTAGCCTCTATATGAGTACTCTTTGGGCTGAAAAAAATTACAGTTTCTCTCAGATGTTCTTTAGCCCACTGATAAAGAGCATCCGCAGTCAAAATTTGATTTTCATTCGATGATGCTTGCAGACTTGCACGTGCTGCAAGTCCCTTCAAATTTCCACCAATACCGTCACAAGGTCCTTTGCCATGTGCACTTGCATGAAAATGCCACTCAGCCGCAATTCCAAAATCATGTTCATGATGTAGAAGATTTGCAAAATTATATTTATTTTTAAAATGTTGCGATGCTCCATCAGTGAAGTAGGAGATTTTTCCACATTCAAAATTATCTTGCAAATACTTTGTAATAATTTTTTGGAATTCATAAACAGCTACCGTATCATGAGTCAGATTATCAGACAAAATTGCTATACTGCGATGTCTTAACTCATCTGTTCTGTAATAAATTACTGTTGTGAAAATGGTAACTTGGTTGTTATTCCAATGAAACGATTGAATAGCATTCTGAGCAATAAATGCATAGTTTTCAGCGAAATCACATGTAACTATGAATTTTCCGGCCTTCAAATTATCCTTGAGATTCTTAAGAAAGGACGATTGCTCCTCCGCTATAAAAGCGTGAGATTTCAACTTATGTAACCGTTCACAGAGATCCTCCACGAAATCTCCTGCGTCTGCTATTTCAGTTGTCAAAGTGCTGCGATCAGTTTGTTGCCAAATTTGATATTCTACTCTCTCAATGTACTGATCTGTAAGATTCGATTGAAGAAAATCCTTAATTATCTATTCCAGGACACGGTAAACACTTGTCCAGATAGCATTCAGAAGTAGGATTATCACATACAAGCATTTCAATAGCATCATGGTGAGAAGTCATGGGGAAATCTGTCGCAGACGTTAGTTTTTGTAAACTTATGTCATCTAGCATCAAATTCACGTTTTCATGATAAACACACACGCATACGGTATGAGTTCCAGAAGCTCCAGCGAGTACACAATTGCGAGGTCTCAGCTGTGAAAATTTCGATAAGCTGACATCAACTGTAGGATTCTTCAATTTGAATGAAGAATACAATTCGGCAAGATTGCATAAAATCAGTCTTTTTTGAACATGTTCACGCGTTCCATCATTAGTTTTGATCGAAACATAATCCTTCATGCCTGGCAATATCCGGCTATTTTCATCATCCAAGTGAAATGCTATGATAGAATTCTCAATCTCGCAAGATACCCTTCGTCCTCTCTTTGGATTTGGTGATGTTAGAATCCCGTTTTCAGCTACCAACTGTATGGCTTCCCTAGCTTGACGTTCCGAAGCGTTGAATTCAGTAGCCAATGTCCTTCGTCCCCATGATTTTGGAGCGAGGGTTAGAAGCAAAATCTTTCCTGAGTAACTGGAAGACTGTTTGAATTTTTCTTTGATTTGATCGAGAACTTCAATAGCTGATTCATGATGTTTTATTTGACACGTTCGATTTAAATTCTCAGACATTTTTGTTGATGGAACGGAAAAATCTTCTTCATTTATATCAAAAGTTTCCTCCTCGTTAATTTCAAGGTGTGGGACATCATCCTCTTCTTCGAATAATGTTTGATCCTGAGGGATAATAGAAATTTCTCAATTATCCCAGTGTTCTTCTCATTAGAACATTTTGGGGCTGCACTGGGAAGAATAAATAGTGGACTCAACTACGCACGACAGTTGGATACGTTCAAATGCAATACTTCTTTGATTCAATTAGATTTGTAGTTGACTCAACTACGAATACTTGAATGAACTTCGGATTCAAATTGAATTGACGAAGGATTGTATTTGAACGTATCCAACTGTCGTGCGTAGTTGCCTGCATTATCTTTTTCCTCAATGTATACTGTGTACTTTTTTGATGCATCGAATAATAAAGCGGAACTACCTCAAGCGAATTATTCTCGCATGTATCAATCTGAACAGATTGGACATCGTACAAAGGTGACATTGAAGATAGTACAGTGATGTCTTTCCTGCATCTACTACATATTTGGGTATCAGAGGGTACATGATGATATTCTTTCCTCAGATTTGAAGATAAGGTTCGAATATCTGAAGATTTTTTGTGACAGGGATATGGAAATGGATTGAAACAACGATCACCTGAACTCCTTCGTTTCATTGTGTCATTACATGTTGGGAAAAGTCCTTCCTCAATAGAATAATTCAGCACAAAATCAATCACAAAAACTTCATAAACAAGAAAGTTTCACTAATTTGATATTTATCTCTGTACATTCAAAACGACACAAAACCGTTGATGAGTTCAGATTGGAGAGAATGAGGTTGGTTAGGTCACAAATAAAAAAGAATCAGGTTGCCCTGGAAACATCCACAGTCAGTATTCAATTGAAGCTTCAGGGAAGAAGTTTATATGATTGATAAGAATGAATTCAAATCCTCAGTGAATTAGAATCAGAAAACGACATGAGGAATCAGAGGATGTATGATTTCTGGGAGTGATTTTCACTGATAATGATACAGAAAATTACGGCAGAATGAATTATTCATTGGCATAAAATATTATTACACAATGTTGGCGCAGTGTTGTATTTATACATGGCGGTAGCAGGTGGACGTGTGAGATCTGAGCACTTAACGGGACACTAGCGTCGGTAACGGACCTCTCTTTCTACCATATGATTCTGTCCCTTTCTAACCAATGACGTGAGTTACCTACGCTAGTAGCCCGTTAAACCCCCCTGTAATTTCGAGGAATCTTCTCATCCCATTCCTTAACCTGTACGATTTTGAAGTTAAAGAATCAAGCTTTCGATTCATCAAGGTTCCATCAATATCAAAAGGGGCGCAGTGACCGAAAAATGCAAAAATACTTTTAAAAATCGAATTTCTATGTGAAATATTCTTTCTGCATGAATGAAAGTATTTTTATCGTAAAATTTAGAAAAAATCCTAACAATATCAATGATGACATATTTCCATTGGATGGAATTAATGAGGATGATGATTTTTCGAAAAGACGCATATCAAACAAATCTTGAAAATTCAAACCCCTGTACCACGAAAACCTGACTTCCTAGAAACCTGGCGTTGACACAATTTGAAGAGGGTCACTGGTACAACAAATTCATGGAATTCATCAACATTGATGAGATTGAAATTTTCAGGTGAGAACACTTGGCGAATTTTACCCCATATACGACTGTGCTTACACCTGAAATGTCAACTAATTCTGTTCATAATTCAAAGCTCAGATTCAGACAAAAAAAGTCGCTTGGAAAAGTTGTTCAGTCTTCTCTCAAGGATATGCTGGTGAGAGGCTTGGAGTTTGTTCTAAAATACCTTTCATGGACGAGGGTGAGGTGGAAAGTTTCCAGAATCGCCAAGAGATGGCGTCAACAGGTCTACTTTTGTGATGGGGTCCTGTAATAACATTCCTATCTAGCCTCCTTCCTATCTAAATTTCCAGGTTGATTGATCTGTTGATATAAGTTCGATCCGGCACTGAATACAACCCCTCAATTGTTTACTGTAAGAATGGAAGAACCGGAAAAGCGTGCGGTCATAGAATACTCTCATTTGGAAGGGTTGATCCACAAAGGACACCTACGTCGCCTCGCCGTGGATTCAAGGGAAGAAAAGGGATCGGTGGATACAGCGTGGTACGACGGAAAAGTAGCGTAGAGCCAACGGAGAACTGTCCGCCCGAAGAAACTGCCCAGACATTTCTCCGTCGCCTTTACGTTGCTTCTCCATCGTACCACGTAATATCCACTCCTCCCTTCCTTCTCCCTCAATTCTACGGGAATGCGACACAATTCTTCGGTGACTGTTCTGGATGAGTGACACCAGCTCAAATTGAGGATGGAATAGATTGAACGCTATGAGACTCTTCTCCATCGTATTCAACTATAAAACCGTGGGTTTCTGAAGTCAAGAAAGGTCGCCCAAACACCTCTGATGAACCACGTTCGGACCGCCCCGTTGGGGTCACAACTCCAGAAATGATTGAGAAAATCCACGTGTATGAGATAGCTGAGACTACTGGGATATCCATCGAAGGTGTATGCAATATTCAACATAACCATTTGGGCATGCAGAAGCTCTATGCAAGGTGGGTGCCGCGTTCGCTAACGGTCGACCAAAAATTGAATCGAAAAATCATTCCAACCGAGAATTTAGCAATGTATAAGCGTGACCCAAGCGAATTTTTGCGTCGATTTGTAACTGTCGATGGAACCTGAGTCCGCCATCACACTCCTGGAAATAAACAACAGTAGAAACAGTGCAATGGACCGGGTGAACCAATCCCAAAAAAAGCAGAAACAATTTCATCGGCGGAAAAGGTTTTATGGCTACTGTTTTTTATGATGCAAGAGGAATACTCTCCATCAGTACCTTGAAAAGGATCAGACTATCATTGGTCATGTAACGCTAATTGTGATGTCTCTTAATGAATTTCACGAGTTGTAGCTTTATTTTTGATCAGATTCGTACCGCTGGACCCTCAGGATAGCTCGGATGGGTCAAGTTTATAAAATGAACGATTTGATTATGGATAGATCATGAATTTATCTGGGGAAATGTTCAAATTTGTTCAATTTCTTAATGAATTATAGTGTAATTTGAATCCCCTCGAGAATTCAAGTAGGTTCTGTGAAACACACGAAATACCGATTCCTATAATTTTTACGAGTTCTGATTAATGTGAATCAATTGTGATGAGCTCAGGTTTTAGTCGTCGTGGTGATAGAGCGACTGGACTTCCGTTGATGATCATCGCTCTCATTGTGATTCTTCTCCTATAGATATGATGGATGTTCACGCTTTCTATTTTAATTCTCTCGCATAGAGGTGAGGAATGTTCACAAGGGTTGTGTTGATTTAATGCAACACCTTGTTCCTAAAAGATAATGCAAATGAATCTCTCAATTGTTCTAATGGTAGTGAGTGAAGCTATCCTCATCGGATCCGTGAGGTTATTTCGCCTAAGCCCCGGGTTAGGGGGTTCGGACAGAGAATAATTCATAAATTTGATCAATATCGTCGAACTCCGATCGCCTCTGAATCCCTCTCACAGAGTTCACGGTATCAGAAATCGAAGATTCCATGCCGTGAATTACGAATCCCAGAGAAATTAAAAATGAACCTTCGTGCACCGACTCTTAAACGCCACCAAGTCCTGTTTCTGGGGTCCACGGTAACGATTCAAGAATCACTACTCTGCAAAAATTTCTGATCTCTATCCGACTTAGGATACTGCTTCCGCGGGGTGTGGTATCGATGGGAAGGAGAAACTAGCAAAATATCTGCACAGTGAAAAATACTTGATTTCGCATATACTCATCCGTATATGCGTATTAATGCTCCGATGTTACTCTATGTTTGAAGGGAAGGAAAAAAATTGATTTCTTGCAATATGCGCCGAATTCGCCTCAATTTCAATTTAAGAAACTCAATTTTACTCGTACGGAGAAAATTTATCATGCTCCTAGCGTTTATAAAAGAAAACGTGGGATTATCATACGGAATGGAAGGATGGTGAGTAACAATGATTATTCATGACCCCGTGAGCGCACTGACGACAAATGAGTGGTAATGGTACGTACACGTTACCCGTGCAGATAATCGATGCATCGATAATGAAGATCAACCAACTTATCGATCAATATTTTTGCATAAATTTTTGAATACTGATCATAACTCAAGAACCAATGAGCTTGAAGAAGTTGAGTTTACAATGTGCAAATCATCTCAAACTTGAATAAAAGAAGACCTTCTTACTGATCAATATTCGATCAGAATGACCAGGAAAAAGAATAAAAACCCAATTTCATGTGCTACATATATTTCTCCCGTTACAGTCAATACTACGCAGAGTTACTGCAACGTTTAAAGAAGGAGGGACAGAATAAATTACCTCATTTGGCGAAGAAAAGAAATCTTGTTCCATCACGATAACGCGTCCGCGCATTCATCAACCATTACGCAGGAAAAAATTCATGAATGACAGTTCGAATTGATGCCGCATCCTCCCTATTCTCCAGATTCAACCTCTAGTGACTATCATTCGTTCCCCACCCTCAAAAAATGGCTCGGTGGTAAGAAATTTGAAAGCAACGGGGAAGTAATCGATGCTGTAAATCAGTTTTTTGAGCAGCTTGATGGATCGGTGTATGGGGATGGTATTTTTGGATTAGAGCACCGTTATGAAAAGTGTATTAGTCTTGATGGGGATTATGGTGAAAAAATGAAGCAAAAAACATCCAAAAAGAGCGTTTTTTCAGATGAGGTTGGAAACTTTTCACCCCACATTCGTATGTAATCCTCGAAATCAGAGACTCAATGGAGTTGAGTAAGAGAGACGAATAACTTTCGACCCGTGTAATTGCAGCAAATGATTACTGTCTATATAAAACATGAAACAAAATGATGTTCACAATTTCTATAACTGTTACATTTCCCTCAATACGAATACCGCACCTGAATCAACAGAATTCATACCATCCCGTTCCTAATGCACCAAAAGGTTTATTATACCAAACGATTATCCCGGATGACAGCCA
Organism: Gonatopus flavifemur; assembly: GCA_018340375.1. NCBI lineage: Eukaryota > Metazoa > Arthropoda > Insecta > Hymenoptera > Dryinidae > Gonatopus > Gonatopus flavifemur. The sequence goes on along the minus strand of JAFFJZ010000074.1, from coordinate 326,451 downwards.
ACCAGCGTATACCTCGCAGCTTGCGCGCCGTCGTTATCATGATTCTCTTAGTCACCTTCAGTCACATACATGATGTGGTCAGTAACTGAGGTGTCTAAGTGATTGAATTCGATAAGGCGTTGAACTTACATGTATTGTGTATACAAAATATTAAACGACTTTGTCACAGTAAACAGACCAATGAATTCTCGTCTATCTCTAGGAAATATTTCTCTGATATTTTCATTATCCAAGTAAAGATTTCAACAGTCATTCCTGATTATTTCAGATTGGATGCACAAGATTTGAGTTTCGTGGAATCATATCATGAACAAATAGGCGCTTGGTGGCTTGGTTTCCCCATCATAGGATCATTGTTGTCGATACCAGCCTTATTCTTATCCTGGTTTCCTCGCGTGTTACCTTCGGAGGTGAGCATACTTGCAGTCTGACACGTTCACAAACTGTCAAAAAGTGATTGTATTAGCATAAATCTTTTAGTAGTAATGATATTGAGTCCATTGTGGAGTAACGGATTGGATGTTTACCTCTATTTTCTAGAATTGGTGAATAAAAGTGATTTACTTTGGCGTCTTATGCATTAGGGGGTTCTGAAACAACTGAAAGTTGGAATTCAACCAAGTAAATGTGAAGATAATTGCAATTTGGTCTCGAACTCGTGTGAAACAACTTTCATCGAAACTATCGACGTTAGAAGGTCCCTGTACTCGATTGAGATTCAAGAGGAAGCTTTTGACGGATGAACAACTCTATTCTTCATCACTCTGAACTCAATCAGGTCTATGTCTCAACATCTCTATTCTCAAATATATCTAATCCCTCATATTTCGATTTCTGAATATCTCCACTTTGAGACGTTTCCATCCTAAAATATCTGTATTTTCAATAATTTCCCTTCTGAAGTAAGGGTATTCTTGAATGTGATTACTCGTAAAAATCCCTTATCTCAAATATTTTCATTCTCACAAATCACTACTTCTTGACATCTCTATGCTTGATATATCGGAAACCAAAGGGATCTGCATTGGAGAGCATGTGTGCCTTTCGTTTTCGATATGTATTGAGCATAGAAATGTTAAGGAGTGATAATATGAGGTCTATTAAGCTATCTGACCATTTCCATCTAATTGCAATCGGACCAATTGCGACTTTTTTGCTATTTTTTTGCAATATTTTGCAGTGAGGATCAATTTTTTTGCTCCAGCCGTTACCAAGATACAGGGAGTTAGATAAGTTAAGTATTAGGCTATCTAGAAATCGGAAAAATGGCATGAAGGGGGCGTTGTAGGGGAAAAAGGATTACATGGGATTTTTTTGCTTCTTTTTTTGCTGTCAGATAGGATATGTCATTTTTTTTTAATTTGAGAAAACAAAAATTTTGAAAAAAATTGTTCGGAAAAAATTTTTTTGGAACTCCCCTCTTTATGTGACGAGGTGTTGGGAGAGGTGTAGGCTGATCATGAGATTACATGAAATGAGTGGATCACTGATAATTTGCGAGGAAAACGATTTTTTTTGCTACAGCCGTTATCAAAGTGCGGTGGGTTGGAGGAGGTAGGTATTGAGGTCTTTGGAAATCAGGTGGAAGGCATAAAGAGACTGAGTACAGGGGACGTTTTAATGGGATTTTCTTGCTTATTTCCTGCCACCGGATAGCGTGTGCGATTTTGTGTTTAGATTTGAGAATTTCATCTTCGGAATTTTGTCACTCTAGGAATCCAAGGAGCTATCAAGACCAATGACCAAATATATCGCGGTCAGTTGGATGAACTTTTGGGTTTCCTGCTTCCAATGAGTTGACACTGGGACTTTCAGGACCACCTAGTTCACTCTAGAATCTTTCGCTAACATCTGGAATTTTTTTGGTACCATCTAGTTCACTCTTCGATTTTTTTGCTACCACCTAGTGAAGTCTAGAATTTTCCGATACCATCGAGGTGACTCTTCGATTTTTTTGCTACCATCCAGTTGAGTCTAGAGTTTTTTGCTACCATGTAGTTCACTCTCCGATTTTTTTGCTACCATCTTGTTTACTCTCCGATTTTTTGAAGCCATCTAGTTGACTCTTCGATTTTTTCGCTACCATCTAGTTCAGTCTAGAATTTTTCGCTACCATCTGGTTCACTCTCCGATGTTTTTGCTACCATCTAGTTCACTCTCTGATTTTTCCGCTACCATCAAGTTCAGTCTGGAACCTTCCGCTCCCATCCAGTTCACTCTTCGATTTTTTCGCTACTATCCAATTCACTTCAGAGTTTGAGGACTTCTGAATAGAGAATTAAGATCTTCTGGGTTGAGACGAACGGAAACAAGACAATCAGAGGTGCATGAAGATACCAGCGAGGGGGTCGAGAAGGGATGCACGATTCGGGGAATATGCTAGGGTCGGACAGATGAGGGCTCGGAAGTTCAGACGCATCCTGATGGTGAAGGAAGATTCTAAGGTGAACTGGATGTCAGCGAGAAGATCTGGGGTAGATTAGATGGTAGCGAGAAGTCCTAGACTGAACTAGATGGTAGCAAGAGAATCGGAGAGTGAACTAGATGGTAGCAAAGAATTCTGGACTCAACTAGATGGAAGCGAAGAATTCTAGACTCAACTGGATGGTAGCAAGAAATCCGAAGAGTCAGCTAGATGGTAGGAAGAAATTCTAGACTGAACTAGATGGTAGCGGAAAAAATTGGAGAGTGAACTAGATGGTGGCGAAGAATTCTAGCCTTAACTAGATGGTAGCAGAAAAATCGAAGAGTCAACTAGATGATAGCAAAAGGATCGGAGGGTGGACTAGATGGTAGCGAAAAAATCGGAGGGTGAACTAGATGGTAGCAAAAACTTCTAGACTCACCTGGATGGTAGCAAAAAGATTGGAGAGGCAACTAGATGGTAGAAAAAATTCTAGACTGAATTAGATGGTAGCAGAGAAATCTAAGAGTCAACTAGATGGGAGCAAAAAAATCTATACTGAACAAGATGGTACCAAAAAAATCGGAGGGTCAAAGAGATGGTAGCGAAAAATTCGGAGAGTGAACTAGATGGTAGAAAAAATTCTAGACTGAATTAGATGGTAGCAGAGAAATCTGAGAGTCAACTAGATGGGAGCAGAGAATTCTATACTGAACAAGATGGTAGCAAAAAAATCGGAGGGTCAAATAGATGGTAGCAAAACATTCGGAGAGTAAACTAGATGGTAGCAAAAAATTCTAGATTCGACCAGATGGTAACAAAGGGATCAGAGGGTTAACTGGATGGTAGCAGACAAATCGGAGGGTGAACTAGATGGTAGCAACAAATTCCAGACTCAACTGAATGGAAGCGGAAAATTCCAGACTGAACTGGATGGTAGCAAAAAAATCGGAGAGTGAACTAGATTGTAGTAGGAACATCGGAGAGTGAACTAGATGGCAGCGAAGAATTCCAGACTCTACTAGATGGTGGCAGGAAAATCGAAGAGGCAACTAGATGGTAGCCAAAAAATCAGAGAGTGAACTGGATGGTAGCAAGAAATTCCAGACCCAACTGGATGGTAGCAAAAAAATCGGAGAGTAAACCAGATGGTAGCAAATTCTTGACTGAATTAGATGGTAGCAAAAGAATCGGGGAGTGGAGTAGATGGTAGCGAAAAGTTCTAGCCTGAACTTGATGGGAGCACGAGAATGGAAGAGTGAACTAGATGGTAGCAGAAAATTCTAGACTCAACTAGATGGTAGCTGAAGATTCGGAGAGTCAACTAGATGGTAGCAGAGACTTCTAGATTCAACCAGATGGTAGCAAAACAAACGAAGAGACAACAAGATTGAAGCGGAAAAATCTAAGAGTGGACTAGATGGTAGCAAGACGTTCTAGGCTCTACTAGATGGTGGCAGAAAAATCGGAGAGGCCACTAGATTGTAGCAAAAAAATCAGAAAGTGAACTAGATGGTAGCAAAAAATTCCAGACCCGACTGGTTGGTAGCAAGGAAATCGAAGAGCAAACCAGATGGTCGCAAAAAATTCAAGACTGAACTAGATGATACCCAAAAAAACCGGGGAGTGAACTGGATGGTAGCAAAAAATTCGTGACTGCATTAGATGGAAGCAAAAAAATCGGAGGGTGAACTAGATGGTAGGAAAGAAATCGGAGAGTGAAGGAGATGGTAGCAAAAAATTCTAGACTTAACTAGATGGTAGCATGAAAATCGAAGAGTCAACTGGATGGTAGGAAGGAAATCGGAGAGGAAACTAGATGGTAGCAGAAAATTCTAGATTCAACCAGATGGTAGCAAAAAAAACGGAGACTCAACAAGATTATAGCAGAAAAATCGAAGAGTGAACTAGATGGTAGCAAAAACTTAGACTCCACTTTATGGTAGCAGAAAAATCGGAGAGGCAACTGGGGATGGTAGCGAAAAAATCAGAGAGTGAAGTAGATGGTAGCAAAGAATTCCAGACCCGACTGGATGGTAGCAAAGAAATCGAAGAGTCAACTAGATGGTAGCAAAGAATTCTAGACTGGACTAGATGGTACCAAAAAAATCGGAGAGAGAACGAGATGGTAGCGAAAAATTCTAGACTGACCTAGAGGGTAGCGGAAGAATCGAAGATTCAACTAGATAGTGGCAGAAAAATCGGAGAGTGAAGTAGAGGTAGCAAGGAATTCTTGACTGAGCTAGATGGTAGCAAAGAAATCGAAGGGTGAACTGATTGTAGCAAAAAAATCGGAGAGTGAAAGAGATGGTCGAACAAAATTCCAGATTCAACCAGATGGTAGCAAAAGAATCGAAGAGTCAACTAGATGATAGCAGAAAAATCGAAGAGTGAACAAGATGGTAGCAAAAAAATCGGAGAGTCAACTAGATGGTAGCAAACAAATCGGAGAGTGAACTGGATGGTAGCAGAAAAACCGGAGAGTGAACTAGATGGTAGCAGAACAACCGGAGCGTGAACTAGATGGTAGCAAAAAATTCTGGACTTGACTACATGGTAGCGAACAACTCGAAGAGTCAACTAGATGGTAGCGAAAAAATCGGAGAGTAAACCAGGTGGTAGCAAAAAATAATAGACTCAACTAGATAGCAGCAAAGAAATCGAATAGTCAACTAGATGGGACCGAAAAATCCTATACTGAACTAGACGGTAGCAAAAAAATCGAAGAGTCGATTAGATGGCAGCAAAAAATTCTGAGAGTAAACTAGACGGTAGCAGAAAATTCTAGATTCAAGCAGATGGTAGCAAAGAAATCGAAGAGTCAACTAGATAGTAGCAAAGAAATCGAAGAGTCAACTAGATGGTAGCAAAAAATTCTAGACTCAACCAGATGGTAGCAAAAAAATCGAAGAGCCAACTAGATGGTAGCAAAAAATTCTAGACCCAGCCAGATGGTAGCGAAGAAATCGAATCGTGAACTAGATGGTAGCGAAGAATTCTAGACTCAACTAGATGGTAGCGAAAAAATCGCAGAGTCAACTAGATGGTGGCAAAAAAATCGGAGCGTGAACTTGATGGTAGCAAAAAATTCTGGACTCAACTAGATGGTAGCGAAGGAATCGAAGGATCAACCAGATGGTAGCAAAAAAATCGGAGATTGAACTCGATGGTAGCAAAAACACCGGAGAGTCAACTGGATGGTACCAAAAAAATCGGGGAGTCAACTAGATGGTAGCAAAAAATCCTACACTGAACTAAATGGTAGCAAAAAAATCGAAGAGTCGATCAGATGGCAGCAAAAAATTCGGGGAGTAAGCTAGACGGTATCAGAAAATTCTAGATTCGAGCAGATGGTAGCAAAGAAATCGAAGAGTCAACTAGACGGTAGCAGAAAAATCGGAGAGTGAACTAGATGGTGACAAAAACTTCTAGACCTAACAAGATGGTAGCAAAAAAATCGGAGAGTGAACTACATGGTAGCAAAAAACTCTAGACTCAACTGGATGGTAGCAAAAAAATCGAAGAGTCACCTCGATGGTATCGGAAAATTCTAGACTTCACTAGGTGGTAGCAAAAAAATCGAAGAGTGAACTAGATGGTACCAAAAAAATTCCAGATGTTAGCGAAAGATTCTAGAGTGAACTAGGTGGTCCTGAAAGTCCCAGTGTCAACTCATTGGAAGCAGGAAACTCAAAAGTTTATCCAACTGGCCGCGAAATATCCGGTCATTGGTCTTGATAGCTTCTCGGATTCCTAGAGTGACAAAATTCCGAAAATGAAATTCTCAAATCTAAACACAAAATTACACACGCTATCCGGTGGCAGGGAATAAGCAAGAAAATCTCATTGAAACGTCCCCTGTACTCACTCTCCTCATGCCTCCCACCTGATTTCCAAAGACCTCAATACCTACCTCCTCCAACCCACCGCACTTTGATAACGGCTCTAGCAAAAAAATCGTTCTCCTCTGAAATTATGAATGATCCCCTCATTCCATATAATCTCATGATCCGCCTACACCCCTCTCAACACCTCGTTATATGAAGAGGGAAGTTCCAAAAAAACCCCGGAAAAAAAAATTTTTTTTCAACATTTTTTTGAAAAATGTTTTTTTTCAAACTTAAAGAAAAATGACATATCCTATCTGACAGCAAAAAAATCCCATGTGATCCTTTTTCCCCTACAACGCCCCCTTAATGCCTTTCTTCTCGATTTCTAGATAGCTCAATACTTAACCTATCTAACTCACTGTATCTTGGTAACGGCTGGAGCAAAAAAATTGATCCTCACGGCTAGATATTGCAAAAAAATTGCAAAAAAAGATGCAATTGGTCCGACTGCAGTCAGATGGAAATGGTCAGATAGCTTAACAGACCTGATAATATGTGAGAATGAAGATATTCAGCAAATGAGATGTTTACGATTACTCACATTCAGGGATGGACTCATTTGAGAGGAGGAAGTATCGGGAATAGAGAGATATCTGAGAATAGAGATGTTCAAGCGTGAAGATATTCACAAATCGAGATATTTAGGATCAGGAATATTTGAGATTAGAGTATTTAAACATAGCCTTAATTGAGTTCAGTGGAATAAAGGATAGAGTTGTACATCTACCGAGCTTTCAACCAATAAGATAACAATCTGAGACCATCCAGCTGATCAATGTATTGCGGATACTTTCGATTCTTTGGCATTCGGTGTGATATATTTGGACTATCCCGAAAGAACAAAAACCTCCAGAAACATTCAATAAACGTTCGTGAACGTCCAGGAACATTCAATGAACGTTCCTGAAGGATTGGGTTCTCTTGGGGTACGTTTACTCGGGAGCTTTCGCAGAATTTGAGAATAGATTATATGAATTGGACTATCTGAAGGATCCATTTCAGATGACAGGAGTCTGAAAATAAAAGAATTAGAATCGTTTTCAGCTAGGAACATCAATGTGTGGTGTCACGGTCTGCTGAAGATCCTCACGATTCCGCGATTAGAGAGGAGGGACTATAGGGCTTCACTTTCCTCCTCCTTTCAGGACGACAATTTCTACGATTTGTGATACAAAACAAATGTGGAAGATCCGGGGAGATTTGTAATGCTTCTCGATGCAGTTTGTTGCGAGTGTCGACATCTCTCACCACGCCTTACCACTCATTGGTTGACCTTATATTGACACGGCGTTATCAACCGTGGACCTACCGTCTCTGAGTTACAAAGACAATGGTGCGGGAGACACCATATCCCGTTATCGTTCCATACCGTTGCACAGTGGAGTAATTTGGCCTCAAAAGCTGGCTGAAATATAGGATGTTTGAATAATGATATGACCATTATCGATGGCTGTATATTAGGGATGGGCGATATTGATCGATATTTTTCATATGATATATCGATATTTTTCATTTATATTTTCCTGTCCGATATATATTGTTATCAATATATATATTTTACCTCGAAAATATCGGAATTCGATATACTCGTATATTCTTTGGTGATGGATTCATAAAAATTTTCAACTGATCAGAAGAATGAAATATTTTTCAATTTTTCATCAGCTTGGAAAATTTTCTCTTGCCAGAATGACCAACTGTGCATGATTTATGCACTTTTCCCCTCAGATAAATTCATCAGAATATTCAATTAAATAGAATGGCAAATGAAAGAAATTGAACAATTTTAGAATTGGTCATATCGACTCTGGTTCACTCAAAACAGCTATCGGAAGCATGGATATACAAGTCTGGAAACTTCGATGGTAAGGGAAGTCTCTATTGAAGGCTATACCATCTGGTGCAATCTCCGCAATCTTCCGTAGCGTTCAAAAACAACTTCAGTTCAATGAAACATTATTCATACCAAACAAATATTTAATTCGTTGTATTTCATGAAATATTTTTGAAATATAATCAAACTGTTCTTTCCGTATTTGCATAACAATTCAAAAATAGTATTTATGCATAAAAAATTCTTCAAACAATATTTATGTATGTATATATGTGATTATCCTATATACTAAAGGAACATGCGATCAAGTATCGCGATTCGAGATGATGCTCTCGCATTTCACAATCGATCATATCGATCGAGGTCGAATCAAACTTGATTTTGATCGTTGGAAGCAATGTGATTCGCATGTGTGAGAAGTTATCAGAAATGGTTCGGAACAATGGAGTTCTCGAGCGGTGAATGCGGGAATCAGGCATTCACGCGGGTAGTTTGAATAAAACACACATATTCCGGAATTCTATTCAATTCACGCACGTGATAAAGTATTTACGAACGCATAAGAGCGTTTAGTCGAATATTATAAGATAACAATGTTCGTCAGAACCGAGTCTCACGAAAAGATATACTATGCGTGTGAGTGAACACACGTGTGTAAAAGTATCGGCCTACAATAACCCGGTACAGATGTTACGTACTATCGAATTGACAGTCGGTAGGGAAATGGCCACGAGCCACATAGTCTATCTTCCCAAGTCACGCATTATGGGTATCTTCTCACTCTAGATACATGGTGTGTACTCTGACGCGCCATAGTATCCACAGCGAGTCGTATATGTGGTTAGGTACGTACATGTATACGGATGTGTATATAGCATACACACATGCATACATGTAACGCCTTACAACTCGACCATCCTGACCAAGCGATCGTTCTCGATCGTTATCACTTTTTTAGCTTTTACCTTTAAAATTTTCGTCAACTATTGAAATGATTTTTACAATGGTATGAAATCTTTATCGGTTCTATCGAATTCTCAGAATCTTCCCCTTTCATCGTTACAATAGGGTTTTCGTCGTATTCATAAACTTCTATGTTTCTTTTATAATAATGTGCTATAGCGCACATGTCTATATAGTTTCCAAATGTATTTGACTGTTTTTTTCTAGATATATAATTATTTACATTTTCCGTCAATACTTGTTGAAACATTTCTTTATTATCACTCATAAAATTTAAACCATTTTCCTTAATTTCTAAGTATTTACTTTCGTCGTTATAAATTTGGTCAGCTATCGCTCTGTACATACACGCTCCGTCTCCTATAATTCTCTTAATTCTAAAACCTTTGTCTAACATTTTTATTTTAAAATCTCTCTCTTGTTTTTCATAATTAGTTTCATATATATTATATTCGTCCATACTATTTACAGTTTCGTTAAGATTTTGATTTTCTATTTCATGAGTGGATACGTTTCTCGCTGGCTGATTTTCTTTGAAAAGGTTCTCTAAATCTATGTTCCACAAAGGATTGTATTCGATAAGAGAGGTTTCCTTTCCTGCTCCGGGCAATTCTTCTCTTTCTGATTTTTCTTCGCGAATCGAATCGTTTTCTGTTCCCGCACTTATATTTACCTTTTGACTTGAAATATTTTTGTCGTTTTTATTATTCAAGGAAAGTTTAAGATTTTCCCCGGCATGTATTCCGTTACAGGGTTTTTGCGCTATTTGTATACCGGGTACGTCTGTTATTACGAATCTGTCATATGGTGATGTCTTTTCGATAATGTATGGACCTTTTCTCTTCGGTGATAATTTATGTACCATGTACTGTTACCACGTTTGGTACAGTTACCCAATCACCGATTTTAAATCCGGGAAGTCTTTTTCTTCTTCCATCATATTTAGTCTTATTATAAGTTTGCGATTTGATAATGTTTTCTAGTGCTTGTTTGTTCATTTTTTCCCGATCTATGGGGACGTCTGGTCTAATGTTATCTAGATAATTCTTTAGCAAATCGTCTGGCATCCCTGATAGGTCTTTTCCTAGTTGTAACCTCGTGGGGGATGTTTTGATAGTTCTATTGAATCTATTATTCAAAGATATATTTATCTTCCATAAGTGTTTGTTCAGTTCGTGATTATTATCTATTTTAGCGATAATCGGGGTTAATATTCTATTTATCTTTTTAACTCGCCCGTTTGCATGAGGTGTGCCCGTAGCAACGGCTTCATGGATGATGTTTAGATCTGTTATAAAATTTTCAAATTCTTGGCTAGTGAAAGTAGTACCCCTGTCTGAGACAATCACTTTTGGAAGACCGAAATGTTGGAATTGTGACTTTAGATGTTCGATAGATTCTTTTGATGTTGTACTTTCGCAGTAGTATATCCCTATATATTTGGTGAATGCGTCTATTACAACTAGGATATATGAATGCTTTATTGTCGTCCCTTTGAACGGCCCCAAAAGATCGATATGTAGTTTCTCTTGCGGGATTGGTTTGATTTTGGGATTATATAAACATTCACTTTTTTCCGTATACATGATCGTAAAGTTGACATTTATAGCAGTTTCCAATAGCGTCTTTTATTTTTTCTTTCATTTTCGGGAACCAAAAATTTCTTTCAATATATTCTTGGCATATTTCAAGTTTCGCATGGCCTGATTCAAGATGGGAATCTTCGATTATTTTGTTATCTCAACAACTAGGTACATGAAATAAGTGTTTTCCGTTTTTAATTTTGAATAACAGTTTGTTTATTATTTCGTGTTGATCATCGTTATTTTGATCGAGTTTTTCTATGATTTTTTGTATTTGTGGGTCTCTTTTTTGTTTTGGGATAAGTTTGGGTTCTCCATTCGGTATGATAGTCATTATGTTGCGGCTAAAAGAGTCGACATGCTTCATTTTGTCCGATTTTCTATGCACGATATTGAAGTGAAACGCATTTATAAACATCGCCCATCTCACAATTTTTTGATTCATGCATTCTTTGTTTAACGCGTAGCTCAAGGCTTGACAATCGGTTACAATTTTGAACGGGTCTACGCTTTTTAGATAGGGCTCAAATCTTTTCAGTACATAGTAAACGGCTAATGTTTCCAGTTCGTAACTGTGGTACTATGCCTCTGAGTCAGTTGTCTTTTTAGAAAAGTAAATAACCGGATGGAAAACGTTATCTTCTTGTTTTTGGAGTAATATTGCTCCAAAACCTAGGTTCGAGGCGTCCGTATGAAGCTCTGTATCTCTATTTGAGTCGTATAGCCGCAAAATAGGTTTAGACAAAAGTTTATTTGCTAATGAATGAAAAGTCTGTTTTTCTATTCCGTTAAATTTAAATTTTTCACATTTGATTAAATCTTGTAACGGTTTTGATGTGAGACTGAAGTTTTGGATAAATTTCATGAAATAGCCACAGAGTCCCAAAAAGCTTTGAATATCATGGATAGATGTTGGTTCCAGAAAAGATTTTATGGCTTCTAAATGTTTATAATTGTAATATGGGATCCCGTGAAATGATATCCCAGGAAGTCGATATTGGATTGTACAAATTTACATTTTTCAAATTTTAATTGTATTCCGTACTTTCCTAATAATTTTAACATATCTTTTATGATATCGATATTTTGCTGAACTGTTTCAGTAGCGATAAATGAATGGTCTATATAAACAATCATTTTCCCTTCTTCAATGAAGGGTTCAAGTAAATTATTTATACCCCTTTGGAACACCGCAGGGCAATTACAGATACCAAAAGGCATACGCAGAAATTCGTATTGTCCGTCTGGTGTAACAAATGAGGTATATTTTATGGAATCTTCCGCTATTTTAATTTGGTGGAAAGATTCTTTTCAGTCAAACCAAGTGAAGATTTTTTTATTTGCTACGCTTTGAATAGCGTCTTCCAAGCTAGGCAGAGGAAACCTGTCTTTTACAATATTTTCCTTTAGTCTACGATAGTCCGGACAAATCCTTATATTTCCATCTGATTTTTTTTACCAATACAATCGGACTGGCGTATTCGCTAAAACTTTCTCTGATAATATTTTGTTCTAACAATCTTTGTATTTCTTCTTTCATTTTATTTCTTTCATTAGGCGCTAATCTCCTCGGTTTGTTATAAAAAGAGATTGGCTTTGTCACTTCAATTTTTAGCTCAATATTTGGAAGGCATGGATCAGTGTTATCGTTCTTATAAGAGAGATATTTTTTATTATATGAAATAAATTGGTCTTTTCTCTATAGGAAATAGTTTTTGGAAGACTTTGATTTATATTTTCGTATACCATATTCAATTTTTCGCGAGAATGTTCACTCAATCGATTATTTACACATATATCGTCTTTTGAATCATCAAAGACATTATTCACACGAAGGGCTGTTGGGTTTGAAATATGATTCGTCTTATTGAATCGACTGTTTCCATTATATGCACTTGGGCTGTTGTGTACATTTTTTGTTTCGATTTCATTCTCGACATATTTGTAACTTTCAACGTTATTATAATCTGAGTTCAAATTTAATCTTTCCATATAACTTTTTTGTGAGTTACGAGCAATTCTAACTGATTTCTCAAACTTGTTCGATATTGAAATCACGTTTCATTGAGTTGAATTCAGTTTCAAATCCTCCAATTGTTTTTTCGTAAACAGAACGTTCAAGCTTAGCCTTCCAGAGTCTACACAAATGAAGATATCCCTCCTGGTAATAAAAGGGGTGCCTAAGATCAAATTATATTACATGATATTATTATTGGAGACATACACGTAAATTTCAAATAATTTGCATATGAAAGGTGATATATAGAATTCAATTTTCGCGACCAAATTTGTGTGAACTCGTTCTGATCCAAAACCTTGAAAATATGTTTTGTCAATTTGAAATAATTCATAGTCCCTGGAATATTTTTCCAATGCAGATTATGTTATCCCTCATATTTCTGCGCCAGAATCTGAAATGAAGTTTGGAATTTGTAAATTTTTTGATTTGCTAATTGAAGTTAATCTAATAAAATTTCTTACAGATTCGTGTGATTGCAGAACTTCTTCTGCAATATCTGAAGATCAATTCGCCAATGGTAGAATACGCGTAGATTTCCCTTGTTGGTAATTCATTGGTGGTTTCCTCGTAGATTTGCCCGTGTCGTCCGTAGGTTTCCTATTGCAGTGTTTCGACCAATGTCCTTTTTCCCCGCATTTGTAACAATGTTGGTCTCGATTGCTGTAGTTTGCATTTTTCCCAAATTCTCGTCTATCTGGATATTGAGGTGGATATGTCGTTGAATACATTTTCCCATTGGTCTCGTAGTTGCGTGCATATAATGGTTCTCCTTTGGAAATTTTCGTTCCGTTGGCTAGCATAGAGGACAAATCTTCGAAGTCTTGTCCTACCATCATTGCGGAGTATGTATGGTGTTTAATTCCATTCACGATATAATAGATTTGTTCCGAGATTGGCATCTTGACGTCATTCATAAGATGGAGCTTATCGTGAAAATATTTATGGAATGTTTCACCCCGTCTCCATGTTCTTTGTATGATTTCTTCCACACGGTCAGAAAAAATTTGCTGACGCAGCAAATCGAGGTATTATATATAGAATAGCAAAATTTTTTGCTGACCTAGCTAAAAATTTGCTATAACAGCAATCGTGTCAGCTACGACAGCAATTTTTTAGCTGTGGCAGCGAAAAATGTTTGCTCCGCCAGCAAATTTTCAGTATTATATATAGAATAGCAAACAAATTTTGCTGGGATAGCAAACATTTTTTGCTGCCACAGCTAAAAATTCGCTGTCGCAGCTAACAAGATTGCTGGAACAGCAAATAGTTTGCTGTCACAGCAAAAAAATTGCTGCTCTGGCAAAAGGAACCCAGCAAAAGTAGATTTTGCTGCGACAGCAAATTCCTTTTTCTCCGTGCATGCAATGGGCTTTGGATACCTTTTTTTCGAAGAAAATGACGGAATCTTTCTTGAGTTTATTATAGTCAATATATTGACTATTTGCATATGTCCACATATACCATTCTTGCGCTTTTCCACGTAGGTGATAGAAAATAAGCCTCGTTGTATCCGGGATAGATAAAGCAGCTCGATTTGCCGCATCCTCTATTACGAACAACCAGTGTTGTGGGTTTTCGTTCCCATTTCCGTGGAATGCAGGTAACGGTTTCAGCACTGTATCGATGAATGGATCTTTTCTCTGTCGACTAGGCTGGTTATTTCCATGATTTCTTCTCAACCTAGCTAACTCTTCCTTTAGAGCAATGTTTCCGTTTCGTAGATATTGATAGGCTGCTCCAACCGGTACAAACCCATTATTTACTGCTGGTATATAATTTTCCACGTTCATGTGAGTATTTCGTTCATCTCCCGAGATCGACATTTGCGAAATAATGAAATCCTCCAGACCATTGACATTGTCGTTGTCGGTGTTTCTTCTCGGAGTAGATCTAAAAGTTCCTGGTGACCTAACTTCGTCTTGTTGCTGTTGTTGTTGATCTAGCACATTTCGAATCGGTCCGATCTCCGTTGATCGATTCCTTTGGTTTTCCACGTAATTTAACAAAGGATCTTCTCCGTTCATTTTCATTCACACTCAATTTCACTACGTTTATAGGAAGGAACGGCGCCTTGTTTTATTCACGTTAATGTACTTGACCTTAATTGTTTATAAAAATTTTTACTATATATGATCGGTAACCCGACGTTTTCATATATCAACAAAATTTATCCGACCACGTTGCTTATTAACCGAGGGGAAGAAAATCTTCCGATTCTTTTACCGATGCCTGACCGCATCCCACTCCTGATATTGTGAAAGGTTGTCAGAAATGGTTTGGAACAATGGAGTTCTCGAGCGGTGGATGCGGGAATCAGGCATTCCCGCGGGTAGTTTGAATAATACACACATATTTCGGAATTCTATTTAATTAACGCACGTGGTGAAGTATTTACGGACGCATAAGAGCGCTTAGTCGAATATTATAAAATAACAATGTTCATCAGAACCGAATCTCACGAAAAGATATACTGTACGTGTATCGGCCTACAATAACCCGGTACAGATGTTACGTACTATCGAATCGACGGTCGGTAGGGAAATGGCCACGAGCCACATAGTCTATCTTTCCAAGTCACGCATTATGGGTATCTATCTCCTCACTCTAGATACATGGTGTGTACTCTGACGCGCCATAGTATCCACAGCGAGTCGTATATGTGGTTAGGTACGTACGTGTATACGCATGTGTATATAACATACACACATGCATACATGTAACGCCTTACACATGCGTATTGTGTGGTATTGTAGATGAATCGTTTGAATTCAATAAAAGAAGAAACAAAATATTCAATTCTCACTACGTATTCGAGTCCAGAATTCAGATCTTGAAAGGTTATAAACAATGTCAAATCCTTCGGGGTATATTACGTGCCAAGCCTGATCGTATGTCACCATATATATACATTATAACCTAATTCATGAAATTGCATTGTCCACTTGATAAAATTGAAATGCGATTTTTTTTCGTGTTCACGGTAATACAGTGAACCCATTGATCTTTAATATCCAGTGAGGAGTTAATGGATCAAAATCGCTATGATGATTACTAGACCTGCACAACCGCAATCTGCATGTGAGGCAACATGGTTAGAAATGGAGGGAAATTCAAAACTATACGAATTCATTTTCACATATATTAGACATAACGTCAAAAATTAATTTCACGATGTAAATCCAAAAATTACAAGTAAATGCAACTACTCGTGCAATTTGAACAATCATGAATACTTGGAATGAATAAAACGCAATTATTAAACATTTTTAGGATTTATTGAATTGGATGAATGGTGATATTTATTTGTTTGTATGAAATATATACATTGTGAAATTGAATTTTCATATCCCACTTCTTATTCAGTACATGTATTTATGCAAAAAATAAATTCATGTATTGAGGGGTGTATGTATTTATTCATTTACATACTGAGTATTAATGTATGTAGTTTTGAATTTTATTCCACTGCGAACCATTTGATTCAATGTGCAATAGCTCCTCAAAGTTTTCTGCTGTCACGTGCAACTCGTCACGAAAGTTATGTATCGCGAATTCTTGTTCCACACTATACGCTGGTTTCCATGTATTCATAAAGAATCTTTCATGAATCAACTGTCGAATTATCCAAGAGTGCCTTCCATGACACTGTAGGGAAAGTTCTTTATGAATCCCTGATATTCAAGAAGAATCCTCAACAAATTCTCAAGAATTCTTAACAAATTCTCAAGAATTCTTTACGAATTCTTCCAGAACTGAGATGATAATGTGAGTTCATTTGGAATATTGCTGTGTTGTGTGGAGTATTTCGTATGATATTGTAGTAACAAATCAGTGAGTGAATTTCAATCAAACGTGTTGTATAGTTGCGCATAACACTAATCACTGACTCATTCTTGATTCGATAAAAAAATCATTACAAGACGAGATCCCACACAGCACCGAATTGTCCCAAATGAACTCCCGTTATGGTATCTTCGAAAGTATATACCAGTTTCGGAAGAGTTCTTGAAAATTCTATAAGATTTTTTTTCAACACCAGGGATTCATAACGAACTTAGTCCAAACTGTCATGACGAGGACTATTGAAGAATCCCACGACGGATTCATCAAGAGTTCTTCATGAATACATCTGAACCAGCGTGCTGCGTGAGATTGATTTGGAATACAAATTTTGGGGAAAAAATATCCATTCCTGTAATGTTCACTCATGCAGCATGAACATTTTTGGGATGAACTCTCATGATATTGATTTCAAAAGAATTTATAATGAATTCTTCAGAACCTTTTTGAAGAATTCTTTTTAAATACGCGGGATTCATGAACAACTCATTCTGAACTGTCATAATGGGGATTTTCAACCCATTTAGCACACCAGCTCAGGGAGAATTCGCAATCAATTCAATTGCAGCTGTAAGAATTCAATGAGAACTCTTAAGGGGACTCGATCTTGAGGAAGTGGGGAAGGGGAATATTCAAATTTTGCGCGAAGTTTTCCCAAAAAGTACGTCATCAGTATAATTCGAAGTGAATAATAATCAATCATATAGATGGGATTGCGCACTGCCGCAAACTTTGGATGTCTCAATGATTTTTGGAGGTTGAAAAATGAAATTCCAGAATTTGTTGACGTTTGCAGATTAAAATTTTACAATTTCAGTTTTCAGCCTTCAGAAATCATTGAGACTTTCAAAGTTTCTGGCAATGCGCTCTCCCAGACATGTACCCGAGAAAAAATGAATTAGATCTCAAGAGATCTGATTGGATCTGAGATCTAATTAGATCTAATTGGATCCAAGATCTAATTAGATCTAATTGGATCTCTTTAGATAAAAGAAATGGAATTCAATAGATCTATTTAGATCTGAATGATGCATCTGTTTGAATCACAGTAGATCAACTCAGATCTGAGTAGATCTTTGTAGATCTAAATTCAAACAGTTCCAGATTGACCCAGATCAATTGGGATCTGAGGAGATCTAAGCAGATCTATTCAGATCTACAGGAATCTGAATACGAGAAGAGCTGTGAAGTGTGCTGAGATCTGCGTGGATCTATCTATATCTGTTCAGATCCAAGGAGATCTGTCTCATCTCATTTTTTCATCTAAAGAGATATCATTTGATCTCATGAGATCTCATTAGATCTCTTTTGATCTCATTCATTTTTTCTCGGGTAATTTATCATTATTCCCTTTGAATTTGTATTACTTACGTAGCTTCTGGAAAAAATTCGCGCACAATTTCACTTTTCCCTTCCTCCACTCCCTGCTGCTCGAGTCTCCTCAAGAATCTTTTCTGAACTGTTGTGCTGTGTGGGAAAGAATCCCACGATGAGTTCACAAAAAATTTGCTATGAATTCATCAAGACCAATGCGCTTGTGGGCTACATGAGCCACTCACAGTGCTCCTAAATGAGACGGAAGTTTACCTAAAATGTCGACAAAAACTGCTTGGATATTCTTCTCCGCCATCCCCGAAATAGTCGGAAACTATGAAAACCAAAATCATTTACGTTTTTCTTGTTAGAAAACACGAATTTAGTGTTTTCTTGCTTTTGCCAAATAGCAAAAGAATGGTTGTAGAATTTGTTTGGTCTACGTGGGTGTGTATGTGGATCAATTCAATTCTCAAATTTTGAACATTGTTTAGTGAGATGAATACTGGGAAAAATAATGTGAATATTTCATTTTATAGACCACTTTATTACAAAATACATATGTGAATCACAAAAAAATCCAGAAATCCAGTTTCAATCACGGGAAAAATTATGGAAGTCTTGCATTTTATGGCCTACTTCCAAAATCAGCAAGTATTCACAAATGACGTGAAGAAAATCCAACAACCGCCCTTCTCAGTTGTTCGGCATAATTAGAATCATCAATCCAATTAATTCAGTAACGACCCCAATATTTTTTAAATTCTCGATGTTTCGATTCTCCGGACCAAATCCCGAAGCCATTTCGTCCGAGAAATTGAAGGCAATCTCCAAGATGGTCGAGAAGTACATGTATCTTCAATGTTTTGGATACTCCGGCAGCCTCAAACGTTTTCTTCAATTCTTTGAGATGTTTATCCAAATCAGGTCCAACATGCCGGGTAGAAAAAGTACAGCTAACGACTTTATCCATAGCTTTGAAAGCGTTGATGAAGGGTATTAGTGTTAAGAGTCCGTAGCCCTCGGATATCTTAGGATCATTCAGTTTTTCCGCTTCTTTTAGAAGTTTCCGGCAAGCATTACCTTCAAAGATTTCTCCATGATAATTCTTGAGAATAGCCTTGAGTTTTTTGTGTCACAGCAGTGCCTTTTCTCGATCTTATAGAGGCACTAAACCATTCCAGAAAAGATGATTAACATATCCCTGTAACACGTGCATTTCTGGGATAATACATTTTTCGATGATCGGAGTATTATTATCCTCTTCAAAAAGCGGAAGGTTAACAGTACTGTGACACTTCTTAGCTTTCTTCTTATTTTTAACAGTAGATTTGAATGAGCTGTAATCCTTTTTGAGGTCTCCAAAAGTTTTCAAATTGAGGGATTGATTTGTTGTGCCTTCATCAAAAGAGCTTTCGTGGTTATCATTGTCTCTGTTAAACGTGTCTGTGGGATTTCGCAAATCGTGTAATGAGATAAAACAGTAAGAACATGGGTAGCTTAAAGTAGCAGTCTGTTGGCCGTTAACTATGAGCACGATATAAGAAGAATAGGTGTGTTATCTTCCCTGTCGGTGTGAACATTCTTTGATGCAGGCTTCGTCCTAGTTCCAATTTTGCCACCAGTTGGCGAAAGTGTCGTGGAGGCCAGATAAATTTCGATTTTTTAAAATAAAATTAAGTTTGAATGGAAAATAACTTCCTTCTGTAAATGTTATGTATTATAATACGATTTTAATTTCTTTCTTTATCAATTTGGATTAGTATTTCCAACATCTAATTTGAATTGACCGCTTTTTTTGGCCTTAGCTACTCGAATTTCGTAGTGGCAAAATCAAGAACTAGGACAGAAAAATCTCACAACACATACAAAAGATAACACACCTATTCTTCTCACATCGTGACTATGAGGATCAGTTCAAAATCCGCCACAAACAATTTCTCAATGTTATTATATGTTTCTTTGATATTCGGCACCGTACATAACATAATCAATCTATGTTCGCTTGTTAATTTTGCTTTGTGACCAAGAGATCCTCCTCCTGCGTAAGATTTCTCCTTTTTCACAGGTGGTTCCACATCAAACTCATCTTCTGAATAATCATCGGGAAGTATCGTTAAACATATTCTGGAAAATCCTTGGCCTCCATCAGCCATTAATTTTATTGTATAATTTCCAAATAAATTGCGCTGATCTATGGCAGCTCCTACTAATTCAGATGCATCAGCGTAAACAACGAATCTTTTATCTTTGTTTCTAGCAGAAACCTCTATATCAAATTCGAATGAGCCAGTTTTATACAACTTATCTAAGATCTCTGATCTTTTAGAACTATGAGATTTGAAATTTGCAGGTATAGATTTTCTGCCAACTGTACTGCGAATAAAATTGGTGACCTTAGTCATATGATTATATGATGCTCCTGTTTGTACTTGGAAATTATCTGAACTTTCAACTGAAAAAGAGACCTTTTGGTTTTTTTTCGCCTCATAAATAACTCTCGTTTTTTTACCTCCCGTACTCAAATTGAGTTTTTTGGTTTTGCCAGTACAATTTTCTTTGACAGCTTGTGTTCTTAAAAACGAACTCAGGACTTGTTGTTGTTGTTGTTGTCTGGGGATTCCGTTCAGAAGTTTTATGCCATTGGAGACGATATCTTTTGAGGTTTTACAAGGATGATTCTTATCTTTATCAATTTGTTGCAAACAAATTCTGCGAATTTTCATAAATTTGGTTTCTTTCTTCATTATTTTATGTTCAATGGAGTTTTTGACTCTTGAGTACGCGGTACCATACTGTCCATTAGTAGGATTTATTTGCGGAAATTCAGAACGAATGTGGCCACAACCTCCAACTGTTTTTCCAGCGATTTTCGACCGGGCAGTTGAACATATGTAGCAATGACAAAAAACATTACGACCGCTCACTCTAGTTTCTTTTTGTAGCACAATAATTTCATAGTTGGGCATGGACATGGACGGTCTATTGAAAATATTCTCTTCGTAATTTTGAAACGTGACCCGACATGTTCCACATATCGCTAATGGGAATCTTGCATCGAATATTGAATAATTAGGGTTGTTGTACTGTCTAAGAAGCTCACAAAGTTTTATTGTAACAAGGGAATGGTCTGGTTTCTTATTTCCAAATGGAATTTCCTTCCCACAAGCAGCACACACTTTCTTCCTATTCTCTTCATGAGGCTGGCCTCCCATGGACCGGGATTCGTTCCAGCGGAATGAAAATTGAGCCAATGCACAATTTTTTATAGATTTCTGATAGAACGTTCTAAAAGAAATTGTGAAAGCGATTGGTTTAAAGTCATTCCGCCGGAACGAATTCCGGTCCATGGGAGGTTAGCCTCAGATTTTGCAAACTTCGCATCTTCGGACATTTTGGCAACACTGAATATGGGATAACATGAAACTCGAAGACCACTAGCGAAAATACAATAACATATTACGGTACTGGATTGATTGTTTCTCACTTTCCAGTACTAGCACTGGATACTGAATATACTGGCACTAGATATTAGATACTAGATATACTCCTACACTGTTCTATAAATTTATTCAGAGGCTCGTATGCAATATTCTGCGGCACGGTTTTGTTTCGTTATAATATTGAGACTTCGCATAGGTTATCGCTGGTTTTTAACAAGTGACATCACTTGGACTACGTGTATGCAACTTCAGGTGATAACGCATCCACAGTGAAGTATTATCGATGATTCAAACAACGTGTTTTTT
The DNA here is from genome assembly GCA_018340375.1 of Gonatopus flavifemur. Taxonomy (NCBI): domain Eukaryota; kingdom Metazoa; phylum Arthropoda; class Insecta; order Hymenoptera; family Dryinidae; genus Gonatopus; species Gonatopus flavifemur. The sequence continues at coordinate 304,854 of JAFFJZ010000074.1, read as the reverse complement.
CTTAGTTCTGAAAATGCCGGATTTTGTGCTGAATGAAGAGGACTTGTGGACAATTTTATTGCACTCTTCTATTTACAAGAAATCTCCAGCTAAAGCTCATAGAATTCTCTTTGAGACCTACAGTGGTGAGCATACTTCGTCGGAAGCGACACACAGAGATGGTGTTGTGGTCTTTTTTCAAACAGCGACTCTGCGTCCCCAAAGCTGTCCGCAAAGTTGACAAAATCGTTCATCTTCGCACAAACTTTTTTTCCCTCCACCCATCCACACATATGCACACGCACGCACATGAAATTTCACAACCAACACTTCGCTCATTGATGGAAAGTGAAAATACACTAAATTTATGCTTTCTCACAAAGAAGAAACAGAAATGATGTCCGTTTTCATAGTTTCTGACTCTTCTGGGGTAATGCCGAACAACTGAGAAGGGCGGTTGCTGAATTTCCTCTACATCGTTTATGGATACATGCTGATTTTGTGAGTGAACAAAGAAATGTGAGACTTTCAACATTTGTCCCGTGATTGAAACTGTAATTTTGGAATTTTTTGTGATTCACATATTTATTTTGTGATAAAGTGGTCCATAAAATGAAATATCCACATCATTTTTCCCAGTATTTATCTCACTAAACAATGTTTGAAATTTGGGAGTTGAATTCATCCACATACACACCCACGTAGACCAAACCAATTCTACAACCATGACTTCGCTATTTGGTGAAAGCAAAAAAACGCTAAATTCGTGTTTTCTAACAATAACAACGAAAATGATTTTGGTTTTCATAGTTTCCGACTATTTTGGGGATGGCGAGAAAGAATATCCGAGCAGTTTTTGTCGACATTTTAGGTAAACTTTCGTCTCATTCAGGAGCACTGTGCACTATTCCTCATATTTTCTACCCATATAGCACAACAGTCCTTGCAAAGAGTTCCCCCGTGATACTAATCAGAAATCTTTCGGAACTGACATACGAGATTTACGGGGTTCATTTGGGATATGACTGTGTTGGGTGGGTGGGTAGACCTGTTCTATACCGGAGTCGAGTTATCCTGAAAAACGATTGCTTCGAAAGTTTGTGTCTCGACGGGTTATATCCTGATAGTGCGTTATCCCGACAAATCGTAATTGGTTCGTCTTTTGGAATCCATAAGAAATATGTAATAAAATTGGACCAAAAATAATCGTGATATCGAAATGTCAGAATGAAACCCGTTGGGACACAAAATTTCGGAGCAATCGTTTTTTCGGGATAAATCAACTTCAGTATAAAACAGGTCTACCGTGTGGGTGTTATCTCAATTCCGAATGGATCGTTCATGATCCCCTGATATTCAAGAAGAATATTTGGAAAATTTCCAAGTCCCGTCATGTTAATTCCGGGAGAATTCTTTATGAATCCCTTTGGAACTGACATAGCTGGAGTTCACTTGCAACATGCCTGTGCTGTGTAAGTCTGCTCTCCCACACAGCAGGCTGGTCCCAATGTATTCATGAAGCATTCTTTATGAATTCATCGTGGGCATTCTTTGAGAGTCCCGTTATGACAGTTGAGGATGAGTTATTTATGATCCCCTGGTATCCAAGAAGGATTCTCGAAGGATTCTCGAGACTTCATCAAGAATTCTCTCGGAACTGACATAACGGAACATTTCGGGAGTTCATTTGGAATAGGGCTGTGCTGTGTAGGCTCATATCATACATCGATTCAGAAAGGGCTTATTAAGAATGGGATTGAGATTTGATTGATTCTGCATCAGTTCTGAACTTGTGTTCTGTATGCATTGTGATCCTGATACTAATTGAGAAGGTTGGAAGCAACGGCGGCCACGGAGCGGCCGTCGGCGCTAGTCTATATTATCAATATGATATCGAAAAAATATCGATACTTCGATTCCGATATTGATCGCATATCGATATTTCGGTTACGATAAATATCGATATTTTTGTAAATATCGCCCATCACTACTGTGTATCAAGGTGGGCCGAAAAACCAAAATTTTTGACATCCGGAAAAGACGGTCTGGAGGAACACAAATCGAATGAAAAAAAGATCATTCAAATCGGTCAACATTTGACCCTCGCGCATCGAACTTGAAGTTTTTCAGTTGTTGCAATTTTTGACGAATGCAATATATTTTCTCGAAAAAGTTTATATTTCATTATTCAGTGTCAGGAAATGATTGTCAAGCATACAAACATAGTTAATAGTGTTGGATTAATGTATGAATAAATAAATGAATAAATATATATATATATATATACATATAATATACATACATACATACATATACGCAATATAGAAGTTTTGCGTGTGCACCGTATGCGTAAGTTCTCGTATTCGTTGTGGACACTCTGATCAGAAGTGTACTGCTCAGATATTCGGATCGACTGCTCACCTCACTCACGTGACGCGAACGGCACAGAAATATACGCGCACAGCAGAGGCGTTGCATTTTTTCCAGCGAGTACTTCATTTGTTTTAGCAAGCGGTCAAACTGACGGTTGCTGATTTTCTTTCGTAGAGATCCAGAAATTACTGCCTCAACAACTTTGTTATTTTTTCACTGATATTCACGGTATTCAGAGCGTAGTAGGCCTTCATTCCATCTGATTATATTAGGGACATTTCGTGGTTCCAAGGCTTTCCCATCATTGAAAGATGGAAGCGCCGAGGAAACACATGGGTCGGGAAGTATTATCTTGTCCAATTTTCGGGAGTCCGAAGGACCTACCAACTTCCCAACTTCCCACGTACGAAGAAGTTTTGAGATGTTGTTTTGAAGAACGATTGAGGCTGGCTTCAGAAGTCAATTACGAAACAGTTAGTTTTTCCACTGTAGCTGGAGCAATTGCACGGAAAATTATGGCTCAGTACGATTTAGTAACTGTCCCTACAGTTACAGAAACAAGAATCATACAAATGATAAAATCATACCACGATTCATATTACAGAATACGGAAATCTTACACCAGGGACAAAGAAAAAGGAAGTTATAAAGTTAAGCTGGGAAAGTTCAAGAAGGAAGCTGTACAACTTTTCGATGTAGCACACTGTAAATGTCCAATGACTCGGAACTGCATCTGTGAAAAAAACATTCAGAGTTGTACATGTCCAATTTCCATTAATTCTGATTGTGAGAAATCAAAGGAAATTCCATTTCTTGAAATGAGATTTATGTACGGACAAAGGAATGGGAGATTTGGGAAAATAGGACAAGTTGACAAAACAGAATCTACGAGACTTACCAAAAGACTTCTGAGGCAAGAGCGAGAACTCACTCACTTCGATAGGAAACGGTCAGAATCTTCGCGCCAATTTCATGTCATGAACTCAGATGAAATAGACTTGCACGACAGTTCTCTTGAATCGAGTTCGGCAAAAGTCGAACACCAAGAGCCTGAATCTGAAGAGAATCATAGAGATGAAACTTCTGTCCCTGCGAAAAAATAAAAGCCATCAAAAAGCACACAGATGAGGATTCCACTCAAATCGGCTGCGTTAGTGGGCGATAGGTACGGAATTCCTGACAGGGCAACAGCAGCAATCGCCTCGAGTGTTCTTAAGGATAGGGGGATTATGAATGAATCCGACAAATCACTCGTTATTGACAAGAATAAATTGAGAGAAAAGACACGTGTAAGATGCAACTTACAGAATAGTATTGATATTATCGTTCGAGGGTTATACTTTGATGGCAGGGAAGATGATACTCTGGTTGTTGGAACAATGCATGCCAAGAACTTTCGAAGGGTGGTGAAAGAGGAACACATTTCATTGATTCAAGAGCCAGGGTCTAATTACATCAATCATGTGTCTCCAATGTCAGGCTCTGGAAGAAATATTACTGATAGCATTATGTCACATCTAAATGAATGTAACATTCCTCTCGAGGACTTAGATGTAATTGGTTGTGATGGAACAGCAACTAATACTGGATGAAAGAATGGTGTAATTCACAATATACAAATGATTCTCAGAAGACCACTCCAATGGATCATTTGCTTGTTACATTCTAATGAGCTTCCATTAGGACATTTATTTGAGCATTTAGATGGCCAAACTACAGGTCCAAAATCGTTTTCTGGTCCAATTGGTAAATGTCTTGTGAGTTGCGAAAGTTCAGCTCTCGTTGAGTTCGATAGCATTGATTGTGACATCCCATCTCCTGATGAGGAAATTTTCAAACAACTCAGCAAGGATCAGAAGTATCTGTTGAATATCGTTTCAGCTGTCAAATCAGGATACTGTCCTGCAGATTCAGCTGTTTCAGATCCTGGCCCGCTGTGTCATGCTCGGTGGCTCACAGCTGCGAATCGAACTCTTAGGTTATACATATCAACAACCAATCCATCCAATGAACTGATACAGATAGTGAGATCCATACTTACTTGTTATATGCCTGCATGGTTCGCCATCAAGGAGAATAGTTCTATCCTAGACGGGCCTAAACATGTGTTCAAGGTTATTGAAACCTCAAGGTACTTACCTGAAAATCTCCTCCAAATTATAGATCCTGTTATCCAACGCAACGCGTACTTCGCTCATCCAGAGAACTTACTCTTATCAATGGCAATGGATGACAGGAGAGATATCAGAAAACTTTGCCTGAAAAAAATAATTGAGGCAAGAACAGCTAATCCAAAGCAAAAGAAGCCAGTTCGTGATTTTTTAATCCCAAAAATGAATTTTGCTGCGACAGACTATTCACAATGTATCGACTGGAACTCCACTAAACCGGCTTCGCCACCCTTTCTACGCTATGTCTCAACTGAATACATAACCTCGCAGATAGAATCTACATCTATCCCAGATTGGGATGTTGAAGGATTTCCTTGCCATACTCAATCAGTTGAGCGCTGTGTTAAGTTGGTGACAGAGGCAGCAGGAAAAGTTGTTGGGTATGAGAATAGGGATGGTTTTATCCGAACCACTTTGATGTCCAGAAAAAGCATGCCTTCGTTCTCGAACAAGGCACAATTCCCTGTTTAGGAGTGGGAGATCACTTTTAATTGACAATAAACCATTACATATCCAATAATATGTATGTTATGTATGCCTTCATGAAAAATAAAAAACATAAAACTAAGAAAAACATGTATGCCCTTTTTGGATGGTTGGTTGGGAAGGGTGTGGGTGGAACTCGAAGTGTAGCTACCTTCCCGTGGTGCGTTCTGAGTCGCTTGAGATATTCAAGTCGAGCCAAGAGCTACACGAGCAATAACTTCTATATTGTATACGAGATGATTTTAAAATAATTAAAATTTTTTCAGGAGCCCAATCCTCGTGAAAATTCATCCGATTTTTCCTTCAGCATCTTTCGATCTGAAGCTTTCCTGCGGAGTTATGAGGGATTGCAAACTCTCCTATATACTCCACAATTATTTCCTCATACTAAATAGTGAAATATAAATTTTCCCGACTAAATATATTGCATTCGCTAAATATTGTAAAAACTGAAAAACTTCAAGCTCGATGCGCGAGGGTCAAATGTTGACCGATTTGAATGGTTTTCTTTTCATTCGATTTGTGTTCCTCCAGACCGTCTTCTCCGCACTATTACGTTCCGGATTTCAGAAATTTTGGTTTTTCGGCCCACCACACTGTGTATGACTATACCATGACATTCAAAAGTGGATATGGAGTTGAAGATTTTACTGTCCACTCAGTTCACTGGGGGTGCCCTGAGATCATTATAGAATGCTTCCGACATCTGTGCAAATTTTTTAAATTGTGCAAACTTCAATATTTGTGTCTTGTTCCTGCTGACTACCCAAATGAACAGTTTATAACGGACTCAACGGGTTCCAACTCCGAGTAGGAGAGTGTAGGGGAGGATTTGGGGAAGTGAGGGTTACCCGCGACCAAAAATTTACATTCGAAATTATGAATTGATTAACAAAGACTATTGTAACAATTTTCACCAGATCAGCTTATTGTAGGTGTAGCAGGTGTGCGTGTGTGTGTATTTGTGATCGTCATCGTACGTCCGTCATAGGCAGAAGAAGTCGATGTTGGAGGAGCGAGGGTTGAAGCGTCGGGGCGTCAGCCGTATACGTCTTTGGGATGTGGTCCACCGTCCTAAGGTTAATCCTGGCACGTTGGTACCCGCAACAGGGTGAGCAATAACTCCGGTGTATTGTCCGATATTCAGTATCGGTACTTCCTGGGTGGCGGTACTTCGCGGCACCCTCAAGAACGGTGTGCGGTCAAAAATTCCCAGTTTCCTGCTCCCTGGAAAAAGTATCCCAGGGAAATGATTCAGAGCCAAAATATCCCAGTACATTCCGTTCCTTGGCATAAAGATTCTTGTCGAAATGATCCATGGTGTTTTCATCCCTGAGCCAGAATATTCCGCTGCAGATGAGTGTTTTATGTTGTTAGAAAAGTTCTGAAGTTTGGAACGAAATTCTGTGTGAGGTGTGATATTTTTATCTTGAATGTAATGCTAATTCCTAAGTTTGATGTTGGTGATGGAGTTCCACATGTTCTCACTGATGTGTAATCGTCGGTTAAATGTCACTAGTCTGTTATTGTAGTGCGGGAGAGAGTTCTTAACGGGAGGAATAAAGTTTCGTACATTATGAATTATGTTTTTGAATTCAATATTTTATTTTGAAGTCTGTTTAATGAAATGATTGTGTGGGAGAGCTTCTTTTTTGTTTGCAACGTAATTGGAGTTGTTGTGTATGATTGTTATGAAATTTCGATCGATGCTGTGTACACATTTTATGATTGAAGTCGGTACCACTGAATCTCGTATGTCTGTAATTCATTGCCGTTCGCTTGATGTGTGTAATCTTTGTTTTGGATATTTTCTTCAATAGATTCGTTCAGTGTTTACAAGTGAGTTGAGATGTGTGTTTGTGTGAGTATGTGTTCGCTTCGATGTTTGTGTGTGATTGTGTGTTAGTGGATAAATTGTATTATCAAAGTTGAATTCAAGACGGGTTGTAGGATGTTCAATTTGGTGAGTGTTAAGTGCGTGTAATGTAATTGTGGAAGAAAGACGTCCTAAGATGCCGCTGCAAATCATTGAAAGTCAAAAGGGGAAGCCTCTTCTTATTTTAGATAATGCATGTTTATCACATCCATCGTGAATCAGTTAACAAAGTTCATTGGCGGTGTCGTGAATTTTGGAGCGGTTCTTGTCGCGGCCATGTTGTTACTGATTTGAAGACTCGTACAGGTCGGTGGTGTTTTCTGTTGTTTTTTGTGTTTTTTTCATGTGGAATTGTGCATTGCTTTTCAGGGAAGTTGTTGGAAGCACCTACAGATCACAATCATGCTCCAGATGCTGGGAAGGTTTATGCGATGACATAACCAGCAATATTGTTGCGGATGTAATTAGTGGGGCCTCGGAGTCAACCACTGCGATGCTTCCTACTGTCGAATGTTTGTCTCGTACTGTGCGGAGAATTCGACAGGAGCAAACATCGAGGTTTGCACTATTCCCAACACGTGAAGACGTTGTCATCCCAGGAGAATTTAGAGTCACATCGAAAGGGGATTTGTTTTTGATGCACGATAGTGGTGGTGATAGGCATCGTTTCCTTGTTTTCACAACAGTCTAGAATATGGAGCATTTAAGCCGATGCGAAATATGGTTTGTCGACGGTACTTTTGAAACTGTTCCACAAATATTTTGTCAATTATATACGATTCATGGATGTTGTGATAACATAGTGCCACGTGTTTATGTATTGCTCCCAAATAAGAGTAAAAGTGTGTATGCTAGATTTCTGAAGTGCTTGAAAGATCTTAATCCTAGGCTCGGCCCTCAGGAGGTTATGATGGATTTTGACATTGGTTTCATCCATAGTTTTCCCTGAAGTGAGTGTGAGTGGTTGTCATTTTCTTTTTCCCCGAAGTGTGTGGCGACATGTTCAAAGCTGTGGCTTGCAAACGCGCTAATTTGAAGATGAGGAATTTGCGCTGCATGTAAAAATGTTCGTAGCATTAGCGTACGTTCCGGTTGATGATGTCATTGACGCATTTTGTGGGCTCATTCGTTTGGCGTTCCATAAGTCTCATGTTGATAGTTTGAACGAATCCACGGAATATTTTGTGAGGAATTGGATTGGGTCTATTCAACGGTGTCGTAGAGTAGGTCCTGTATTCCCAGTTGGTTTGTGGAACTGTTAGGAATGGATTGTTGGAAATATACTGTATACTTTTATGAATATGTGTTTGCTGTAGTTTGAATGTATTACTTCGAATTGATTCTAATGATGATTATTCCTCTCTTTTTATGTGGGTGTATTTGTTGTGATATTGGGGTTTGTTATAGGAAATATTATTGTGTTAGGGTATTTTTGTGCAGGATGTTTAGTGTTTGGTACATTTCCGCGGGGGATATTAGTGATTGGGATATTTTGTCCGGAATATTTTTGCGGGGAGATTTTGTTTGGTATTAAGTAACCTAGAGCCCCAAGAAAAGAACTCGAGCTCACATGGAGGGGATGCGAACAGGCGAACCCGGTGCGTTTCATCCCCGGTCCAAATATCCGGACGAAATCTTCCTGGTTGAAATATCCCTGTTCATATTGTCTGGAAAAAATATTCCGGGTGGAATAATCCCGTCTGAAATATTCTGAAATGTCCCAGACAGAATATCCCTGTCCCAAATATCTTGATCCCCAAAAAACATTGGGATCAAGAGCTGGAACAGGGAGTGGATGTCCCTAATTCATATTAATTCACAACATATCAGGAATAAGGAAGGACAATGAACGGAGAAATCTGATATTGATGGGGTGCGAGCAGTTGCAGAGACCCGGAGGTGGCTATGCGTAAGCGGGCGGAGCACGCCTTACGCCTGCGCAGGCTAGTAGTGGGAGCCGGGGTCCAAGAGCGGAGCCCCTGGTGGGGTCTAGGGGCAGAGCCCCTGGCCGAGCTGGGGTTCGGGGGTGCCGAAATGAGCACAATATCATCAATATTTGATAATGATCCATCCTTAAGTTAGAAAACGTTCCCGGAACGAGGATGTTTTAGCAAGGTACGAGATTTTTTGGCACTGGAAATGAAATGAAGACAGAATTATACATTGAATGACCACTTCAGTTACTGATGGAATGATCATATCAAAAGTGTGGAAATGAACCACGAATTCAAACTCACGAAACAAAATATTACACCGCAAAGCACAGTTATTATACTATATCATGAATGATAATACATCAGCACTGATATAGTAACTTGACGAGATTGGCAAATTATGTTGTTCATGATATCATAAGTTATGAGGTATTCAGACTTCAAGATAGGGGAGGGCGATATTGTGACAGCATCGATCTTTTCATAGAGAATTCCTCAGATTCCAGCCGATGGTGGTAATTGTACCGGGATGTTTGGCGTGGTATATTCTTGTGCGGGGATATTCTAGTCTGGGGTGTTTTGTCCGGGGTTATTCCAGTCTGGGTTGTTTTTGTGCAGGGATATTTTTGTTGGGGACTTTCTTGTCAAGGGATGTAATCTGGTGAAATCGCCTGTCCCAGACCCCACGTGGAGCACGAACTTATTAGTCAGCGATTTTATATCTCGCGGGTTAATCGTAAGGTCGAACGAAGTTAACTCGATCAATGGTGTTGCGCAACTCCCTCACGATCGCACGCGTCGCTCTACTCGTGCGAGAAATGTTGTTTATTGTGGGGAGGTAGCGCTACATTGTAACGTCTACGTTACAAGTTTGTGCAAAGATTACGTTACATTTTTCATTTTTCTTCAATGCGATCCCACAAACCTGTTGACTCCTATACCAACGATGATGACATCCACCCAGTGAAAGCTTGAAGATCATGTTTTGGAATTATCAATCACGGACTTGATGGAATATGCGTAGGAATGGTTAACATTTCCAAAAAACAATGTGATTCAAATTTAATTGGTGCGTTGAGCAAAGATTTTGAGACTCCGCTCAGGATAATAACGTCATCAGCGGGAAGTCATTTTTCAGGTCAATACAGTTATAAAAGTATCTGAAATGCATTTTTAAAGATATCTCGAAGATTCCTGTCGAGATATATCATGAGATGCGGAAGACAAACTATATCATGATCAGCAAAATGTTTGTAGGGGGGAAATATGACGAAAGATTGCAAATATAAATGAAGGTCAAATGTTCTTCCGATGGGGAAAATATGATTCAATTATGTTGAAAATGTATTGGAAATATATTCAAGGCAAAATATGATTCCTATATATCCTCGTCGTGAATTGACTGAACTTGTTGCGGATGAATCCGCTATATTCGAAATTTGTAAGAGAAAAAGCGTCGAGAGAGAGGTTTGAACGCTTTGCTCGCTCGCACATCCGGGTTCAATGTCCTCTCTGGTCCTCTATTCATGGATACGAAATTGAGAGTATGTTTGATGTAAGTCAATCGCTTTGGTACGCTCGTTACGACACCGAGAATTCCTACGCTCTCACGATTCTTTGAAGTATCTGCTCACGGTTTTCCATAAGTCGATCCAACTGATCGCTTCGTTCATTTTGCTCACCTTCTGGTGCGATATGCGCGTCCGCTAATACGAAAACGTTAGAATTTGTATATCTTCGCTGCTTAATTGAGATTTCTTGTGCGGTCGTAACGGACGATCGTTCGGCGATACTCGCGAGTGCATGCATCAGTGTGTGGAAGTGTGCTACTCGTGAATGATGTAATTAGTTCTATGTGCACCGCTCTAGTTCCTCATATATTTATACTTTTCAGAGACTCAATTGCAGTATACAAGACTCGCAATCCTGCTGTACCTCCTAGGCCCTTAGGGCATCTATGTGAACCTCTCCTTTTTTTGTTGGGCGTCTGCCGTACAGCCTGATTCGAGAGTTTGTTATTCAGGATTTTCTTTTTTTTTTGTCTAATAGTCAATGTTATCAAAATTATCAGTTTGCTCTTTCCTTTCGATCCTTGTAATCCGAAAACTCACGATTCATCGAATACGCTATTTTCTCAATTCATTTTCTCAATATTCCCGTGTCTAGAACTTATGCTACATTCTCAATATATTCTGGGTATGATTTGAGTATATTATTATTACTGTTATTATTCTTATGATTATCAAATTTGACCCATAACTGTCATAAGGGTTGATGTGGGCAGTATTTGTACACCACCATGGGGAAACACCTCCAGTTACCCTTTGGAGGGTCACCCCATAGTGACGTGAGAGTGGGTGGTCCAGAATTCGACTCAAGCAAGATGATTAATATAACATTACGAATCCCGAAGATAAGATCCTCAGAAAATGGACAAGAGATGTATACACAACATAATGTTGAATAAGGGAATTGAATTATAATATAGAAATAATTGTTCCAAATTGTATAAGTAATGAAGAAATACAACCAATAAACCTTCCAAAGAGAGATGCTTCTTTTGTATTGAAGACGAAGATGTCTCGTGAGATATATACATGAAGGTCCCAAGGAGAGAACAGAAGCAGTTTCAAGACGTGTAAATGAACGACCCTTGTGAGAGAGATTCTCCTTCTTGTATCAAAGTCGAAGGTATCTCGTGGGGATGTCTCGAAAGGTATAGGAACATACCCCGCAAGCACGAGAGGAGAATACTTCAACACGTGGAATGACCCTTCCTCGGTGGGTGAATCGACAAAGCTCACAACATCGGTCGGTCCCTTCCATTCCCTACGAGGTCAGGTATGAAGGCCTCGACGATGAGAGTCTCAGGTTTGATAGGAACTGTATGTTTGTATGTACAACATATGCGGAACGCATGGATGGTACAATAATATGAAGCTATCATTCAACAGCGAAAAATGAGCGAATGAATAGAATGTAAGAGTTTTTTGTTGGATCAACGTCGAATATTTCAAAAGGTTGTAACGTGAGCGTTACAAGGTAGCGACGGCGGGCAAGGGGAGGGGAGAGATGAGAAGGGAGTGATGGAGAGAGGAGGAGAAGAGAGTCGTGGCCGAGTCGCCAGTGACGAGGGCTGAGTGATTGGGGTCCGACACACGAGTACAGAACGTCGAATAATCGGGACACCTTCACGCGACGATAGAGAGTGGAGCGTTTGACATACACCGTCACGTGATATAACAAGTGAAAGTGCTACCGGCGAGACCGTGTACCTCCATGCGGCAGCGGCTTTTTTTTGGAACAATTGGAGTTCGCGAGTGAACGTTGACCACTTTCCGCCTCCCTCCACGCCAAGCAGACGGAACCCAGACGAGACTGGACGCATACACATACACCAACACACATACACACCGTAGGCTGAGATTCGCTTATCATTAACTTGACATTTATACCTTTTGAATATATATGGGGCATTCTTTGTGGAATCAGCCATCCCCCCTGTCCAAAAATTGGAGCGACGTACAGGAATGAGGATGGGCTCAATTCGAAGCTCCAGGTCACCAGTTCTCGAAAAGATGTGGCCTTCTTGGAAATCCAATTTGATGCCCTGAGTGCAGCGTCAAACGTCATTGGAGAACGGTTGAGGAGGAGCTTCTCATCAAAAAATAGCCAACGATCCTTCTAATCCATCTAAGAACCCATTATAGGGGGTTTTCTGGGTCACTGAAACCGAATCTGAAGTCAAATTTGAGAAATTCAAGATGGCGACCGAAAACATGAGAATCAAGGAATCCCGTTTGAAACTCACTACTTGAGGGTTTTTCAGGTCGCTGAATCCTAATCCTAACTCACATTTCCGAAATTCAAGATAACGGATCCAATATGGTGGCCGGAAACATCAAAATCAGAGAATTTCGTTCGAAACTCATTATTTGGGGGTTTTTGAGGTCATTAAATCTCAATCTGAGATCAGATTTTCGAAATTCAAGACTTCGGATCCGATATGGCAGCCGAAAACATCGAATTCGAAGAATTCCGTTCGGAACTTACTGCTTGAAGGTTTTTGAGGTCGCTGGATCCTAGTCTGAAGTCAGGTTTACCAAATTCAAGATGGCGGATCCGACATGGTGACCGAAAACTTGAAAATCAAGAAATGTCGTTTGAAACCCATCACTCAGGGGTTTTGAGGTTGCGAAATCCAAATCTAGAGTCAGATTCCTATAATTCAAGGTGGGAAATCCAATATGGCAATTGGAGAATTCGAGATCAACCCCTATTCCATTGAAATTAATCACTTGTTGATCCTCGGGGTCGCCAAATTCGAATCTGAGTCTCAATTCTCAGGATTCAGGAGGGGGGTTCCGATCTGGTGAACCATAAGTGTTGTGCAATTTTCCGAATTTCATGATGTCCGAAGCATGAGTATTTTTTCAATTTTCAAGGACAAAGAATCGACTTTCCGATTTCCATAATTCAGAACACAAAATGAAAGATTGAGAATCAGGTTTTTGTGACAGGTTTTCAATTCTCATGTCAATTTGTGCTGTCAAACATGATATGATCGGGAATTTTCCTACACTGTAAAAAATCAATGTAAATTCACCAGGACTGTGTACAAATAATATGACTTCATATGTGGAGGTAATTTCTGTTTCCACAAATAAAGTCATGGTGAACGTATATTACTTGAATTAATTTGTAAATTCATAAACATTATCTCTTGGTGATTTCACCATTCGTGTGTGTAAAGTTGAAATCCGACAACAGTGAGTGTGAATTTACCAGTACCATGTACATTCAATGTTACTAGATATGTGTTGGCGAATGTTGAATCTACAAACATAGTCAGGGTGAATGTATATTATCTCAACCAATCCGTGAATTTACAAATACTATGTCATAGCCATTTTACCATCCAAATGTGTGAAGTTGAAATCTCACAACAGTTACGGTGAATGCACCAATACTTAGTATTTGTCAAATTATGATCATGATGTAGTAATTTCACATGGACGTATCATTTCACATGCCACATGCACATCGCATGTTTGAAGTAAGCAAAGGAGCCATTACCCAAGATGAGATGAATGATTCATCTCCACCACATTGTGATTTATTTAGCGGGCTGGTAGTGCTGGTAAAGCAAATGTCTCTCATAGATTCGGAGGAAATCCTAACCGCCTTCTGCTAGGGATTTCACTCCTTCCATAGCATTTGAAAATCGTTTGATCATCACGGTCTTTGGATATAGGAAAGTGAACGAGTGATACTTCAAAATTTGGGATACTGGTAGAGCAGATTGGAATCGTTTATCGAAGTGTCGCGTTGATTTGTCATGATTTACTCCACTGTAGGAGCATATCTGAATGTTCTAAAAATGTTTCTTAGCCCAACTGAGAAGACTTTGTGGTGTTAGGATCGCTTCACATGGCTTAGCTAAGAGACTCGCTCGAAAAGCTTCTCGTTTGGAAATGGCTCCTAAACCATCATATCCACTTTTACGGGGTGCAGTCGCACAGTGATGCCATTCTGCATCAAATCCAAAATCCTCTTCTCATGGTTGAGGAGATTGGCAATTTGGAACCGATTCTTGAAATGTTGCTTCGCACCATCCGTTATGTACATCAGTTTGTTGACATTTCTAACAGTTTCTCCAGTTTTTGGGATCATGCGTTTTTAAATCATATCAACAGCAGCAGTATCATGTTTCAGTCTATCTGATAGAAAAATGCAACTTTTATGTCTCAATTCGCTATTTTCTTAATGATAATATACATATGATGGGAAATACAGCGCATATCTCATTATTCAAATGAAACGCTTGAGAGGCGTTTTGGACCGCATGGGAATAATTTTCCGAGAAATTGAACATAACGACCCACCCGACGCAGTTTGTCACAGCAACGTAACAGCGACAGACAATTTTGTTACTGGTGATGTAACCTGTTGGTTACCGGCAATGTCCTGGTCGGTAGTAATTTCCTACTCAACCACTGTAACCAGGATGTAACCACCACATTGCAGATGAAACATCATTATACTTCTGCGATGGTGGCGTTACGTAACGGGTGATGTTCTAAAATCACTGCAACATTCCAGTAATGAAGTCTGTTACATTCGACTTTCCCGAAAAAGTCATCACTGTAACTTCCCAGTAATGAAATTTGTCACATTTTCCTTTCCCGAGAAAATCATCGCTGTAATACCCAGTGATCGAGTTTGTAACATTGGAATTTCATGAAGATTTACGAATATCAGTATGAATGATTGTTTCTTCATAAGAATTCCGAGAAGCCAACTGAGGGAAAATTAAGGTTCTCGTTGCAGAATTTTATACAATATTTTATCAATTCATTATTAACTTTGATTAACGGATATGATTAATTCAAGTCGGATGATCAAATAAATTCTCATTATTGACATACATCATCATTAAACAGCGGACTTATAAGAGAAGGTATCACATTGGAATGGGACATTATTATCATTATCATTATTATTATGATTATTATGATTATCATTATCATTATTATTATTATCATTATTATTATTCCTCCCCGTGGTATCACCTTGCCGCGGTGGGGGGCTTGATCGGTTTGTCCTGTGAACCGGGGGAGCATGCCGGGGGCCTCATGTGCCTTCCGGAGTCCCCGCCGCGGAGGACGGAGCGTCTCAACATGCAGGGAGAAAGCCAGGGTGTATCGTGCGCACTAATGGATCGCTCTCTGTTCCGGGGACGCTGCCTGATGAACCAGGGAGCCACGCCGTGGGCCTCGTGCCTGTTTGCGGATTGGTCTCTGGGGAGGGAATCGGGACCAACGATATCAGGCCAACGGCTCCGGCGGCGGAGGAGGGATAAAGGTCCCCAACGGTGTTGGAGGCGAATGAGCTACCCAAAAATCCAGACGCGTCTGTTCCCGTATCAGGCGGCGTTCTGGTGACGGAATGAGTGGGTGAGTGAATCTTGCGTGAATGGAAAATCGTTCGGTTCCCTTGGTGAACATTCCCATTAGACTAACCTGAGGTCAACTAGTAATTGGCCTCTCCGGGGTGCGGCGAAATGCCGGCCGTAGCTGGCGGAACTCAGTACTCGACGTCAGTGGTGACATACGGGAGACCAAAGGCCTTCCTTGAGGAGCACACTTCCCGCCTTGGACCCAACATGTCAAATGTGGGAACCTGTTCGCGCCGCACTGTCTGGAGCCAATGGTGGGGTCGACGCCTCGAGAACCGAGCGGTGGGAGTGGAGGTGTTGCGTGGTCAACAATACCTCATACCCTTCTGCTACGGAGGGGATTTACCCGTAGCACCGTTCAGCCTGAGGTTTGGGCCAGGCAGCCGTTCGGATCAGCTGCCGTCCACTCGATAAGGGTGACGTAAAACCTTTTGCATGAATCATGGCGCGGGCCTATCCCATAAAATTTTTTATTAGAGTCAGTGGCATCGATAGGCCTGACCAGCCGAACTATCGCTTCTCGGTTTTCGATGCCCATCACTAGGGGTACATCACAGACGGGGACAGATATCTCACTGCGGTGAGGTTGCCATGATGGCCGAACCGTCTTAAGGACCGAATAATCAATATGGCGAATGAAGACAAGAAAAACGGGGACATGAGGAGGGGGAAAAAGAGCCGTGGATAGCTCAGGGGAGGAGGGAGGAACTGGTGCGCCGGACATTGTAACAGTTGTCGTCAGCCTCACCGTGCCTATAACACCTCGGCACGGTGGAGCCCAGATACGCCGGGACAGCGTCACGAGCATGGCCAGCACCTCGAGCGCTATCTCTGGGCTGAGCGAGGACACCACGGTGGGAGCGCGAGGCCTGAGAGAACGGAGGGAGGAGCTCGCTAATCTCCGCAAGGAGATGGGCGAGTTGCTCCCTCTGGTAGCGAGCAAGGTGAGGAACATGATCGAAGCCTGCGGAGTCCAGAGGAACGTCAATATGACGATCAAGGATGGGCTCCCCAGGGTGAGCGAATGGACGGATGCCATGCTGTGGACGCTCAAACGGATAGAAGAAGTGGAGAGTCTCTTTGATACCAATTCTGAGTGGGTGGAGAAGAACAGGGTTGCTAGGGAGACGGGGAACAGCAATGGGGATCTCAACAAATCGGGGACCTCCGGGCCCGCAACCACCACCCCGCAAAAACGGCCGAGAACTCCTGAGAATAGCCCGGAGGGGAGGAGGAGGACGCCGAAGCGGAAGAGTAAGAAAACTCTCCCCTCAACTAAAGTCGCACCATCAACAACGGCGCCTGAAGATGCGACCGCTCCCCCGGACCCCGTAGCTCTACCTTCTCAAGAATGGACACTTGTCCGGTCACGGAAGGAGAGGGGCAGGGGGCCGACGGGAGACAGTGGAGGAGGGAGAACGCGAAGGAGTGAGGTCGCGGCCCCGCAGCTCCCTGATGGACAGGGTACAAGGGCGGCAAAGAAGAAAGAGAAGGGGAAGAAGGGGAGAAAGAAGAAGGAGGGGTATCGAAACCCAGGACCGAGGCCATCCTCATCAAGCCTAGCCAGGAGAGGACATACGTCCAGGTCCTGGGTGAGGTACGTAGGAGCGTTAAACCCGAGGATGCCAAAGCGGACATCAAGAGCATCCGCAAAACACGGGCCGGGGATCTCCTCATTGAACTTGGTCAAAAGACCAGAGACAGGGGGAGTTCACCGGCGCCCTGAAAGGCATCCTCGGAGAGGACGCTGTGGTGCGCAGTCTTGAACTCCGTGGGACATTGGGGATCCGGGGTCTGGACTGCGTCACCGGGGTAGGGGATGTGATGGTCGTCCTACAGAGGGATCTCGACGACGTGACTGGCGTTAAGGTCCCTCTGACTGGCACAAATGTGGGGGGTTAGAGGGCGACCAGTATAGAATGTGGCAGGAAGACCGCCGCCAAGTTATTGAGCCAATCACCGAAGAAGATCAAGGTCGATTGGCTCGAGTGCAGGATCAGAAAGAGGGTGGTGGTGGAGCGTTGCTTCAGATGCAACGGGTATGGCCACCTTACCCGATCCTGCACTGCTCCCGACAGGTCCACCCTCTGCTATAAATGCGGGGGAGAAGGACACAAGGCGAGGGAGTGCACCGCTACACCAAGGTGCATGCTCTGTACAGGGAGGGAGACGGAGTCTGCTCGACTGGCCCACGCTCCCGGCACCAGGGAGTGTGTGGTTTTCAAGGAGGCCTTGGAGCGGGAGGAGCAGGAAGAGCGTCCAACGTCCCCAGGCGAACTTGAACAGGAGCCTGGTGGCGGATAATCTTCTGCTCCAGATGGTGCGAGAGGAACGCCGACCTGGTGGCGATCAGCGAGCAGTACCGGAACCGGAGCTCACCGGACTGGTACCGGGACGTGCTCGGCACCGCTGCGATCTGGCTGACAAATCGCAGCGAGGTGCTTGTTCGGAGGCACGGCACCGGCGAGGGCTTTGTCTGGGTCGATTGTGGAGGGATGGTTGTCTTCAGCTGCTATCTGTCCCCGAACGACCGTATGACTGGCTTTCGGCGGAGGGTCGACGCTCTGGAGCACGCGATCCTCAGCACAACCACGAAAGTGTTTCTCGTTGAGGACCTCAACTCTAGAGTGGTGGAGTGGGGAATGGATTGCACCAACTCCAGAGGGAAATACATCCTGGGTATGGCGGCTAGGACAGGTTCGGTCGTCCTAAACGTTGGCAACATCTCAACGTTCCGTTGCCCAGGATACTCGGAGACCATCCCCGATATTTCCCTCGCCTCCGGGGAACTGACGCCTTGAATCCAGAACTGGAGAGTGGTCGAGGATTACGCCGGCTGCGATCATCAGTACATCGAGTTTGGGGTCCACGAGAATGCACGGAAGGGCAGGGTGCCCCCCCGGCGACCGAGAAGATGGAACGCCGACCGGGTCGACGTTCGAAGATTTGAGCAGGCGATATCCTTTGGGGCAGTGACCCGCGAGGTTTCGGCCGCCAGTGGGACTCAAATGGTCGACGTTTTTGTCGACTCGACCGTGAGTCTGATCGCTTCCGCGTACGATGCCTCCATGCCATGCAGGAGACTTCGACACGGGAAGCGACCCGTGTACTGGTAGACTCCGGAGATTGCTGATGCGCGCAGGAAGTGTCTTCGACTACGCAGGACCGCTCAGAGGGCGAGAAATCGCCCAGAAGCGGCGACCAGGTCGGCAGAACACAAGGCAGCGAGGCGACGGCTCCGCAGGGCTATCAATAGGAGCGAAGACTCCTGTTGGAAGAAGCTGGCGCTGGCTGTCGACGCGGACCCCTGGGCTCTGGGTTACAATATTGTGACTCAGAGGCTGGGGGCCTGGCGGTCGGTGGTCACGTTGTATGGAGCCCTCGTGGAGGTGGTTGTTTCGGAGCTTCTCCCGGCGCACCCTGTCCGGCCGCGCCGAGACTTTGGTGACGTGAGCGACGTCCCGCTCTTCACCACTGAGGAGCTGAGCTTCGCCGTACGTCAGCTGAAGAATAACAAGGCTCCGGGTCTGGATGGTGTGCCAGGGGAGGTTTTGAAGATGGTGTGGTGCTGTCGACCACACTTGCTGTTAGACATGTACAACGCATGCCTGACCGCTCGGGTCTCCAGCGTGCGCTGGAGGTTGCTCGCCTTGCTCTCATCGAGAAGGGCAGAGACGATCCAGGAATGCCGTCCTCTTACCGGCCGCTGTGCATGTTGGACACAGCGGGAAAGATGTTAGAGAGGCTCCTCAAGGGAAGACTGCTTCAGGCGATCAATGAGGCGGGTGGCCTGTCGCCGAAGCAGTACGGGTCCCGTGTGGGTCGCTCGACCCTTGATGCGGTCCGGGAAGTAGTGGAGGCCGTGCGGCGCGCGGAGGATCACAATCGTTACTCTAGACGGGTGGTCTTCCTCGTGACGTTGGACGTGAGGAACGCGTTCAATTCCGCACGCTGAAGCGACATGCTCTGGGCATTGGGGCATACGTTCCGTGTGCCTCTGTACCTCCTCAGGATGGTAAACCACTATTTACAGGGCCATGCTCTCGTTTACGAGACTACCGCGTGCTGGAAGAGAACTGCAGTCACGTCGGGAGCGGCGCAGTGGTCTTTTCTGAGCCCCGATCTTTGGAATGTCGCTTACGACAGTCTGCTGAGGTCGGAGATGCCCGATGGTTCCCTACTGGTTGGGTTTGCGGACGACGTTGGCCTACTCTTAGAGGCCCGCGACGTTGCGCGAGCCCAGCTGGCACTCAACCAGGCGATGCGACGCATCGAAGCTTGAATGAGGGAGCATGGGTTATCTCTGGCTCTCGGCAAGACAGAGATTGTGGTTATCACAAAGGAGAGAATCCATGCTGTCCTACCTCTGCGGGTGGGTCAGGAAGCAGTGGAGTCGAAGCCCGTGGCACGGTACCTGGGCCTCACAGTGGATCGGAGGCTTAGCTCCCGGGACCACATCTGGGGGGCTGCCGACAAAGCCGCTAAGAAGGTCACAGCTCTTAGCAGGCTTATGGCGAACGTCGGTGGCCCCAACTCGAGCAGGAGACGATTGCTGATGTCCACGGTCAACTCGGTCCTCCTATATGGTGCCGAGATCTAGGGGCATGTCACGGAGGAGGAGAACTGCAGTGCGTGACTGGAGCGAGTCCAAAGACTCGGAGCGCTTAGGGTCGCGTCTGCATATCGCACGGTCTCCGGTCCTGCGGTGTTTGTTGTGTCCGGAGTCGTTTCCGTTGCGCTTATCGCTGGGGAACGACGAAGCATCTTCCGGCGAAGCAGGGCTGGAGAGCAAAGAAGCGCAGTGGCGGCCGAGGGACGTACCCGCACGTTCCTCGCGTGGCAGGCCTCCTGGGACGGGGAAACCAGGGAAAGATGGACCGCGAGACTCATCCCTCTGGTCAGACCGTGGACAGAGCGCGAGCATGGAGAGGTGGGGTACTTCCTGACCCAGTTCCTCACTGGTCATGGATACTTCAGGAAGTACCTGCACCAAATGGGGAAAGTAGCGTTCCCCGAGTGCCTCTATTGTCCCGACGAGAGGGATCATGCCGAGCACACGTTTTTCGAGTGTGCTCGGTAGGAAGCACATCGGATGGCGCTACAAACGGAGCTCGGAGACATCACTCCCGAGAACATCATGGGTCTGATGCTCCGAGATGACTCCAGTTGGCGGGCGGTGGACTCCTTCGTACAGTTCATCCTTCGCCCCAAGAAGGTGGACCTGGACAGGGCAGGGTAACTGGCGGTGGTCTTTCGGCTACAGGGAAAAAAAGAGCCCAGCTCGAAGTAATGTCATGAACGGTTCCGTGCTGGGTCCGAGGAGGAAGAGGTGGGTTTGAGTGGGTAAGCTGCGATAGGTGCTCAACACCTTCAGCTTAAGCAGGAGTCCCACACACCGGGGAGCGATGACATCAGCTCCCTGACGGTGCATAAAGTATCCCCCCCTCTATATTAAACGAAAAAAAATATTATTACTTTTATTATTATTATTATTATTATCATTATTATTATTATTATTATTATTATTATCATTATTATTATTATTATTATTATTATTATTATTATTATTATTATTATTATTAGGATTATGATTATTATGATGATTATTATTATTATTATCATCATCATTGACCCGTCTCTTTCATTCATTCTGGCCCCATAGGAGGCAGAAGGGCCAGGTGAAAACGGCCCGTAGGCCAGGGCGTCCCTCCCGAAGTAATGTGATAAACAGTTCCGGGGGGGAATCAATGCCTGTGAAGAGGGGGTTTTAGTGGGTAGACTGCGATAAGCAGCAACCATCGTCAGCCACTGCAGGAGTCCCACACACCGGGGAGCAACTCAGCTCCCTGATGGTGCGTAACGCATTTCCCCTTCTACAAAAAAAAAAAAAAAAAATTATCATCATCATTATCATGAGGATTATTATTATGATCATTGGTAATGTCGTTTCAATTATTACGTTTATTATCATTATCATTTACGAAAAATATGGCCCGAACTCGTTATGTTCTCTTTCACACCTTTCAGTTCATCCTAGTTGTGAAGAACAGGATGGGGTGAAACAGGAAATCTTATTGGGAACTGGTCTCCTGTGGTTTTCGCGGTTCCACCAGCGATGGCCGGCCGGCGTGATTTCACTAGTTATTTCTTGCATCGACTATGATTGAATGTTCCATAGGCACTCATCAGGATTGGGGTGATCAGGTTCACTGAATCGAACACCATTGTTTCTCACACACATTAACGTTTGATAGAAAAAATCACAATCGACGAATGGAATCCTCATAGGAACAGGAAAGGATTTCCTATACACGCATAACGCGTACCGCTATCGAATGAAGATGAACCATACGTATAGCGGTGGAGAGAAAGAGAAACGCGGCGTCTTACGTTTATCGAATGCTAACGTACCGCAGTATCGAGAGCTTCTAGTGTACTGTAATTTATCGCACGGTAGTAAGCCCATTACACATACTTATAAGGGCTTATCCGTGGAATCGCTGACGTAGTTATGAAGGAATGCGACTAATTCCAAGATTCAAGAGTGCGAATGATTCGGTAGCATTTTGTTCTTGATTCGATCGCGAACACGAGTGTATAATCGTTTCATCCAACTCCAATTTTTTTTCTTTTATAAAGAAGATTAAAAGTCATATATTGAGGAAGGACGGATGATATATCGCTCGAGATCTCTCGAATATCAAGGGTCTCATTTCCCTTGGTCATCGCTTATACGTCCTTGAGTACCCTTTGAGATGTATATCTATCAATCTAGTCCCCGGTGATCAAAATAGATTTGTATCATATCTTATTTCACATGCGCGTTCCTTTCATTCTTCGAATATACTGAATATTCAATGTTTCGATGATAATGTACTCATTCCAATGTGGTACCTTCTTTTATAAGTTCCTTGTTTGATAATAATGTGTGTCAATAATGAGATTTTATTTGATTATCCGACTTGAATAAATTATATTCGCTAATCAAAGTTAATAATGAATTGATAAAATATTCTATAAAATTCTGTAACGAGAACCTTAATTTTCTCTCAGTTGTCTTCTCCGAATTCTTATGAAGAAACAATCATCCATACTAATATTCGTGAATTTTCATGAAATTCCAATGTTACAAACTTGATCACTGGGATATTACAGCGATGATTTTCTCGGGAAAGGAAAATGCAACAAATTTCATTACTGGGATGTTACAGTGATGACTTTCGGGGAAGTGAAATGTAACAGACTTCATCACTGGAATGTCGCAGTGATTTCAGAACATCACCTGTCACGTAACGCCAACATCGCAGGAGTATAATGATGTTTCATCCGCAACGTGGTGATTACATCCTGGTTACATTTGTTGAGTAGGAAATTACTACCAACCAGGACATTGCCGGTCACAAACAGGTTACATCACCAGTAACAAGATTGTCTGTCGCCGTTACGTTGCTGTGACAAACTGCGTTGGGTGGGGAGTACTTCCCCATTTTTCAGATCCTGTTTTCCGCTGAAATGAAATTTGCCCGCTGCTTTGCTATGAACAAGTGTGGTTCAAAGATCTTCAATTTGTCATTAAATTCATCCACAAAGTCCGAAATGTCAGCCATAGCTGTTTTCAATGTCAATCTATCCGTCCCAGTCGACACACCGTATTGCATCGCATCAATAGAAACATTTGATAACATTTTCCAACAACATTGTGGACGAAATAGAAATATCTGGACATTCGGCGCATTGATTCAGGTAGCAATCCGGTGTGGGATTTTTGCAAACAATCAACTCCGAATAGTTATGGTAATCACGAATTGAATTCTCAGTATCTTTTGTTCACATTTCAATTGGGATCGCATCTTACATTGATTCACAATTCTGATGGATCGTGCATACGCATACTGATTGCGTTCCTCTTGCTCCAGCCGGAATACAATTTCGTGGTCGCAGTTTTGAATCAGTTGAGTTTGTATCCCTTTAGAAATAAGCTCCTTCTCAATTCTGATAAAACTCAGATGATATTGCTTCACAATAGTCAGAAAAAGTACGATGAGTTGGCTCAGGCAAATGAAGTTTACGTGCACGACGTTGAATGTATTTGTACGTTGAACTGTCGGAATTGTTATAGATCTGAGAGATTGAACTATAGTGAACATGTAACTTACCTTGGAGTGATTATAGATGAAAACTTGGAATGGAACTTGCACATTGATTTCCTAGTGAGACGTTCAAGAGCGATATTGTTCCAGCTTCATCACGTCAAGTCCTGTCTTTCACTTCATGCGAGGAAAATTGTATATTACTCTCTCGTCGAATCCCACATCAGATATGCGTCAATCATTTATAGTCGTGGACCTGAATACCGCAGGAACAGAATTATAAAACTAGTCAATCGTATTCAAAACTTGTTATTTTCGAGTGTCCAAAAGAAGGAGTTTAGGGTATTGAATTTTCAGCAGTTGTGTGTGTACGTTTTGGTGATGAAATATCACTTCTGTGATGAATTTAGACTCATGAGGGTGCCTGGGTATGGTTTGCGACCATCAAGTTTTCCATATGAAGTAGCGCCATACTTTACTTATTATGGAAAGAACAAAAATACTACTCACGTTCCCTCAATTATGAATGAATTGTTACAAGGTATACCTGCTTTTCATCATATTGGGAGCTACCGTGAGTTGAGGCATCATCTTTTGCGGTATTTGTTGATGCATTGAGCTTCGTTTGAGTATCAATATATGAAGTACCATCTATCCTTTGATTTTACTATGATTGTTATATTTTGTTTTCTTCTCTCTCTTTCTTTCCTTATGCGCCATGAGCTCAGAAGTATTGTTAATTTTTAAGGTGTGTGCTCCCATAAGACCTGCAACAAGCATGGAAAAGTGATAAACAAAGAAACGTGTTCTGATGATTATAAGTTGAACGATACTCATTGGAAACTTGATAAGAATTATACGTATCTGAGTGTGCTTCGGTAGTATTCTGGTTGTTCCGTGTTGGTGAAAAATTCTAGTTGTGGTTTAGCTGCAATCGGTGAATGTGGAATATACTTCAGTATTAGGTGTAGATGTGCGCTCAATTTTGCAGTCAAGTGATCAATTTGTTGTTCAGCTTAGTACTTACAAGTGAAATTTTTCATTGTAGGTTGAATGTACATCATTGGATTGATTCTTATGCCCTATTTCTTTTGGCACTCTTGTATCCAGTGTATTGCATTTGCATTTGTTATCGCAAGATCGCATAACGTGCGTGTTACTGCTTTGTTGTGATATGTCAAATGGGGAGGCGGACATATTGGAGATAGAGTTGAGGTTAGTAGTGAGTGCAGGCCGGTTCACGTGGCTTGAGTTTCAGTGGCGCGTTCTCACTTGTGACATGAAGGTTCATGGGACGGTGGCGATATACTGCTGAACGCGATTCCTGTATGTTGAGCGTCCTTGTTTGATTGCGTGGGACTGATGTGTGTCATCACAGATGAAATGTCATTATATATAGTTTTATTGTTATTATAATTAATTTTAATCTTCCTCTTCATTATATTGCATGATAGTATATAGTATTATTATGTTTAATATTTTTATTTTCTTATTTTTGTACAGTATTCTTTTTCTTATTCTTTTCTTGTATGGCGTGGTTTTTTCTTTGTTCAAGTTTAAACATGTTACCCACCAATAAGCTTTGCAGTTTGGTGGTGTTTTCTTCCGAGCCGTGATTGTACAAATCTTCTTGTAAAAAATTATATTTTTGAATAAATATTCACAACAACAACAACAACAACAACAACAACAACAACATTCACACTGCTAGACTTAAAGGATGGATTTCATCAAATCAATGTTCATCCCGATGACACGAAGTATTTCGCATTCGCAACTCCGGACGGTCAGTTCGAATATGTAGGCTTGCCCTTCGGGTTTTCTGAATCGCCTGCCGAATTTAAAAAAAGAATTGTAAAGATTTCAGAACCTTCGATTCGAAACGACAAGGTATTAGTATATATTGATGATATACTGATACCTTCTCGTACGGTAGAGGATAATTTGGAAACTCTGAGAGAAGTTGTTCTCTCTCTTGTTGTTCAAAAAATACAACTTGGAATTAAATCTAACCAAATGTGCTTATTGAAGAAGGAGATCGAATGCTTAGGGTTCGTCGTGTCTAATCGAGGTATGACTTTGAGTTCGGGGCACACTGAATCGATACGTAATTTTCCTGAACCGAAGAACACAAAAGAAGTTCAGAGTTTTCTAGGACTCACGGATTATTTTAGAAAATTTATTAAAGATTATTCGATTGGGGCAAAACCTCTACATGGGTCACTCGAAAAATCAAGTATATTCAGATTTGACAACGAATGCAAAAACGCATTCAACATGCTTAAAGACGGACTAGTCTCTTTCCCAGTACTAAGATTATATGATCCGAAGGCCTCAACAGAGTTACATACCGATGCAAGTAGTTTGAGATTGGGAGCGATTTCATTGCAACAGCAGTCCGACAAGGGATGGGCTCCAATAGCATATCACAGTCAAACGACAAACGACGCACAAAAGAATTATCATAGTTTCGAATTAGAGACACTGGCAGTCGTTGAAGGTATTGAACGTTTTCACCTTTATTTATATGGAATCCATTTCACTGTCGTTACTGATGGCAATTCATCAGTTCACGCAATTAAAAAATCAAACATCGACCCACGAATTGCTCGTTGGACGCTCATGTTGCAGGAATATAATTTTGATGTAATACATCGAGATGGAAAACGAATGGGTCATGTTGACGCACTTAGTGGATGAATATTTGTGATTGGATCAATTACGTTAGAAGAACAATTGATCATTGGGCAACAAACGGATCAAAAACTGAAAGAGCTAGTGGAATATTTGGAATTCAAGGAACATGATGAATATGAACTCAAGGAAGGACTAGTCTATCGAAAAATTCATGATAAACTTTTGTTTGTAGTCCCTGATCTGATGGTACAAAATATAATGAGAACTTATCACGACGAATGTGGGCATGTAGCCTTTGAAAAAACGTATCAAGGGATTGGCAAGACATATTGGTTCCCAGCCATGCACCATAAAATCAAGGAATACATTGAAAATTGTATAACATGTATTATAGTGAATAAATCTTCTCATAATCAGGAGGGTGAGATTGGTGAACTTGATTGCCCCACAAAACCTATGGAAATCATCCATATAGGCCACTTTGGTCATTTAGAAAAAACATCTGATCAATATCGATACATCTTAGTAGTGGTGGACGCATTCTCTAGGTTCAGTTGGCTTTGGGCCACGAGAACTACCAATACTAGGGAAGTGTGCGATCATCTACATGTCATCTTCGCATCCTTTGGAAAACCCGGAACGATAGTTTCGCACTGCGGAACAGCATTCACGTCAAGGGAATTTGGAGAGTATTTATCCAAACAGAATATTAAGCACCGAAAGGTAGCGGTAGCTTTTCCTTGGGCCAATGGTATGGCAGAAAGGATAAATAGAACTGTAAAATCTATTCTAATTAAAATTTGCCAATCTCCCGATGAGTGGAGGTCAAGGTTGGGTGAAGTTCAATTTATCCTTGATAATTCTCACCACAAGGGAATCAAATCATCACCAAGTCTCCTGATGTTGGGATACGAAAGAAGGAATAGAAGCGATTATCAATTAGTTGATTTAATTAAAAAAGTTAGAAACGAGGAAGAAGTTTCAGCGAAGGAAAGAGAATTAGCGAGAGAAGCAGCTAAGGAGGCTTCCGATGAACTCAAGGAATATAATCAGAATTATTATAATAAATGACATCGTAGACCAACCGTTTACAATGTAGGAGATTACGTCATGGTTAGGAAATCTGGATTCAAGGTTGGAGAGAATCAAAAGTTGATTCCAAAATATAAAGGACCGTTTATGGTTCACAAAGACCTCGGTAATAACCGATATGTAATTATTGATATCCCTGGGTTTAATGGTAGCCAACGAGGCTCTAATTCTATTGTATCTGTTGATAAACTTGAGCCGTGGATAAAAGCGGTAAATACAGCTCAACGCAATGTCATATAATGTGAAAGACTGCCAAGTTCAATTGGAACCGATAACGCTACTATTAAATGTGAATAATAGATCTGTAAATAACGAATTTTATGAACGAATTCTAGTCCGGAGGACATATTGAAATATAAAGGAAGACTGGTGAAGTCATATACAATAAGAAGCAACAAATGTACAAAAATCTGTATTGTTGATCGAAATATGTAATTAATTGTAAATACCGACTCGTGAATGATGTATGAATAAGAGAAAGATAGAGAGCGTGATGAGATATAGAAACCTGATAATGGGTTAAGATCATAGAAGACCAGAATTGAATTGAAAGAATTTCGAGTCGAAATATGCCGGCAGAATGGCCGAGTTGTAAGAAGTAAGTTGTCGTAAGGCCTTAAGGTCTGAAGTATGTACAAGCCTTTACGGCGGCGCTAGTGTAGTGACGAAGACATTGTTAGGTCGCGTATGGGGAGCGAGTTTGTCTCCCGGTAGCTATACAAGAAGAAAGACGATATACGTCTTAAGAGGTCCCTCATAAGGAAGATGGCGTCGTCATTACGCCTGTTATACAAAATGTGCATCGAGCGCTCATGACTCCATCCGAGGAGTTCAAAGTGTTATTTCAGTGAAATATCGTCGGTGATGAATCGAAAGTTCATTGTAAATTATTATTAGTCGCCTCAGGCGATATATTTCTGTATTCGGTGTGAGTGACTGTGATGCACATGTTTGACACGCGGTCGGTGTTCTCTTTCATTTTGCATATGGTGAATAAATCATAACTGTGACCGATGTTGCTCTCAACCTTAGTAACTTATTTATTTCTCTCATCACCACACGTCCCGAATAACCTAGTGCTCGAATTGAATCCAATTTCTCGCGTCTCTTACGCCTTCTTGTACATAAATTCTTACAATACACACGAACCCGAGTAATATAGGATGAGGAGCGATGATGACGCGAATACACAATAACACAGAACACGTCATAGCACATGGAAGTAGGACACCAAACGATGCAGGACAAAATTACTCAGGAACAGAAGCAGAATGTCTAGCAGTGAAATGGGCCATAGAAAAATTCAGACCATACATAGGAGAGGAAAAGTTGACAGTCATAACAGACCATGCGGCGTTAGGATGGTTACATAATTTGAAAAACCCCGAAGGGAGATTGGCGAGATGAGCTCTAGAATGACAACATCATGGTCATCAGATAATACTCAGAGAAGGGAAAGAACACCACGTACCAGACAGCCTATCACGATCACACGACATAAAAAAAGAAACAGCACACATAACACAAGTCACAGACACATGGTATAACTACGAGAAATAGTGGGTAGAGAAACGTTCTGACGAGAAGAAAGGCTGCGAAGTAGACGGAAACCTGCACTCTTACAGACCAGCCTCACTATAGACAGAACAATTCCTAGACGACACCACATGGAAACTGGTGATCCCAAAACGATTACAGGAGAGAATATCATCAGAAAAACACGACATATCACAAGGGAGACATTTCGGAACAGAAAAAACATACGCACGAATCGCAAAGAACTATTTTTGATCAGCCATATATATGGATACAATCGACTATGTGAAAAAATGCGACGAATGCCAAAAATCGAACATCAAAAACCAATAGGATCCATGGGGGAAGGAATAGTAGAAGAACCATGGGCAGTAGTAGCTATGGATATAATGGCACCCAAACCGATGACGGAAAACAGAAACCAGTACAGTACTAGTTACCACAGACCTATTCACAAAATGGACGAGAACAGCTCCGATGAAAAAAGCGAACGCAGAAGCAGTACAAAGAATAGTGAAGTTACAACTCATAACAAGATGGGGAGAACCCAAACTCATTGTAACGGATAACAGGCACACGTCTGTGAATAAACTGATGCGAACGCTAATGGAGCAGGCACCAGACATATGACGATCCCCCGTATCACCCCCGAGCAAACTTGGCGGAAAGAACGAACAGGGCAATGAACGCAATGTTTCGGACATTCTTGGATAAAAATCACGAAGACTGGGACACATATATAGAAGACTTACAATTCGTATGAAACACGAGTAAACACAGTTTGACAAGACACACACCCGCATTCCTAAACCCAAGCAGGGAGCGCACACCTCTGAAATCACTAAAACACGACATAGGAAACATGAGAGGAATAGAGAACAGACACACAGAACACTGGGTAGAGATAATGGAAAGACTAGAAATACTAAAAGGAAAAGTACAGAAACACCTATGGGAAGCAAACGTGAAACAAACACATCATTTCAATTCACGTAGGAGGAATACAGAATTCAAAGTAAGGGATAGAGTATTAAAATTTGACTCTCAACGGCTACGCCTCACCCAGGCCACATAATGGCCACATGGGGTCACTCATTACCTCACGTTGAAAAACCCGGTCAGACAAGATGTGTAGATGTTTTGAGACTTTCAACTAATTGTGTCATGTCCGTTGACTAGTTCTCCGATATTTTTTATGGTGCAACTTGGTTGATCCATAGATGACGTCCCGAAAACTGGCCATATTTATCAAACTTCAGGAAAAATTGCAAAAAAAATCACTACCCCGCCATTTTACAATATTGATGACTGGAACTTCAGGGTCGTCCGCACAATATATTCGACACTACCACAAAAGTAACAGTTCCCACCAATTGTCCAAAAAGTATATTCATTCTGCGAAATTACCAGAAACAGAAATGAAAAAAATTACAAATTATGAAATTGGCTTTTTTGCGTTCTACGAGATTTCAAGTACATCTCCATGATAAGAAACGTGAAGATAATATGTAGGCTCACTGTGTAGTGGACTCACACCTCACACATGTCTGTCACCGGCAGATGCTGTTTGTTGTGATAATTTGGAAGGTTTGAGACCTCTAATTCCACTCTTTCTGAGCCTGGGGCAACAAGCCACCTCGTGTGGCGATTGAGGGTTCACTACACATCACCATCAAAACAAAGAGGAATAACTCCCAAATGAGGTCGGAAATATATAGCACCATACACCGTTTTAAAAAAATAATCACCCCAAATACACGAACTGATGAATGAATATGGGAAGTTGATTGGAAAAATACACATCCAAGACCCCGAAAGATCCTATGAATAACAACACTCAAATCAACAAATGAAAATGACGATAAATAATCACAAACCTTCCACATTACAGACGAAGAAAAACATGTCCTCAATTCACCCAAAATGCGGAAGCCAGTGCACAACCTCTTACCTAATGACGCACTCGTGACGGACTCACAGAATACACGCGTCCAATCATGTCAAACTGCGCCTTTCATCTTTGCCATTGTTAGACATCCCTGCCATCGATTCCAACTGTTTTGAATGAGTAATGCAATGAAATTACCCGCCATGTATATTGTCTCGCTCATTCATCTCTCTTATTGAAGGCGAAATACTCCATGAGCATTGTAACTCTCAATGAAGCGTCCCGCAACTGTCCTGGTTCTTGAACATCAAGAATCAAAGCAGTATGTTCGTTCGGTAGATGAACTGGTAATCTCATTATGCAATGACTTGGTTCATTCGATATGGCCCATACTGCTTCGACAGGTCAGACATATCGAGTTCCAATGAAATCTCTAATTTCATCGTATTCAACCACATTGTTCTCAAGGTTTGGAAGATCATTAATCACAATCGCTGCCTTGTAATGACCTTTGAAAACATATTGGGACAAATATTTCACATCACGGACATCAATTACTATTCCAACATGAATATGACAATTGGATACAACTGACAAATACGGACAATGAGGTACGACATACCGATTATCAGATGTATGAATCAGGGCGTTCAAAGTTTCCGCCAGGGTGTTTTCTTTGATACTAAAGATGAGCATCTGGATCCAAAGTCGTTATCTCTCGATATGGCTCAAGATAACTTTCAGAACATTCGCTAATTAAATCTTACAACATAAACATATGATGTGACTTCTCCAGAATAACTTCCTCCGACAATCAATTCTATCAAATGACTCTCCTCTCATGTCAAATCATCACACGTCATGTTGATGAATAGATCTGGTTTGCCATATTTCCGTCTTGATATAATTGCGTCATGTTTCGAGGAGGAATAATGAATGTGGGGAGTGGAATAACCATCTTCCTGACCCTCGCATTCCCAAAAGACGCAGTGGATTGTAAATGATCCATCGAACCATGATAGGTCTCCGTGAGTATCTGCTTGTGATTCACTTTCAAATATTCGACCCAGTGAAATACTTTGGAATCCATTTCGACTCACAGTGATATTATATTTAACGTATGCATCGGTATTTAGTAAGTTTTCTGTCTTCATTCCCCAATTTCGAATCGCGATGCCACGTTTGTGTACTGTACGGATGAATTATAGGATGCAACCGAAGTTCCACGTTAGGATCCATACTACTGACAATTTGTAGTTCTCTAGTCTGTTCTTTGCGCACAAAAGCATACCATTCCGATATCCCTTCATTCACTGTAATAGGCAATACCGCAGCAACTCCGTTACCCCTCTGGGAATTGTAACGACGACGATCCATACCCGGTTTCGATGTGAATGATCATTACGATTCAGATTGAATTGCGTTCGTTTCATTCGTCAAATTCTGGGATCTGAATTCTTGGTTCATCCTCATATAAGATTGAACGAATACATTGTTTTCACACATGACATTATCCAAAGTGATGAGAATATGCAAATCGAATTTCGAGTTGATGTTCAAGCGATGCTTCCAAGCTTCATTAGCGTCAATTATGAAGACCTGACCATGAGTGAGGTTCTGATTCACGGCTGTGTAAATAGAGGTATTCATCTGATGGTAAATTCGCCCTTGAATCTCAAGACAACATGGTCCCGATCTTCGATGACGTGACTGAATCAGATTAGCGTTGAGAGATGCGGATTATAATGCACTATTGTAACGTCTTATATGATCGTAAAAAATTCTGGAATCCGTGTGGGTTCCATTAAACAAGGCTCTCAACTCATCAGGGGGTCAGTTAATATCAGGACTCGGATTCAATTCGCAGCGTCTTTTCAATTGAAAAAAATTATTGATTTCGGATGAACATCAAAGAATACATGAATCGAAGGATTGTTCATCGCTTCCCAGTATTTCCAACCATCTTCTGTGCCGGAAACGAATACCGTGTCGGAAGAACGAGTCATCTGAGGATGCGATCCACTGCAATGGTTCAAAATAAATCCTTGCATGATCTCATCATGAAATACTATGAGAATATGTGAAAAAGAAAGATTATCATCATTCCGAATACGAAGATGGATAGAATCTATGTAGAATACAGACGTCTGATAGAGTTTCTATGAAATTCATATCGAATTTGTATAGAATTTTCATATAATTTCCAAACATTTGCTTATTGAAATGTTTTTCTTTCAATTCCACAATTGAGTTTATTTGACCGTTTAAAACAATATCCGATACGATATTACATGAGGGTAAAGATTTATAAGGATTGTTCAAAAATATTTTGGAGGAAATACACAAACCAGGTTAGCGGACTTGTCAAAGTTCACGCCCCTATAAAATTCCAGGACTTCGAGGATTATTCGAGCAAATATATAGATACGAGCTAGGGTTTCCGATCTCCAGCCAGAAGATCGATTTTGAGAATCGATTCGAATCGCGAAGAAGTGAATCGATCTCTTGAAAAATCGTCCTCGCAAAGATCGATGTAAACAAAATTGATCTTCGATTCTTCCTCAAAATCAACTTGATAAATTATTGTGCAAACTTCATCTTATTCGGTAAATTAATAACTTCATAATTAGTTTCAATTATTTTCATTGTCAGTAATCATATTTGCTGATAAATTAATACAATTTTCGGAATATAGAATGTTTTTATAATCTGAACATGAATTACAATATGCAAATTAAATATTCATATCTGTTGATTAATCAGTATAATCATAGAATTTATAGAATTTCCACTTAAAACACCAGAGTGATTTGTTAGACGAGCTGTTTTATATTTTCAAAATAAATAAAAATTTACACCTTTTCAATGTTGTTTGAATTTCACTTCATATTATACATGAGCATGATAACTGCTCATTGTTGAGTGTTTTGAATCTGATGAAAATATTCATATTTTGAATTGCAAAAAGATTATGGACCGTTCAAATTGTAATGAATCATCATGTCTTCAAATTTTCCATCGTGTTAAATGAGAATATGATGATAAGTATTGAATTGATATTGATATATTTCACAAAACACTTTGATCACATCAAAATTTGTCCATGGCTCCTCCCTTTAGTACAGTAGTGAGGTCAGTGAGTGAATTTGATATATTCCCTCCTCATTCCATCCAACTGAGAATGGCTCCAAATAAATTCCGATTGTAATCATAATATCCCACACAGTATTTCAAGTATAAACCGATATCTGAAGACAAATTCAAGATGTATTATGCAACATGAAGAGATATCTATAAAGTATCTAAAACGAGTTCTTACACGGAAAAAATTAGTCATCCAAATTTTCGTTGACTGGTATGTCACTTTCGGACGGAGCCCAAATTCGAGAAGAATTCGTACACCGAATTTCAATAATTCGTTGACTTTGTCCATTGGTTCAATCATGGAATCCACTTTTCGTTTTTATCGTCGAAAGAATGGAAAGGGTCAACGAATTATTCAAATCCAGTGTACGAATTCTTCTCGAATCTATGCTCCGTCCAAAAGTGACATACCAGTCAAAGAAAATTTGCACTACTTATTTTTTCCGTGTCCTTCTAAAAAATTTATACAAGATGTCTAAAAGACATCATCCCAAAAGATAAGTTCTACATCTTCTAAAAGATATCCTCCAGATGTATTCTAAAAGTATGAAATTGTTTGAAGAATCTTGAGAATATCTTTTCGTGTTTCATAATACTTCTCAAACATTTCTGAATAGTTTTTCAAGATATTCTGAAGATCCAAAGTGCTGTATGAGATTTGATCTTGAAAATTTGTTCAGCCACATCATGGATCAACATAAATCATTACTGAAATTGCCAGTTGATTAAAATTCAATTTCCATCAAGAATTTGTGAGTTATGACATAGTTTTCCACAACTCATTGAAGGTGAAAGGGAACGGATTAAATCCATCCAGTGCATAATATCTCCATGTAATTGAAAGAGAGAATCGATTCTCGATCTCAGTACTTTTCCTCGATCTAGACACATGAAAATCGATTCAAAAAATCGGAGATCGTGCATGAAAAAGTCGATTTTCGATTTAATCGAATCGAGATTGGAATCCCTAATACGAACTCTCAATAGGCTGGCAGAAGAATCAGTTTTCAATCATTATCTATCCTGGGATAGAATTAGAATACAATTCTTTGAGGTTGGAAATAGATGACTGACAGGTTTGCTAGCATGCGTTTGAACTGTGTTGACAATGATTTATTCTGATTTTTCATTGAAAAGCATGACTGATCATACATGAGAACATAATATAAACGATCCAAATATCACAAATCATATTCTGTCAATAAATAAATCACGTTAAAAAACGATAAATCATATCGATTCTATCCGATGGCAGAGTAAAATCGATTATAATATTCGAACACTTAGTTGGACGATATTTTGTATGAAAAACACATCCTAAATTGTTTATAATCTCAACCAAACACATGAATATATGCTCATTTCACATATTTTTAATAAAATAATGTATGTTTCATAGAATATAGATGGTTAAAGACCCTCAAAGTTGTGAAAGAACAATAATGCCCAAGTAGCACAACAGGTTAGAAATGCTGAGAAGGTTTTTGGAAGTTCTGAGGATGTTTTATGATCATCCTGAGAATCTTCGAATGATACTGTTTCAGATAAGTATGTTCTACGCACATTCTTAGAATGTATTTCTTGAATTTATCCAAAACAGTCTCACTTGCACATTCCATGCATGATTACGGAACGAACGCAGAATGTTTGAAAAGTTCTTGTGCTACTTGGGTGGCGATGGCGTCTTAATACTTATTTCCACTGTTCCTTTGGAATCAAACATTCATATAATTGTTATTCAACTATTGGAAATTATCATTAAAATACTCGTGAAGATGTTATAGACAATCGGTAACAATTTGTAAATATATATATAATGCGATTAGGAGAGAGAGAAAGAACTAGTTATAGGTCATTGAGTAATAGCGGTCAGAATGAGTGCGAGCGAGAGGACCGAGTATGGGGAAGGTGAGAGGTGTAATTTGCGGAGGAAGGGAAGGCACCTCGCGGGTAGATGAAGCGGATCGCAAGCCTCAGTTGACCACCTTGCTTTGGTCAGCAGTCGGACACTTTTCCTGACTACCAAGCACTACAAGCTCGGCTGAGGCTCGGTGCTGACCTAACAAGTCCTTAAGACTATGTTTATGTAAAATTCATATGGATTGATTATTTAATTTTCCTTTTCTTCCTCTTTTCAATATAATCCAATAATAATTCATGTAAAAACTGTTCTTTTTCATGGTTTATCTCATATGAGCTTGATATTGGGCATTCCTGGTTACGCGGGTTCAGCAATTGCGCCAACCTTTCATGACCGATTCCAGCTTAATATCAATAATAACTATACGAATCGCAGTTCATATGTTGGTGACGCGGGTGTGGCGATTGCGCCTATCATTCATGACCGGGTTGGATGGAATGAATTATTATTGAACACAAGGAATCTGCAATCTAAGGGGAAGAATAGTTGATTTGGAATTCGGAATTGAAATTTCTTGAGATCATTATTGTAAACATCAGAGTCAATTAGGAATCAAAGATTCTATTGGAATTTCACCAAACCCAGTTCTGGTTATGCGGGTGTGGTAACTGCGCCTATCCTTCGTGGCCGAGCTGAGTTCCCGGGGAAGAAACTTCCATATATGGACCCATATATAGATTCATATATGCATTCATATATGTTCATATATGGTGATATATGAAAGTGGGAAATCTATCAGCATTGATCTCACTTCTCTCTCCTTTGGTTTTTCATCACATTCAATGTAAAATTGTGACATTTTTTTGTCCATATATGGATGTATATGATAATGTATGATTGAATATGATCATATATGGCCATATACAGTCTCATTCATACATGATCATATATGGCCAAAATCCATATATGCTCATATATGATCTCATATATGTTTATATATGTTCATATGTATTTCATATATGTTCATATATGATTCATACATGATTCACATACGCTTATATAGGACCATATATGAATTATTCTTTCCCGGGTTGAACGAAGGAAAATAGATAAATTGTATCTCAAGAGAGAGGATATTGTACATTAGATCAGAATTAAAAATTTTGTGCTATCAATTCAAATATCCTTCATGATGAAAGACTGAAATTCAAATATTATAACAACCCGGGGAAAATTAATTCATATATGGTCGTATATGAGCGTATATGAATCATATATGAATCATATATGAACATATATGAAATACATATGAACATATATAAACATATATGAGATCATATATGAGCATATATGGATTTTGGCCATATATGATCATGTATGAATGAGACTGTATATGGCCATATGTGATCATATTCAATCATACATTATCATATACATCCATATATGGACAAAAAAATGTCACAATTTTACATGGAATGTGATGAAAAATCAGAGGAGAGGGGAGTGAGATCAATGCTGATAGATTCCCCACTTTAATATATGACCATATATGAACATATATGGCCAAAATCCATATATGCTCATATATGAATGCATACATGAATCCATATATGGGTCCATATATGGAATTTTTTTTCCCGGGAATTCATTCAATTTCTATTTGTTCAAAAGGGAAGATGAATTGATCCCTTGAAAACACTCTGAGTTTCGTGTGAAGACCTCAATTCTCATTCAACGTATTGTATTCTTGGGATTCATTCTTGTTATTTATTTATATTCACCCTTGAATGTTGATAATTAATAATAATTAACAATTGAACGTAATAGATACGTTTCACCACAAATCGACCCTCTTCCGGCAATCTTCGTGAGAAGTGAACTTCTGCTCAGACCAGCTATGAGCAATCGGACGAAACAAATGGTAATCAGATGGAACAATATCTGAAGAATACGGCGTGTAGGGTAGAACTTCCTATTTGAGTGTTTCCAGGTATGTTTTCACCGGTTTTGCGACGTGCGGCCGTGCCTTGTCGTGCAGCAAAATGACTAGGTGTATTCACCATACACTCCCACTCACATGCGATGGGCTCCAATAGCACTCTCATTCATGTTGGAGTAATGAAGTAAAACTCCCCGCGGAAACACTTTATTCGGTATGAATTTCGACATGTTCGATGCATTATAAAGTGTTGTTATTTACGATTCAACGAAGGGTTATGTGAAACAATAGACGTCCAGTAATAGCTGTTCCACGATGGACTGATTACTGTAGTATTGGAATACCGTACTACTTACGCCAACTTTTGGAAATCGCTACGAATTGATTCAAACACCCAATAGTGTTGCGAATGAACACTTCTATGTTCACAACAATCATTGGAAGAATCACATTAATGCGATACTTTTTCTGCAGTGAATTGTTCAGACTTACAGTGGATGCACAAAACATTCATTGCACTGCGTAATATTCCTGAACTTGACCCAAATATTCCATACCAATATCACGCAGTTTCATGTTCTCCGAACATTGAGCGCCACATTCTCGTAGGTGAATATTACTCGAACATTGTGGTACACTGCTGACATGAGCGATATCATTCCCGTGAGTAGCACTCGTTGATGAATCAGATGGAAGTGGAAGAGATCGCGTTGTCTCTAATCCTGTGATCAATTGATGGGCCATTCAATGTACAACTATCGTATACATGATGAGTGGACATCGCTTCATTTGTATGTGAAATACTTCACCATGCATTCTCCTTTGTCTTAACTCGACCACTTTGGTTGATGACAGCGATGCCAACTACGGATTTTTCCCCATGGATCGACAAATCATAAGATACCTTCGAATGCACTTCCCAATTAGGGAACCTGAAAAACCTCAGGTTGGCATCGCTGATCGATGCTCATTGGTAAAATTATACATCTTTCCTTGATGTGTGAATATGACTGAATTACTCCATATAATTGGAATAGAAAGGAATGCATATGAAAGTATCGATTCTACGTTTGACCTGATCCCTAGCAATAACACGTACAAAATGCATCTTGGAAACTCTACTTTTCATGTTCTCCACATTTTTTCTTCGACCAACTTGGTTCCCGCAACCTTTTCAATCCACAGCTCCAACATAAGCTTCTTAGGAAACGCATTTCACATTGACATTCCAATCACATTTCCAATAATATATCCTGGCGAAATATATTGTTCATAATTTCAATAATTTTGGAGCAAAGGGTGCTCCAAAGCCGTTAAGGATCCATTATCCTGTAACTCTTGCGGCGTTATTTCTCATCCTGGGTCTACATGTCTGTCCAGAAGTGGTCACCCGTGGCATGTTGGGACTTTGCTGGATTGCGAAATGTTGAGAACACCTGCTTTGTCATCTTCGCAGAGCGACGACCGTGACTCTGTGTTGTTATCGAACATGAGCTCACTCTTTGACAGCAAATTTTCTGTTTTGAATGATAAGTTGGATCATTTCGAAAATAAAATTAAGGAATTGTCAACCGAAGTGTCCAATCTTAATGCGAGAGTTTGTATGCTTGAAAATGGGAGATCCGATGCTAATAATCATTCAACAATTTCTTGTGATGAAGAGGAGTTTTTCAGAGAACTGGAAGATCGTCGGAGTCGTTCTTTCAATATCATGATGTTCAATGTTCCTGAGAATGTTTCTTCAGGTTCTTCCGATCTTTCTGAGGTCAATAAGGTTTTGTCAGCAATCAAACCCGATTGCTGTCATGATATACGTTTTCGTCACTTGGGAAAACCCAATGATAATGAGGTTCGCCCCTTATGTGTGACTTTCCCGTGTAGTCGTACGCCTTTGGATATCATCAGAGGGAAGTCTGCTTACGGGGGCCCTGTCAAAATCTCACTCGATCGGACTCCTCGGCAACGTGCACACTTAAGCAATCTTCGTGATCGTTTGAAAGACCTCAACGACCCGACAAAGACCATCAGATATCTCAATGGTGTACCGAAAATTGTTCCTCTACACAAAACCCGGAATCCATCATCGCAAAAAAACCTGTGACTCGCCCTTTAGTGTACTACCAAAACGTACGTGGCCTTCGTACCAAACTCAATGCACTTCGTTGTGCTGCGGCGGCTTCTGTCGATCATTACGACATTATCATCTCCTCTGAAACCTGGTTGACTGATGGAATTTCATCCTCTGAAATCGGCTTGGATGGTTATACTATACAGGGTGGGGCATTTAAAGTGTCGCGGGCGTTTTTTCCAAAAATAAAATGAGATACGACAAAATTTTTCGGACAAAATGTAGGGTATCGAGGGGGACATCCGATGGTGGCCTTGGCTTCGACCTCAAATCTCATCTTCAAGGGCATTCTGAGGTCAACTCTTGTTTTTTAAATAGCATCTCATATTTTTCACTGCAGATTTGGATTCTAGGTCAAAAACCAAGAAACTTTTGTCTGAACCATTTTCCTGAAATCCGCAAAGATGGCGCTCTAATCGATATTGTTCCATACTGAATCTGACATTAGAATAACTCGAAAACGGAGGGTCTTGGAGGAGAATGTTTCGGACAAAAGTTGTCTGATTCCAAGGGGGACCCCTTGAACTGAAACGGAGGTGATGGGGTATAACAGACAAAACACAACACATTTCAATCGTCTACATCACTTGGATAATTTTAATGCAGTAGATGCTCAAAATGATGGCCTTCGACTCCAATACACATTTCAAAACGTTTTACAAAAGATTGCTGAACTCGTGCTAAAATATCTTCATTGATGCTCGCGCATGCATTGATGATTCGTTGACGCATATTCTCAGGTTTAGTCGGTGCTTGTTGATAAATTGTATCTTTTATGTATCCCCATGAGAAGAAATCTGGAGAAGTAAGATCCGAAGAACGGGCAGGCCAATGAACTGGTCCACGACGTCCTATCCATCGTCCAGGATAATCTCTGTCCAATATTTCTCGAGCTGTGACTGCATAATGGGATGGACAACCATCGTGTTGATACCACATATTCAATCGTTCCTGAATAGGTATGTCTTCAAGTAATGTTGGAAGTACTTGATCTAAGAAATGTCTGTACTTCTCTCCATTTAGCGTATCTGCAATGGAGTACGGTCCAATTACTCGAGATCGAAAAATACCACACCAAACATTCACAGCCCATTGTCTTTGATGCTCTACTTGACGTAACCATCTTGGATTTTCTGTCGCCCAGTGATGCATATTATGTCGATTTACTTGACCATGATTGGTGAACGTCGACTCATCAGAAAATAATATGTTGATGAAGTTGTTATTGTGCATTTGCGCTAGACCCCATCGACAAAACTGTACACGATTTTCGAAATCATCACCGTGAAGGTCTTGATGCAAACAAATGTGATACGGATGGAATTTGTGACGTTTCAGTATTCGAAGAACACTTCTTCGAGAAATTCCCGAATGGAGTTCAATTTCACGAGAGCTCACGTGTGGATTATTGGCTACTGCAGCTAGTACATTAACTTCCGCATTTTCTCCGCTAAAAGTTCTCATTCGATGTCGTTTTTCCCTTGTAACACTTCCCGTTTCTGAGAATAATTTTGTAATGCGTTGAAAATACCTAATGGATGGCGTTGTTCTTTCAGGAAATCGTTCTGCATACAAGTCATATGCTTGTCTGGGGTTCTTATGCACTTCACCGTAAATGTAGATCATATCGATCTTTTCAGAAACCGTGTATCGGATATCCATGATTTTCAATTTGTCATGAACCAAGTAATAATCAAATGTAACTGACAAATTGACTTTCAAAATCGTGAATTTTCACTGAACCCCAGCGTTTGTTTACATCGCGTGAGCTCTGAATGGTGGTAATGTAGACGATTGAAATGTGTTGTGTATTGACAACTTTTGTACGAAACATTCTTTTGCAAGACCCATCGTTTTCGAGTTATTCTAATGTCAGATTCAAAATGGAACAATATCGATTAGAGCGCCATTTTTGCGGATTTCAGGAAAATGGTTCAGACAAAAGTTTCTTGGTTTTTGACCTAGAATCGAAATCTGCAGTAAAAAATATGAGATGCTATTTAAAAAACAAGAGTTGATCTCAGAATGCCCTTGAAGATGAGATTTGAGGTC
The DNA here is from genome assembly GCA_018340375.1 of Gonatopus flavifemur. Taxonomy (NCBI): domain Eukaryota; kingdom Metazoa; phylum Arthropoda; class Insecta; order Hymenoptera; family Dryinidae; genus Gonatopus; species Gonatopus flavifemur. The sequence continues at coordinate 262,710 of JAFFJZ010000074.1, read as the reverse complement.
AAAGCCAAGGCCACCATCGGATGTCCCCCTCGGTACCCTACAACTTTTGTCCGAAAAATTTTCTCGTATCTCACTTTATTTCTGGAAAAAACGCCCGCGACACTTTAAATGCCCCACCCTGTATATAGGAAGGACAGATCTTCACTTACTAGTCATTGTGAGAGAGGGGGTGGAGTTTTGATAGCGGTGAAGAGTGTCATTCCTAGTTTTGAGCTGTTGTCTGTACATACAAACGTTGAGCATCTGTTCATTAAGGCAAGATTGGGAATCTCGGATGTGATTTTTGGAGCCGTCTATATCCCGCCATCATCACCTGCGCATCTCTACGAAGATCACTGTAGGAGTGTGGAAGTTATTCTGAGTGCCCATCAGGATCTTTCGTTTTACCTTTACGGTGACTATAATTCACCGCATGCTTCCTGGCGTATGTCTTGCGCTGAATTATCGTGTGACTTACGTCCTGGAGCATCTTGTAATGAAGTGCAATCAGTTCAGTTTATTTGTGAATATTTTAATTTTTCTAATTTATTCTCAAAAAGTGATATTTGTAATGCTTTCGGGGTCATGCTTGACCTGCTGTTCACAAATGATATTTCTCTAGTTACGAGGTTATCTACTGAATCTCTTCTAGCTTGTGATATTCATCATCCTCCTATTGTTTCTACGCTGAGTATGGATGTAGTCAAGTTTCTTCCTAGTAACAGTGTTTCTCGTTATAATTTCCGTTTAGGTGATTATACTGCTATTTGTAATTATTTTAATCAAATTCCTTGGGACTCACTACTTGAAGGTTTGTCTGTTGATGATGCGACTGAGTGCCTATATGAACATATGTACCATGCTATTGATTTGTATGTTCCTAAGTGTTATTATCGCGGATCTAATTATCCTAGGTGGTTTTCACCCCAGTTGATTGATCTAATACGAGCAAAGAAAGTGGCGCATCGTACGTATAAAATCTCTAATTTGTTGCAAGATTACATTATTTTCTCCGATTTGCGTTCTCAATGTAAAAATCTAGTATATAAATGTTACAATGACTACGTTAGGTCAACTGAATTGCAGATCGCTGATAATGTAAAAGGCTTTTGGAACTTTGTCAACTCACACCGATCCGATAATGCTATTCCTAACAACATGTTCCTAGATGGCGTTTCAGTTAGTTCTGGGCGTGAAATTTCAGATCTGTTTGCTACTCACTTTGAATCTGTTTATGTTTCTCCCAACGATCTGTTGCCTGGTTTCGTATCTAATTTTCAATTGGATATTTCCGATCTTCATATTAACATTGGGGAAATATTTCTTGGGATCAATTCTCTAAGCATCAATAAAGGACCTGGGGATGACGGTATTCCTCCTTTATTCCTAAAATCTTGCAGCTATATATTATCACGACCCTTATGGCTAATCTTCAATGCTTCCTTATCTTCAGGTCATTTTCAAGGCTGGCAGCAGATCTGATGTGAGAAACTACAGACCAATATCAATTATAAGCGTGATTCCAAAATTATTTGAATCTTTAGTAACTGATAAATTATCTCCTCTATGTTCTAGCATCATCTCTGACATGCAACATGGCTTTGTGCCTGGTCGCTCAACAGGCACCAATTTGTCTATTTATTGTAATTATGTTTCGAGGGTTCTGGATGATAACAGTCAAGTTGATACTGTTTATACGGATTTCACCAAAGCCTTCGACACTGTTGATCATAACGTTCTTTTATCTAAACTCAATCATCTTGGTTTCCGTGGTAATATTCTTATTTGGATAAGAAGCTATTTGATGAATCGAACCCAAACTGTCAAAATTAAAAACTTCACCTCAAGGACTATCAATGTTTGCTCAGGCGTTCCGCAAGGGTCGCATTTGGGACCACTGCTTCTTACACTTTTTATTAATGATATTGGCAACAACTCCAAATTTGCGAAGCATTTAATTTTTGCGGATGATTTGAAATTGTTCATGAAAATTTCGTCATACGCTGATGCCATTGCTCTGCAGTCGGATTTGTATGAATTGGAATCATGGTGTTCCTTGAATAAATTGAAGCTGAATATAGTGAAATGTAAAGTTATGAGACCGTCGCGCAAATTGCAGCCCATCACCTTCTCTTATGAGTTGAGTGGCTCAAGCTTGGAGGTTGTGCAGAATATGCTCGATTTAGGTATTACGTTCGATTCCAAGCTTAATTTTACTTTTCACTATCATAATGTGGTGAACACAGCTATGAAGCAGCTCGGTTTTTTGAAGCGTATGTCTGCTGACTTCAAAGAGCCCTCAACATTGATTACGTTATACAATGCTCTCGTGAGACCTAACTTAGAATACGCGACTCACATTTGGTCTCCTCATCATGACAAATATTGTAAACTTATCGAGAGAGTTCAGCATAGATTTTTACGATTTTTGGCTTTCAAAAATCATACCCCCATGGCTATATCCTGCCATGATTATGGTCCGTTCATGGGGTTGTTCAACATGAACACTCTCGAAACTCGTAGAATGATCAATGATTTGGTATTCATTTTCAAAATAATCAATGGTCAAATCAATTGCCCTGAACTTCTCTCTCTCTTAAATTTCAATGTACCCTCCAGGTCTCTTAGGAACCCATTACTTTTCAATGTTCCTATGTTTAAGTCGCAATTCTTTTATACTGACCCAGTAAATCGAATTTGTTGTTTAGCAAATACTTATAGAGATGAGTTGGATTTCTTTTCCGGATCAGTTTCAGTATTCAAGACTTCTGTCTCTAGAGCATGTTCTAGTAGGTGTGTGAGATTGTAATATTCTTATACTCGTTATTTATCCTATACAGGATGTTATATTTTGTACTATGTCTTTTTGTAATCCGTCTGCTCACTTTATATGATTTCTTTTTTATATATTTTTTTTTTGATTTTTATTTTATTTGTTAAATTTTCACTGTATTGTATCAATAATTTGGTCACTAAAGGGCGTTATTGCCCGTTGAATAAATAAATAAATAAATAAATAAATAATTTCTTACATGTTCAAACATTTTCCCAACCCATGAATTACAATCTGTACAGGGCGGAAAACACCTCCCTCCTCACACAGGTGAATCCTGCAGTCGAAATACAATAATTTCCCATTTAGAGAAAATTTTTTGATGCTCAGTCCTCGAGGTATGAGCATTTTGAGATCCTTTTTGTGATCCAGATCATTCGTGAGCATTATGTGATACATACTCGAGCTTGCCATAATCCGCTGAGTTGGAAAACGGCGGATCTCTGGAACGAACATCAAAACATCCTATCATCTTTCAAGTTTGAAGTTATAGCAGTTTGAAATTTTCTGACTTGCAGCCAATCAGAATTCAGCAACTCCCAACGATTGTAGCGCCGAAACAAATGTAGATAGAGTAGTCAAATTTTTTCCAGAGATATGCCGTCCCTAAACTTAGGGAATGGTGTTGAGCAGTGATCCCAGAATGTGAGAGCTGACAGCCCCCACCATCCTGCCGGTGAGACACTGACACTGCATCCTCGGGTGTCCATGTGGAGAGAGAAAGTCCGTCCCCCAGACTCTCTCTCTTCACATGGATGCGATTGGAAGTGGTGTTAGTGTCTCAACGGCAGGATGGTGAGAGCCACCAGCTACCGCATTCTGAGATCACTGGGGTCAAGCTGAAGTATGTCCCATACAATGCTTCCGAATGATCTGGACCCCGAGAGAGAATCTAAAATGCTTATGTCTCGAGAACCAAGCCTCATGAAAATTTTTTTCCAAACAGGAATTAATTGCATTTCGGCTACAAAATTCACCTGTGAAAGGGTCGAGTTGTTCCTGAGACACCCTGTATATCATGGAATTCCATACTTCACAATTCGAATGATATCTCCTTGTGTTTTCATAATTTTTCCAAGGGATTACGTAAGCCTTCTACGTATAACTTTTCTACGAGAGAGTGATCACAATGAGATGTGGGTCTCCATAAACAGTCATAATCCGTTATGGAATCATATGATACCCTTAATGAATATTGTGGTTACTATGACATGAGTGTTTCCACCAAAAACTTCATATTTTCTCGTCAATGATGAATTCATTCAATAATCCATTATTTATTCGTGATCGAAGGGACGATAAACTGCTTAGTACAAGCATTGGATGATGAAAACAAATATGAAGTGAATGATAAAATGAATGATAATCAAAACATGTTCCAAGAAATACATAACTGTATATAAAGAAATATTGTATACGCATAATTCCGGAGGTCATAATAGAATCTTCATGACGGGATAGCTTCTTTGAAATAAAAATGCCAGTGACAGATTTCCCCCTTGATCTTCCAAATACCTCGGAAGTACCATACTTCTGACTTTTGAATCCAACACCATTCTCTAAGTCAGATCACGGGGTACCCCTGGAAAAAAATGAATTCAATTTAGCTTCCTTCGTTGTCGAGTTATAGCGATTTAAAGTTGTTGAATTCTAATTGGCTGGAATGCGACAAATTTCGAACCGCTATAACTCCACAACGAAGGAAGCTAAATTAGATTTATTTTTCTCCAGAGATACCCCGTGATCTGACTGAGTGAATGGTGTTGGATTCAAAAGTCAGAAATATGGTGGTTCCGAGGTATTTGGATTTCTCAAAAGATTAAAAAATGCTCATATCTTCGGATCTAATCTTTTCAGAATTTCATCAAGAATCTGCTCTTAGAAAAGTGTACGGCAATTTTGAATCACCCAGTATGTATATGTTCAGTGAACTTTAATACAGTAGTTTTTAATTCTTCTGTATATATATATATATATTCCAGATGAACCATGCACATTTACTCTCCGATTTTTTCGTGTTTCTTTTATATACCAGTGACACACAAATTTTCGATTTAATCAGACCTCCACCTGGAACAAATGAATTGAGCGATAACGCATCACCTGTCATCAGCACTAATGTCGCTCGATAATATATACAGACCCTCCCAAATTACACAACGCAATCGCGCACGTCGAATACCGGCACTGCACTCACTGCCGTGTGTGATACGGGCTGATCGTACGATGAATCTCACAGGTGAGAAAAATGGGGGTTAGGGTGAGTGTTATCGGCGGATAATTTCACGGGTCGAACTTCAAAGGGGATGGAGGAACGCGGGAATGACAAGAGCCAATCAGCATTTCGGGAGAGAGACTCCAAACGTGGCCGGTATGTCTCTTTTGAGATAGGATTGTTCAGTTGATTAGGAAGTATGTAGCAAAATTCTGCTCATTCCTTGGAGGACTCCATGGTCTTTGGGAGGAATCTGTTTCGCAGGAGTATGTGAATCATGACCTTATTTGGTCACGAAGGAATTATATTTATTCAGAAGAACTGAATTTCATCTGTACACGGAGGAGAAATCACATATGATTTCATTCACATTGAACAATCATGAACTTCTCCCACATTGAAAATTAGGAAATGATTATGCGAGTCATTTTATAAATACTTTTCTCCCTCAAGGATACGATCAGGAATGTTTTCTATAACTTCAAAGAGCGCAATCAGTTATACGGGCTCGTGCAGGTCAAAACAAATGAACAACTGGAATCGATTCACGTATATATATCTCCATCCATATTATCCAAGAATTCAGCTCGAGTAATACAAAGTCGTTCAGATCTCGGATAATGTGGAGTCTCGATTAATCGGAGATCGAATAGTCGAGGTTTCACTGTAATTGATGTGAGATTTTCAGGCAGGTCTAAACGTTTCATTTTCTCCTTCTTTGCTCAGGTCGTTGAACGAGTTGCTACATCAATATTGAATCGATCGGGTCGGTACATGGAGCGAAGAGGTCAGAGATCACCAAGTCTCAAAGTTGGAAATCCCAGCTTTTCGCCTTCTCTACTTAGATTGGTGATGAATAAAACGTTAATGAGCAATATACTGGCGTATGTATTCTGCACCACCGCCATAATCAACTTCACAAGACATGAGAACTCTATTCTGGAATCCAGATTTCATATTCCCAAACCGACTGGACTGTTGTTAGGATTTGGAGATCCATTGTCATCGAGAGTGGTTATCAGTGAGTTATTGAAATCATGAGTTATTTCTTTTTCCCATTCAGGAAGTTGGAATTCATAACTGTATTCATTAAGTTCCCTGATGAATCATTGATCTTCATCATTTTTGATTTGAAGATCTCACGCGCGGGAAAAGTGTTCGTACATCTACCAAGGGTATAGTAGAATGAGCACATGGATGCACCTCCGAGCTGTACCTCTGACGTTAACGTTGATTACCCCATCTTGGGTACCTGCAACCTGAGGAACACAAGAGCTTGAACATGCTCAGAACGTACTTGCGAAATCTTACGAACGTGCTGAGGACCTCCGAACAGGGGGATTCAATTCCATCAGAAATACTCAGTCGCGATTCAGTCCAATTAAGAAGGTCTGAACTGCAAGGGCGCAATGATCACACCAAACTCGGCACAGTAAAATCATCATTGTACGATGATAATTTTCATTAGCCGAGTTTTGGGCGCTCTCGCACTGAAGACATTTTCAATTGAACTAAGTCGTAACTGAATACTCCTGATGAAGTTGAATCCCCCTGCCTCTAAATGAGACTGTTTCGAATGAATATGCACAGCGCCCCTTCATGGAGTATCTGAATGAATTTATCCAAAAGTTACATTCGCACATTCCTTCAACATTCGCAGAATGATAGCATATTTGAAAAACTTCTGTGTCACTCGGGTATGAATCTTTGTCCAATCAGCAAGAGCGGTATAATAACAAACACTCTGTTTCCATGATATGAGAGTAATGAGAATTGGGAGAGAGGGGAGGGTGGGGGGGGGGGGTTGCAGGGACGAGAGATTTGGAGAAATAAGAGGAGGAGCACTGGAACTATCAAGATAAAGAATTTCAATCCCATTCACCGTGTTTCACATACACCGTGGATGTATATTCAGAGCAATGATTCATAGTTGAAATGGAATTGGATGGTAGAATGCAAAATAATCGATTATCCAAAGAAATGTTAGATTAACAAATAACTTTAATAAAACAATTCCAATTCAAAAGAATGCCGACTCTTGACTCGGTTCTTTGTTTCAACGCTGAGATACACAGGGGCATATAATCACAAAAGGTTGCACTTCTCCAATAGAACATTACAAACCTAGTAAATTTATAATTAACGCAGAGCCGTTGCTTCACGTCGAGCAAATCGGAGCAGTGAGACACCGCGAATCACGCATACACTTTTCCACAAATTGTGATCATACAAGCATAGGGCCGTGCACCCCAAACGAACTCAAACAAGGTAGTGATTTCAGCGAAATAACAATTTCACCATAAACTATAATTCACCAGCACACGCGTGAGTGCAAACAAAGAGAGCTCACTGCCCGATACACTACGAATACAGCCAAGAGGCTCGGGAGGACGCTTCGCAACGACTGACTCGAATTCGATCGAATTTGAAACAGATCAAGCGAATACTTGAAGCTAACGAACATTCACGCACACATACTCACTTCACACCTAAGTGAGCGTGACCGAATCACCTTATACAGGCGCGAATTTGAAATCAACCTATTTCCATAACAATAGTATACGTTGGATAGTGCGTAGCTCACCGACCTGATTCCATTCTGGAAGTTGTATATATCAGTGGAATTGCCCCTATTCAACGAAATGTGATACAATCAACCAATTCTGCATGGCTGTTGATCAGAGAGACGGTGAAATTGCCCTCTTATGGCGGCGCCCTGATGGGAATTGAACTCGCATACGGAAAGGCTATGCTATGCACTATCCAGTGTATATGACACATCAGTGATCCAGAGTAACTGTCAGAATCATTCAAAATTCCGTCCCATCCATCGTACCAGTCACCGTAATTGTTTCCTCCTTCCCGTGTATTTCGGTGGATGCGACAACAGAATCGCGTGTATATAGAAAAATAATATTACGAGGAGATGACACTGTCTATCAGAGGGCCATCGGAGCATGTCGAATCGATCTCCTTGCATTAGGGTTTCCGATCTCCAGCCAGGAGATCGATTTTGAGAATCGATTCGAATCGCGAAGAAGTGAATCGAACTCTTGGAAAATCGTCCTCGCAAAGATCGATGTGAGCAAAATCGATCTTCGATTCTTCCTCAAAATGGACTTGATAAATTATTGTGCAAACTTCATCTTATTCGGTAAATTAATAACTTCATAATTAGTTGCAATTATTTTCATTGTCAGTAACCATATTTGCTGATAAATTAATACAATTTTCGGAATATAGAATGTTTTTATAATCTGAACATGAATTACAATATGCAAATGAAATATTCATATCTGTTGATTAATCAATATAATCATAGAATTTATAGAATTTCCACTTGAAACACCAGAGTGATTTGTTAGACGAGTTGTTTTATATTTTCGAAATAAATAAACATTTACACCTTTTCAATGTTGTTTGAATTTTACTTTATATTATACATGAGCATGATAACTGCTCATTGTTGAGTGTTTTGAATCTGATGGAAATATTCATATTTTGAATTGCAAAAAGATTATGGACCGTTCAAATTGTGATGAATCATCATTTCTTCAAATTTTCCATCATGTTAAATAAGAATATGATGATAAGTATTGGATAAATATTGATATATTTCACAGAACACTCTGATCACATGAAAATTTGTCCATGGCTCCTCCCTTCAGTACAGTGGTGAGGTCAGTGAGTGAATTTAATATATTCCCTCCTCATTCCATCCATCTGAGAATGGCTCCAAATAAATTCCGATTGTAATCATAATATCCCACACAGTATTTCGAGTATAAACCGATATCTGAAGACAAATTCAACATGTATTATGCAACATGAAACGATATCTATAAAGTATCTGAAACGAGTTCTTACACGGGAAAAATTAGTCATCCAAATTTTCGTTGACTAGTATGTCACTTTCGGACGGAGCCCAAATTCGAGAAGAATTCGTACACCAAATTTCAATAATTCGTTGACTTTGTCCATTGTTTCAATCATGGAATCCACTTTTCGTTTTTATCGTCGGAAGAATGGAAAGGGTCAACGAATTATTCAAATCCAGTGTACGAATTCTTCTCGAATTTATGCTCCGTCCAAAAGTGACATACCAGTCAACGAAAATTTGGACTACTTATTTTTTCCGTGTCCTTCTAAAAAATTGATACAAGATGTCTAAAAGACATCATCCCAAAAGATAAGTTCTACATCTTTTGGAAGATATCCTTCAGATGTATTCTAAGAGTATGAAATTGTTTGGAAAGAGCTTGAGAATATCTTTTCGTGTTTCATAATACTTCTCAAACATTTCTGAATAGTTTTTCAAGATATTCTGAAGATCCAAAGTGCTGTATGAGATTTGATCTTGAAAATTTGTTTAACCACATCATGGATCAACATAAATTATTACTGAAATTGCCAGTTGATTGAAATTCAATTTTTATCAAGAATTTGTGAGTTATGACATAGTTTTCCACAACTCATTGGAGGTGAAAGGGAACGAATTAAATCCATCCAGTGCATAATATCTCTATGTAATTAAATGAGAGAATTGATTCTCGATCTCAGTACTTCTCCTCGATCTTTGGATCGATCTAGACACATGAAAATCGATTCAAAAAATCGAAGATCGTGCATGAAAAAATCGATTTTCGATTCATTCGAATCGAGATCGGAATCCCTACTTCGCATCATTTTCATGGGAAAGATGAAGACACATCCACACTTGATGCAGCCTATTCACGGCCGTTACGCTCACAAACAAAGAAGGGCCATTGCATATAAAATCACCAGAAAAATGAGATACTGGTTACCACACTATTTTATATTTTCATCATACTTGGTAGGAATCTTCTCTGAGGTGGGAGAAAAAAAAATACACGGCCCTCTGATTCTTATATTCCGTCAGATCAATTTCAGACCAAAGAACACCCTTCGGGAGTGCTGTTTTTGACCTCTTATGTCTGTGACTGCCAATTTTTGGAAATGAAAGATAATTGAACATTCAGGGTGGCATTTTGAAGCTGGAAGATAGCAGTTGCTTTGAAAAATATCAGAAGTGACTCGATAGGTACCCTTAAAAAATAATAATGTACTGAGAAAATGTGTTTTGTTTTACTATTTTCCGTAATTTTCGAGTTACCTGTGTGCCTGTCCTATTCGATGTGACGTGAGGATTTTTTTCTCCATATCAGAACCATACATTGTATGAACAAGAAAACATGCCATTCGACGTTTCGCCCTGCTCTTTGTAAGAACATTTTCAACTCGGAATTTGTAAATTTTTGAAAACAGCATATTTTACGGTTCAAACTTGAGATGTGGGGTGAATGATGAAAATTTGATACTTGCAGGAAAATTGGGCCTCGACTTGAACTCTGAGAATATCAAGCCTTCGTTCCATGATTTTTATCAGTTCAATAATTATGGACAGTTAAACACCGCCAAAATTACTAAATTTCATCATCATCATTCATCAATCAATCATGAACGATACGTTAATATATTGTGACGTTTCGATATCTGGAACGCGTCGGTATATGAAGATACCACTTATCAAAAGCCCCCTATGATGCCTTCAGCTCGCTGGATCTCCAGAGTTCTTTCAATATTCAGAGGGAAACGCGGACCACAGATTGATAAATCAAGACTCAGATTTGAATTTTGAATAAATATATCCTTTTCAATATAGGATCTTTAGAGAGGGAGGAAGACGCCGATGGAGAAGAATTGAGATATTCAATTTTGAGATCAGAATTCGACAGGGCTTCAAAAGGATTGAAAAATAATGAAGCGCCAGGAATAGATGACATAAGTGCGGAGCTTGTCAAAGCCTCCAGCCAGAGAACTCGTGATGCACTGTTTGGATTGGTCAGAGATATGTCCGAGAGAGGAGAAGTACCGGAAGATTTCCAGAAGAATGATATTGTCACCATTCGAAAAAAAAAGCGGGCAAATGCGAGAACTACACAACGACGAGTTCAACTTCACAAGCCTCGAAAATCCTGACAAAAATTATATGCGGGAGAATAGAAAATAAAATAGGGAGTAGATTAGCAGAAGATCAGTTCGGTTTTAGGAGAAATAGGGGAACGCAGGAAGCTATATTAGCACTCAGAACAGTAGTAAAGAAAAGTCTAGAGTTGAAAAAGTCGGTGTATATAGGTTTTGTAGATATATAAAAAGCATTCGATAATGTTGATTGGGAGAAAATGTTCACGATTGTGAAAACAGTAGGAATTACTTTCAAGGATAGGAGAATAATATATGAATTATATAAGAATCAAACTGCGATAATAGGAATAGAGGGTCAAAAAGGAGAAGCACAAATTAAAACAGGGGTGTGACAAGGATGCTCACTATCGCCATTGATTTTCAATTTGTATACAGAAGAAGCGATGAACGAAGTGAAGGAGCGAGTGCAATTGAAATAACAGATTCAAGGTGAAAATGTGAGCATGTTGAGATTTGCGGATGAAATAGCTGTATTAGCTACGAGTGGTGCTGAGTTAGAAAATACTCTCAACACTATGAAAAAAATATGACTAGACAAATATTGTATGAATATAAATAAGGACAAAACAAAATTCATGATTTGTACAACAGCGAAAACATCAAAAAGAACGGAAATCAAAATAGATGCAGAGATAATTCAGCGAGTCGAGGAATTCAAATATCTGGGAAGCATAATCACAGAAAACGGTAAAAGCGAAAGAGGTATAAGAGCGAGAATACCACAAGGGAAACAGGCTGTCCACCAAAAGAAACAGTTACTATGTTCGAAGAATATTAGCTTCGCAGTAAGGAAGAAATTCTTGAAGAGTTACGTTTGGAGCACAGCATTATATGGTTGCGAAACTTGGACCATCGGACAAACGGATCAACGAAGACTCGAAGCTTTTGAAATGTGGTGTTATAGAAGGAGGGGATAGATAGGATAGAGGAGGAGGATAGAGGAGGATAGATGCTGAGAGTGAAGTGGATAGAGGAAGTAAAAAATGAAGAAGTAATTGAGAAGGTAGATGAAAAAAGAAGTCTTTTGAGACAGGTCGTTAAAATAAGAAGTAATCTCATAGGACACACATTAGGGCATGATGGTTCACTGGAAATAATATTGGAAGGAAAAATAAATTGTACAACTCGCAAGGGTAGACCTAGATTAGGTTATATGAAGCAAATTATACAAGATAAGGGTTGTCGTGGATATGCAGAAATTAAGCGGTTAGCGGATGATAGGAAGGGGGTTGGAGGATTCCATCAGGCCAGTCATGAGACTGATTACTTCATGATGATGAAATATGTCTTCATTACATAAAGTGAGCCAAATCGACGAGGCTGTTCAAGAAACTTGTTCGTTATAATAATCAATCTCAATCCTACATAAAAGTTGAATTGTTATGAACAACCTCGAAAGTTGAAGTGTTACACGAGATTATTAATTCAACAATCCTATTAGTCCGGACTTCCTATTGGTTCACCCCTAATACGTGTGTACCCGAGATTTATGACGTATGACGCGCGAGTGTTTTTAGATCGTCCGGGATCTAACGCAAATAACTGTAATTCTACGCGAATCTAACGGAACATGATTTTAACGGGTTGGGCTAATCGCCTCTAGCGGTGATCTTCCGGAGAATGGCCGTATGAGTGTGGCCCTAACGGCGAATAGCCATAAGAAGGTGGCTCTAGCATAATTTAGCCGTGAGGAGGTGGCTCTAACAGCATTTAGCCGTGAGAAGGTGGCTTTAACGGAATTTGAACCACGAAGAAGGTGGAACCAACTTCCCCATCGGCCCTGAGCAAAAGCTAGGATTTCGCGATGGAACGCACCGAAATCGTCAACGGAATACGATCACAAAGTGACCGGACAGTCCCGACTCCTATAATAATTGAAAAGTGCTTACCAGAAGGAGATACCAAGCTGGCTGTTCCCAAGCAGCAGAAGTCGAGAAGTGAGGAGATGCTCTTCTGCTCTTCATATTATGACCTGCTAGGAATAACTTCCACCGTGTGGAACACTAGCGATCATAGCGGTCCTTGGAGTTCGTCACCACCATATAGGTGTGTCTCTTTCTATTCCGTACTTCTCCTATGTTATTCACACGCTTGCGAGATGCGTTCCAAGACTCAACATGGTTGCCCGTGTCTGTTTATCATTTGTCACCTCGAGGTGCAGATAACCGCGAATTTTACCCGCATATCATCTACTTCGCGATTGCTGTGTCTACTCCGGTTTCTGGCGTGGTTGCGTTTGCGAGTACGTTCCACTCTGGTGAATTTTTCTTTTTCTTAATCATTTTTTTCCATTATAATGATCATACAGGTTGGTTGAAAAGTTTTGAAAGCGACACCTATCAACCAGTGCAGGAATCAAAATTCATACGCTATTTTCATATTTCATCCTTCATTCGAACACACACACAGTTTTATCCCGATCTGTCAATCCATTCTTTGTTTACAAGCCATTTGAAGTTGACGTGTCAGTGTATTTTGTGAGAATGGAAAAATCCGAATATCGTGCAGCGATAAAATTCTTTGTTTTGGAAAGTTTATCAGCAACAGAAATTCTTACTAGAATGGAGAAAGTGTTGAAGGGATTTGCTCCTTCATTTCCAACTGTACATCGATGGGTTTCAGAGTTTCAACGTGGTCGTACAAGCGTTAAGAATCAATCATGTAGTGGACGTCCAAAAAGTGCAACGAAATCAGACATCATTGAGCAAGTGTATGATATTGTTTGTGAAGATCCGAGTTTGACTAAGTGTGAAATTGCTGATATCATAGGCATCTTGGATGGACGAGTACTCCATATTTTACACGACGAATTACATATGAAAAAGCTTTTTGGAAAGTTAGTGCCGCATTCGTTGACAATCCAACAAAAACTGAATCGACAACAAATTTCTTCGCGTGATTTGGAGCGTTTCGAGCAGAATAAGACCGATTTTTTGCGTCGTTTCGTAACTGTGGACGAGACTCGGATCTACCATCATGATCCTACACTGAAACAAGAACGTTTACAGTGGACTGTAGCTAGTTGTTCAGCTCCAAAACGGGTGAAGTCAGAACGATCGGCAAAAAAGGTTTTGGCATCGGTTTTTTGGGACGCAAAAGGGGTTTTGTTGATTGATTATCTCAAGAAAGGTAAAACAATTACCTGTGAATATTATTGCAACCTTTTGGACCAGTTGGGCGAAAAAATTCGTGAAAAAAGACGCGGTTTACGGAAGAAAAAAATCATTTTTCATCAAGACAATGCACGTGTTCACACAAGTGTTCTAGCGATGGCCAAACTGAACGAATTGAAGGACGAATTGCTTGAACACCCACCGTATCCACCAGATACGGCTCCCTCCGACTATTACCTCTTCAGAAATCCGGGACAATTCCTTCGTGGAAAGCGTTTTTCGTCGAATGAAGACGCTATTGCAGCTGTGGAACAGTATTTTGCGGAGCTTCCTGAAAATCATGACAGAGATGGTATGAAATTATTGGAGGATCTTTGGAATAAGTGTGTTGAAGTTGAGGGAGACTATATTGAAGAAAAAAAATGATTTCATCAAAAAATACACATTCTTTGATTTTTGCTTCCAAAACTTTCCAACCCACTTGTAATCATGAACTAATATGTTGATTTCTTTATTTTTCAGGTGAATATGCAACGATGTGCCCGTGTTCCTGGTATGAGTAAGCCTGTATTGTGCCTTACCTCTTACTAGGTGTGTAAGTATGAAACCGGAATTTTTGTTCAGAAAAAACACGTTCATTGTGATGATATGATACAAAGTCACTTATTCAAAGTATTGTCCGTCGCTATCTATACATTTTTCCCATCTCTCTGGCAATCTTTCTGGATTCCGTGCCAAAAGAACTGTTGCTCTTTCGAGGCAAACCAGTCATCGAGCCATTTTCGTACATCTCCGTAAGAAGTGAAGCGCTGCTGAGCAAGGGCGTGTCCCATCGATGCGAACAAGTAATAATCGGATGGGGCAAGGTCTGGTCAGTAAGGCGCGTGCTGAAGAATCTCCTAACGCAACGACTCTATCGTTTCCTCGACCTGTTTTGCTTTGTGTACTGGTGCATTGTCACGCAGCAAAATCCCCTTGTGTTGTCTTTGTTGGTATTCTGGTCGTTTTTCACGCAAAACTCGATCCAAATTGATCATTTGTTGTCGGTAGCATTGAGTATTGACAGTTTTCCCAGGTTTCAGTAGCTCGTAGTAGATCACGCCCTTCTGACCCCACCAAACACACAGCATTGTCTTTCGTACGTAGCGGTTTGATCTTGCCATCGATGTTGATGGTTCACCCAGAGTAACCCACGACTTTTTGCGCTCAGGATTCTCGGAATATATCCACTTTCCATCGCCAGTCACAATTCGATGGAGAAATGACTTCCTTTGGAACCTGGCGAGCAGCATTTCGCATGATGTTTTGCGGTTTTCTTGCTGTCTTTCGTTGAGTTCATGTGGAACCCATTTCCCCACCTTTTGTATCTTTCCCATGGCTTTCAACTGAAGGGAGATGGCTCCTCGGGTCACCACTCACTGATCCGCCAGTTGTTGTTGTATTTCAGCGTCGTCTTCGTCCAACAAGGCTTGCAGGTCAGCAAGACCAGCGTCTTCAAACTTTTTCGCTGGTCTTCCACGTTCTTCGTTCCTGACGTCAAAATCACCACTTTTGAACCGTCCGAACCACTCGAAACACTGTGTTTCACCGAGAGCATGCTCACCAAACGCCTCCACAAGCATTCGATGCGATTCGGCTGCGGTTTTCTTCGGATGAAAACAGAAAAGTAGTGCTGTCCACAAATCGTAATTTTTTGGCACGAAACTCGTCATGTTTATCTCTAATGAACTAATGCTACTGAATGAAACTCGTGTTATTGTGAGTTGGGAATCTTTGTCGGATATCAATACAATAACAAGACACCGCCGACGTAATGTGTCGGTAACTGCATCGACATCTAGCGCCACTTATGGGCAAATTCCGGTTTCATACTTACACACCTGGTATATTCAGCGTACGATGCTCAATAATATATTATTTCATGTACATTACTTATGTTCTAGTGCCAGGAGGCTTTCTCCCCTCAAGAGAAGTATTTCCTGATTGCGTTACCCTTGCAATGCCCCTAGGTAAGTATTTTAGTTCACACATAGACCAATTTAATCATTATCAAACTCTTTCCGTTGCTTACAGGTATTGTCGTCTCGCTTGACGGGAGACGTGGACTCATATCAGACAATCAAGGGTATGCCTTGAGGTAGCGTTGCTTATGCAATGCAATCGAGGTAAGGGATATCGTCCCTTTTTACAATTATTCCACCAATATTGATTGAATTTATATCTGACGGGTTTAAAATCTAGATGAAAATCGTCACAATATGTATACAGAGTGTCCCATTTGAATCTTTCAATGCAAATATCTCAAAAACATGCATCTTAAACCGAAAGTACTTCATACCAAAGTTGTTATACAAAGAGAGGGCCACAAAACAACGATATCAGTTTCATCATAGATGGCGTTATGATCGATCAAAATGGAGTCAACATCATTTTTTTAAACGGGAACCCCCACTTTCTATTGCATATCTTGATTCTACGCAAAAAACTGAGTAAGTTCTGCTCCAAACGTTTTTCCAAATTTTTGAAGATGGCGCCACAATCGATGGAAAATAAAGTCTATGAAACAATATGCGGATATCTTGTGGAATGCATCCAAGAGGCGAAATATCTCATTCGAATGTTGTTGTTAACACAATGGCGATATCAGTTCCATAGTAGATGGCGCTGTGGTCAGTGAAAATGAGGTCAACTTCAATTTTTCAAAAGGAAACTCTTACTTTTCATCGCATATCATGAGCTAAGTTCGTTCACTGGTGTCCCAAGTTACCCCAACTTACTCCAAGTATATTGGATTCGCGATTTTCAATTATAGAAACGAAATAATTGGTTTGGTACAAGTTGGAGCAACTCACAGCACGTAGAACGAATGAACCTATTATTCTACGCGAAAAAATGAGAAAGTTTTGTTTGAAACATTTTTCCTAAATCCTTGAAGATGGAAACGGTGGGAAATGAGGTTGATGAGAAAGTTTTACTTCATTTCGTGTAAAGCAACGCTCAACTCTCGAAGGTTTTGTTTTCATCTTCCGAGGATTGCGGTGTAACAAATTCCCATATTACCCCCTCCCCCTCCTCCCCCGCTTATCAGTAGGCCGTCGGCATTATCGTTACCCAATGTGCACCCCGAAGAGGTTGCGCGATCGGACTTTGCACATCATTATCGCCCTAAGAAGGGCGGATTGTCTAAAATGGATTGCCTAGGTTTGCTCTCGAGACTTCACAAGAAGTTCAAAATGACCACCGTTTTGCTGATGACAAAGTCTAATTCTTTTATGGAAGTTGAGCACAGTTGTTTGCAACACAGCAGGTGTTATTGCTGCGCATGCTCTGCTCATTTGAATTTTCATGTCATCGCGCAACATTGGATTGAAGTCATTTACGATGTTTTGGACATTACATTTGTTGTGTTTTGTGTTCGATTTCTTCTCTTAAATTTATTATTGTTCTGATTTGTTTCATAGACTTTATTTTTCATCGATTGTGGCACCATCTTCAGAAATTTAGAGAAACGTTTCAAGCAAAAGTTATTCAGTTTTTCGCGTAGAATCAAGATATGCGATGAAAAGTGGGGCTTTCTGTTCACAAAAATGATGTTGACCCCATTTTAATCGATCATAACGCCATCTATGATGAAACTGATATCATAGTTTTGCGGCCCTCTCTTTGTATAACAACTTTGGTATGAAGTACTTTTGGTTTAAGATGCATGTTTTTGAGATATTCGCATTCAAAGATTAAAATGGGACACCCAGTATACACACATAACATACTTTGACAATGACATCGTGAATAAGGAATTTTGAATCTAAATACCTCCGAAAAACCGATTTCTTTCAAAAACTGCCATGTTTGAGGGATTAGTTCTTCTGATATCGTGACATCTGATGAAGAGAAAAAAAAGTCATCCCCAATGGAAGATGTTTATAAGGCACCAATCGGTATTCACGAAATTTTTTTTTCATTTTTGTATTGAGCTGCCACTTCATCACTGAAGTGATGAATGTTTTTGGAGGTTGGATAGTTTTGTTTGAGATAATGGACGAACTCAATTTGAAATTAATAAAAAGACACAGTATTGTGAATTAGACAAGCACTAATTACGCACAATGTTTTTGTCGCAATTGAACCATCTTTTTTAGGATGAATTACAAAAGGATGTAGAGTTGCTTGATTATCTGTCCAGTGGAATGACTGTACTTCATCTCGCACTATGAAAGTGTAATTTTCTGAACAATCAACCAATGTTATACACTCTGTACCGTCTGGCAACCCTTCTTCGAGATTCCTCAGGTGTTCTGTTTGTTTTTTGGTAATCAAATGATTAGACTTCAGGGCAAATCATTGTTCTTTAAAATCATTCATGAATTCGTCGATCAGCTTCACTACTGTCATTGGATTGCAACGATCAGCCTATATAGCACAAATGTCTCAGTAATATCTCCAGAATATTCTGACAATATTACAATGTCTCCAGAATATTCTGGAGATATTACTGAGACATTCGTGCTATGTGGGAGTAGACACCCATTGCTTGAAAATTATCTCAAATGGTAACTCATTTTCATCACATATTTCAGAACCAATCACATCTATTTCTGGACATTAATCACAATGAGATCACATGCAGTCTTCGTCGAAATCATCACAAACAATTTTTCCCAGTAATTCTTTGTATGTTAATTTAGTTTGGCACGCTGATAATCATCAGTTTAAATCAATTAAATGATCAATTTTAGGTCTTGATGATTTAAGCAAACACACACTGAATGTGTGCCATTTGCACCTGCTAAAAGACAGCTCTTCGGTCGTGATGAAGCAAATAGTTGGGAGCTTATATTCAAGTGTGGATAACTTCGCTTCAATTTTATGTAAATGTTTCCCAGATTGAAAAGTATCAATCGTTTTTGTTCCTCCGACTTCGCACCGTTTTCATTACGTACGGATACACAATCTTTTCGACCTGGCATCAACCTAGTAATTTCACCATCCTGATAAAAATTTTGAACTGTATTTGTGAGTTCTTTAGTTCATTTCCGCCCACTTTCTTTCCTCTATACTTTTGGTAATATGTCAGATTTTTCTCGAAACTTTCTTGCGTTTCTGACCAGATATTCGCTGCATTCAAATTCCGCCCGTATCTTGAGGATTATCCATTTTTTTGGTAATGAACTCAAAATTTGATACTGTCCAACAAATGTATCCGCAGAAATTTAAGCATAACTGATGATGTCAGAAGAACTCATTGCTCAAACACCATAGTTTTTGGGAGAAATTGGGTTTCTGGAGGTATACACATATACACATATGCAATGTATACCCACATCGCACACAATGTCTCAGCGATATTCCCAGAATATTATAAATGTCTCATTTGGAATATTCTGTTTGAAATATTTCTACGATATTATATGAATATTGTGTGTACAATATTTCGTATAACATATTCTGACAATTTTCCAATTGAAACATTGTATATCTGATATTTTGCAATGTTCTCAGAATGTACGATCAGAAATGTGTGAACTTCGTTGCAAATGAAATATTGTGAGAATATTCTAATAGTCATATCCTTTATTCAACCCATTGATGCCCATTGCAAAACTGCTCAGCCCACGGGAAATGTAACTATTGGAAATAGGATATCTAGATGTAGGATAAACATCCGCATAAAAAAAAATTGTCCACTATTTGTTTGAACAATTATTGTTTGAACAATTTGTTGGGAATATTAATTGACGTGAACGAAAACCCTGGGATCGTATTCTACAGAAAATTTCATGCAAGAAACGATGTTTCGGAAAATTCTTAGTCATCGCAATTGTTGTAAATAAAAATTATGAACAATTTTGAATTCTTCATACACGTTGGTGCCCACGGCGAAATTATTCGGCTCACGGAAGGAGTAATTATTGGAAATAGGATATCTAGTTGGGAGATAATCATCCGCAGGAAACAATTTTTCCTACAATTTGTTTCAACAATTATTTTTTAAACAATTTGTGGAAAATATCAATTCAAGTTGATGAAAATCCTGGAATCATATTCCACGAAAAATTCCATGAAAGGATCGGTGGTTCGGAAGATTCTTGGCCATCGCGATTGTTGCGAATGAGAAGTATAAACAATTCCGAATCCTTCATCACCGTTTGCGCCCACAGCGAAAGTTCTCAGTTCATGGGAAAAGTAACGGGTGGGGGATGAATCAACGAAAATCAAAATCAACGAAACGAAAAATTCCCGCAAGTGTGAAGTTGGCTATTTATGTGATATATAATGGAGTTAGTAATAAAATATGGATTGAATAAAACGAAACATTGATCATATTTCGAAGCAACACAAACCGGAATGGTACCAGCGTACCAGCGAGAATCAAATTCATAACTCGGAACAATCAAGTTGGTCATGAGGTTATGTGTTTTGTTTTAACTAATCACTGTTTTTCATGTTTCGTTTTATTCAATCCATATTTTATTACTAACTTCATTATATACCACATAAATAGCCAAATTCATACTTGCAGTAATTTTTCGTTTCGTTGATTTTGATTTTCGTTGATTCATCCCCCACCCAAAGTAACTAGTTGAATCAGGATATTTTACTGAATGGTGGGATTGATCGAATGGAGAAATATCATATGATCCGAGAAGATCAAAATATGAGTGATTGTGTTGAGAATAATTTTTAGTGAAAAAAGGGCTCAATCTAATTTTTTATGTACAACAATTGCGATAGCTGAAAATTCTCCGACTCACCGTTTCTTGCTTGAAATTTCCCGCCGAATACGATTCCGGAGTTTTCATTTACGTAAATTGGTATTTCCAACAAATTGTTTGAACAATAATTGTTCAAGCAAATTGTAAAAATTTTTTTTCCTGTGGTTGTTCATCCTCCAACTAGATATCCTTTTTCCAATAGTCACATTCCCATAGGCTAAGCAGTTTCGCTATGGGCATTAATGAGTTGAGAAACATAAGAGTAAAGAAAAAACGTGAATTCAAAAATGTGGTTTCAAAAGATTCTCAATCTATTAGTTTATATTGCACAAAAATGGATTTTCCAAAAATTGTTCAGTAGCCCGCACCAGGATTTTTTTTCGTCTCAGAAAATTCTTAGTCATTTAGTTTACAATGATTTGAAGGAACTCATGATTTTCATTCAGAATATTATTTGAAATGTATGGAAATTGCTTGCGATCAATTATTTATCACACACTCTGTCTCACGACCTATTCATTCTCCGTTTAGGAAGATTCTGAACTGATTGGTCTGTATCTTACAGAAATGAATTTTTCAAAAATTCTCATCGATCTGACCCAATACTTCGTAAAATTTACAAGTTGAGGTCGAAAAAAAACCTTTCTTCCCCTTATTCATTTTTCATTTCAGAAGATTCTAAACCGATTGGTCTATATCCCACAGAAACGAATTTTTCAAACTCTCATCACGATGATTACAATGAATGGCAATTTGAGAAGATTTACGTCATCTCGGATATTCGCTGACGTGATAGAGTCTTTGACTCTCACTCGAAGGATCCGGGTTCAATTCCTACTGGAGGGACTTTCTCATAATCGACTTTTACTATAGGTTTTTTCCTACACAACGTCGTCCTGGTCAAGCTCACTCAACATTTGTAGAGGTAAACTTTGAAGAAATTTTTTTCCGACTAAAAGTACTATTCTGTGAATTTGTCAATATACGTTGTTTTTGAATTTTTTTCGGTACAGAATATCGCTGGAATGATCTCAGCAATATTCCAGAATATTGCAAAGTAGGTGACATGAGACATTGTGGAGATATTCAGTATCTCTGAGATGATCACTAAAATATTGGAAATTCCAAATGTAATATTCTGGAGATATTGCTAAAATATTTTGTGCTATGTGGGTACATTCGAACATATATCCTGGAGGTATATATATCCATATATTTATATACATCAACGTATTGTTCGTGAAAATTCATTCAATGAATGATGAAAATAAATGTTAGTGAGTTTAGGTACATTAAACTCACTATAATCACGACACTGATAAAAATCATGGAACAAGGGCTTGATATTTTCAGAGTTCAAGCCGAGGAACAATGTTCCTGCAAGTATCAAATTTTCATCATTCACCCCACATCTCAAGTTTGAACCGTAAAATATACTGTTTTCAAAAATTTACGAATTCCGAGTTGAAAATTTTCTTACAAAGAGCAGGGCGAAACGTCCAATGGCATGTTTTCTTGTCCATCCCATGTATGGTTTTGATATGGAAGAAAAGATCATCCCTCACATCGAATAGAACAGGCACACAAGTAACTTGAAAATTACGAAAAATAGTAAAAAAACAACCATATTTTCTCAGTACACTATTATTTTTTAGGGGTACCTATCGAGTCACTTCTGATATTTTTCAGAGCACCTGCTATCTTCCAGCTTCAAAATGCCACCCTGAACGTTCAGTTATCTTTCATTTCCAAAAATTGGCAGTCACAAACATAAGAGGTCAAAAACAGCACTTCCGAAGCGTGTTCTTTGGTCTGGAATGGACCTGACGGAAAATAAAAATCAAAGGGCCGTGTATTTTCTCTTCTCTCACCTCAGAGAAGATTTCTACCAAGTACGACGAAAATCTGAAATAGTGCAGCTTCAGCGACCTGGTGATTTCATATGGAATGACTCATAAGCAAAATCGAAAAAAACCTACACAAGAATTCGTCGTCAATTTGTCGCTCATTCAGAACACTCATTACGAATTCGTTGCTCTTCAGGATTTCGAAATAATGAAGAGGATTGTTCCGCTGACACAATCTTGGTTCAGAGGGTTGAAGAAAAAAAAAGGATTCCATAGGAATTTGTCGCTTTCCTGTGGCTCTTATACGTTGAGGAGGATTCAATTCGTTCATCGGTTGCGGAGATATTCAATATTCCAAGTTTGAGGATTGGAATACTGGATTACAGCGAGATTCGGTGGGAGAATATGATGGTCAAAGGCATATTGACGCAACACAAAATGCAAACAGATATCCAAGAGGTAAAGTTGGGACTACGATCCGAAAGAAACGGTTGCATGAATGTCACGTAAAAATTACATAACGTAAAACCGAAATTACGTAGCACGGTACTCACATGCAGTCAGGATTTCCAAGTCATTCACGCGACGATACGAGAAACGATATTACAATTGCCAATGAATTTGGAGAATCAATTCGGTATGTGACCATCATGTAACATGCAGGTAACAGACTGGTTCATAGCACTTCCTGTCACTGATATGCAGGGGTTTTAGAATTCATCATCCGGATTCCTTTGGTGTATTCTGGAACCAAAATGCAATCACTTCCCGTTTGGAAAAAATTGTTTGAAAGCTTAGTTTTTGAGCTATGAGCATTCTTATATTTCATATCCGAATAACTCGAAAGCATTATGTTTTACATTCTCGAGCCTAACATCATTCTCTAAATTGGGAAACGCCGGATCACTGAGAAAAAAATTCAATCATCCTATCATTCTTTGTTCCGGAGCTATAGTAATTCAAACTTGATAAATTCTGATTGGGTGAAAGCCAGGACATTTCAAATCGCTGTAGCTCCGAGAGGAAGAATGATAGGATAATTGAATTTCCTTTTCAAAGATCCAGCGCTTTCCAACTGAGAGAACGGTGTTAGGCTCAAGAATGTAGAACACAATGCTTTCGAGTTATTTGGATTTGGAGGAAAATCCAAAATTATTGCTCTTATTGCTCAAAAACTAAGCCTCCAAAACAGTTTTTTCAAACAGGAAAAAATCACAGAGATCCGGATGATGAATTCTGGAAACACGCTGTATATCAGTGGCAGAAAATGCTATGAACCACTCTGTTACCTGTATGTTTCACGTTGTGTGATTTTTATGTACCATTCATGCAACCGTTTCTTTCGGATCGTAGTCCCAACGTTACCTCTTGGATATCTGTTTGCATTTTGTATCGCGTCAATATGCCTTTGACCATCATATTCTTTCACCGAATCTCGCTGTAATCCAGTATTCCAATCCTCAAACTTGAAATATTGAATATCTCAGCAACCGATGAACGAATTGAATCCTCCTCAACGTATATCAAGAGTTGGGGTGCACACGATATTCTCGTCGAGACTGAAGAAGAATCGATCATCTTAATACAGACAGATGTGATGGAGAGGGAAAATCGACTCGGTCGACCAAATGCTGGCACCACTGGTCAGGACCAGGGTCAAATCAAGGTCAAACATCTCAATTCGGGAGACATAATTTTTTTGGCCCTGGATTCCGAACCAGCGGGGAATTTTACATCCAAATACACTTTGACATTCAAATAAAAGTGGTATTTGCACGTCATATTCAGGTCATATGTAGGTAAAATCCTGTTTTTGAACCTTTTTTTCGATATTAGGCTAAACAGGCTCTTGTATTGGTTGACTTTGACGTTTTTGGGGGTCGGAGATCACGATTCCTGGGTCCATATGACCCCATCACTTCAGGATCAAGGTCAAATCCAGGTCAAACATCTCAAATCGGAAGATATAATTTTTTTTACCCCGGATTCCGAACCAGCGGGAAATGTTACATCCAAATACATTTTGACATTCAAATTAAATTTATATCTGCAGGTCATATGAAGGTCATATGTAGGTGAAATCTTTGTTTTGAATGTCTCCCCTGATATTGGCTAGGCAGGGTCTCGGATCAGTTGACTTCTATGTTTTCGCGGTCGCAGATCACAATTTCGGGGACTATATGCCCCCATCACGTCACAATCGAGGTCAAATTGAGGACAAACATCTTCACGTCCGGATCTGGGCCTGAACGGCCGAGATTGAAAAAAATGATATCCTTTGATGTGAAGATGTTTGTCCTCAATTTGACCTCGATTGTGACGTGATGGGGGCATATAGTCCCCGAAATTGTGATCTGCGACCGCAAAAACATAGAAGTCAACTGATCCAAGACCCTGCCTAGCCAATTGCCTAGCTTTTCCTTTTAGACATTGCAATCACTTGTTATCCACGTTTCGTGACTACATCTGTGAACCTGATGAAGCATGGAGATTTGAGAGGCTGACAAGATTGTTGTTTACCTCACAAGTTACTGATTCCTAGGGGTGTGCAAGTGATGATTTTCTCGAGTCGAGCCGAATACTTGGAATTCATCAAACAACAATCAAACAGTACACAACAATCTTGTCAGCCTCTCAAATCTCCATGCTCCATCAGTTACACAGATATAGTCACGAAACGTTGGTAACAAGTGATTGCAATGTCTCAAAGGAAAAGTGGTATTGACGAGGAAAAAACTCGACAACCTGAAGTTGAAATTTGGGAAAATGACGATCATTACGATGTTTCTGTGATACCAGATGTTGGAAATTCCGGGAATCTGATTGTTCTCCGGATTCAAATGATGCCGCTCCAGGTTAAGATGATCCTGTTATGGATCTTGGTCCATTGAAATGTTTCAGAACAGTCTTTAATTCCTACACCGATTCGCAAAAAAAATTAGAAGAAAATCACGTATTTGATTGGATTGATGGTGGAAAGAAATACATGGGAAGTTTAGAAAATGGAATATTTCTCAGGAATGACGACCGCAAAAAAATTGTAAACAGCTCTTTGACTGAAATTTTGGAATTTCCCTTTTCACATGAAGTGAAACAATATATTATCGTCTGTACGCAATTCAATGGGTATGATCTTCCCTTGGATGACTTGGA
Organism: Gonatopus flavifemur; assembly: GCA_018340375.1. NCBI lineage: Eukaryota > Metazoa > Arthropoda > Insecta > Hymenoptera > Dryinidae > Gonatopus > Gonatopus flavifemur. Next base: position 236,851 of record JAFFJZ010000074.1, on the reverse strand, counting down.
AAGTTCATTGGAATCATAGTTTCCAGTTGTTGCAACAAGAGATTGGCTCGACGAGACTATTGGTCTAGAGATGAATTTTTGCGAGCCGAACCAGTAGCTCCATGTATGGGTGTGAAAAAGTTCGAAAAAATCAAGTCCAATATAAAACTTTATAAACCGGGCGATGAGGATAAGGAAGATAAAGTTTGGCGAGTAAGAGTTTTGACAAATATTTTGAAAAAAAATATTTTGCAATTCGGTTTTCTTCCATCAGCTTCATCCGTGGATGGAATGATGATCAAGTATCACGGACGGTGCTCTTCGAAAAAGTTCATCAAAGGTAAACCAATTGGATTTGGTATCAAAATGTCGGGTCTTGCTGGTGCTAATGGATATTTATTCGATTTCGATATTCACTGTGGTAAGAATCCAAACTGCAATATCTTACCTAGAAGTGCTCTTGGTAGCCGCGTTGTTGCCAAGACTGTTACATAAGAACAAGAAAAATGTGCGAAACGTGTAATTTATATTTTTGCGAGACTTGTTTTGAATTAGCGCATCCACACAAAATGTGAAATCGGAGAAGCTATGAAAAAATGGAAAAATAACAAAAAAAACTTTAGAAAAACTACAAAAAATTTAAAAAAATTAAAAAACCTATGAAAAATGAGAAAAATACTAAAAACTATGAAAAATGATCAAAAAAACATAAAAATATAGAAAACCATTGAAAAAAAAAGTTCTCTTTTATCGTTCACTTTCCCGTGATGAGGACCAGGCAACGCTGTAGAATTTAAATACAGTGGCAAAGTAACGATTCCATACCAATGTTGGAGCTTTTATTCTGTTTATACATAAAAAAAAAACAGTAAATTGTAACATGTTATTGGAAACTGACGGCTAGGAGGAACATCATCCGCTGATAGTCTGCCATTTCGAATTCCGATAAGCCGACCTCAAATTCGTAATCAGCGACCCCAAAAACCCACGAAACAAGAATTTGGTCGAAATCCATGACTTCTTGAAGAATTATGTCCGCCATATTGGGTCTGCCATTTTGAATTTCGATAATCTGACCTCAAATTCGTAATCAGCGACCCCAAAAACCCACGAAACAAGAATTTGGTCGAAATCCATGACTTTTTGAAAAATTATGTCCGCCATATTGGGTCTGCCATTTTGAATTTTGATAATCTGACCTCAAATTCGTAATCAGCGACCCCAAAAACCCATAAAACAAGAATTTGGTTGGAATCTATGACTTTTTGAAAATTGTGTCCGCCATATTGAGTCCGCCATCTTGAATGTTGACAATCCGACGTCAGATTCGGGTTGAACAACCCCAAGAACCTTCAAAGCCACTATTTCTGATGATGCAAGTACCATAGCGAAAAGTACCATAGAAAAATCCCTAAAAGGATTGAAGACGTTTTGGGATCTTTCAAAATATGGTCCGATTCCGGGTTCCTAAAGTGATCCAAAAATTCTGAAAAAATTCACATGTGCCTCCTCATGGATTCTCAGCATTCCCCATAGAATACAATTCTTTTCGTACAGTGAATGGTTATCCAGAAAGGAAACATGGATATTTCAATATCCTCATGGCACAAAACCGCCATTTTGGAAAAATCAGAGCCAAAAAAAATCTGCTATCCGTCGTTTCTGGAGGTTCAAACATTCGGACCACGATTTATGATGGTATTCTGATCAAATGAATACGGGAAAGCATTGAAAATTGATCTTGAAAAAAAAAATCACGTCAAAAAATCAGAGTTTTTTTTTTAATTGCAAAATTCACTTTTTTATTGAATGTTTTTCCAAAAACTATCATGAAATTCTGAAAGAGCACACTCGGAAACTCCCGGTGTAGGATTTTGAATTGAATCAAACGTTTTTTTGTATGGCTATGGTTTCCTTGAAAATGCATGCACAAAATCGTCGTTTTGCGGATTAATGGGTTAATCGAATAATACATCCAACGGAAAAAGGTTGTGAAATTCTCTTTCTCCCAACCCACACAGCACAACAGTCCAGAAGGAATTCATAATGAATTCATTTGGAGCCATGAGGCTTCAAAATGAATGCATTAAGAATTCTTCCTGAATTGTCGTGGTGAGTGGGGAGGGAATATATTGGAGTATACATTACAGTCAGAGATAGTACTATTTTAGTTGATTCCACAGCAGGGAATGTGGAATATTATACAACTGTTGAACAGAGATCGGCAATAATGATTTTTTTCGGTTATGATTCTGGGATTTATCATCATTATCGCTGAAATCAGAATTTTCTTTTCTCGCTGTTTCAATCGGAATGAATATTATCCATTTTCGTAACTTGAAATGGAAACTGCGGAAGATGAAAATCCTGACTCTGAAGATAATGAGTAATATATCTCAAAATCGTTCATGAGAATATCATTACTGCCGACCTCTACTGTTCAAGCATAATTGACATCAGCCGTGGTATGTTTCACTTTCACTATTGTAAAATCTTGACCAGGATATGTTTGGCAATATGCCCCTCCAGAGCAGCGTATTAGGATAGCTTAGAGGTTAAGGAGGCAGGTCTTGCAGGTAGGTAGATCGGTGATAGTTCGAATCCCCTCCAGGTAGGGATGAATTTCTCAAGTCATATGCGGAGATAGGGGTGTTGGCAAATTCTCAATTGGATCCAGTTAGATAATAATTCATATACATCAATCAGAATTCTGATTAATAATAAAATACCCATTGAATGACATCAAAAAATATTCTATTGGTATCAATTGGAGTTTTGATTGATCATAAAATACCGACTGAATTCAATAGAGAAACATTTCATTGGTATCAATGGGAAATTCCCGATGCAGAAACCCAATTCGTTCCAATAAAATTTTTTTACCGGATTCGATCGGAATTTTTGTCAATCGTGAATTATCGATTCAATCCAATGAAAAAGTATCTTATCGGTATCAGTGGGAAATCTCCGATGCAGAAACTCAATTCATTCCTATAGGATTTCTTTTCATCGGAATTAATCGGATTTTTCCACCAGGGTTAGGAATGCCGGTAATGTTTACTAATGCTGATGTTGAAAAAGTATACAATGACATCCAACAAATATACGAATAGAATATCATACACTTACTTGGTGAGTTTTTATCCCATGGACAGGTCAACTGCACTTTTGAATCCCTTGAATCCCAATATATAACATTTTTATGTACAGGATTCAAAATTTTACACGTACTGCACGTGAGAGAATGAGGCAGAAAAGTGATGCGAGAGGCAAAGTCGGCAGACACCATCTCTCCAGCAATTGAAGTTCCGAAAGATGTCTTATAGATGATATTTTAAGAGCTTCGATGCAATAGATTTTTCAAATATATTTCAGATATCTTATGCAAGCATCTATGAGATATCTGTTGCGTCGTGACGCCTGAATATGACCTATCCGTCATACATCTTGGACTTCCATCCTCATTAGACTACATATTCTCTAATTCATGGAGTAGGGGGTCAAGCCCTTCTCGATGTGATCACAGATAATTATACTCCAGCAGTGCGCCAAAAGACTCTCTTGCGAAACCACGTTCGTTTGTTCGGATGGGGGCCAAATCAACGAAAAACCAAATCAACGAAACCGTTAGTTGGAAAGAATAAGACATCATACATTGTACATCTCTTCCTTTCCAACCAATGGTTTCATTGATTTGTCCTTTCGTTGATTCGGCCCCCATCCGTTTGTTCTTCTCTGTTTCACGTGTTGACAAGTTCATACTCCTCATTTTCTTCGATACTCAGGATACCTCTGGTTTTGATTCACTCTCTCCGGTGTATCGAGGAAACATCGACTCCAACTTCCTTCAATTCTGGCTGGACCATCCATCTATTCAAGGAAGTTCTTTCATCTCTAACACGAGAACGTCCACTACTTCGTGCCGGCTCAGCATTTTCTAAGGTCACCACCTCGTGGTATGAATGGATGCTTGTCTGTATGTATTCGATTGCGCTCATTTCTGGCCAGAAATTATTTCTTTTGTTTTCCACATTTAAGTCTATGGACACCATATTTCTTTCGATAAGTTTCTACTCGTCACCTTCTGTGACATCTCCTTAATTGAGCTACTGATAGCTTTTGTAGTCAGATTTAGGATTTTATCAATTATAGTGTTCCTATCGATCACTCTACACTGTGTTTTCTCAAGAAACTTCCTAGAACGAGACAGAATTCAACCCTTTCCCTTTTCCTTGATACAGTCCGCTTTATTCGAAGGTATCTCATCTTCAGTTTCTTGTTTTTTGTAACGGTTTTACTTTATGTCGTATCGACGAAGGTCGCAACAATATCTTTCTGAAGGTTTCTAATATACATCTACCAGACATCTGTTAGATACAAATTAAAGGTTTCTTTCATCGGATATCTTATATTCATCTTTAAGAACTTAAGGTTTACTGGGATCTCACCTTCTACGAAAATGACTACTCCTTCCTCGTAACCATTCTCACATTTCACTAGATGAATTTTATTTTCCACGAACGGTCACTGAAAATTTCTAATTTGAGATACTTCAATCGTTATATATTCTTTTAATTCAAGCAATTTGATAAACCCGTACATCGATGCTGTTTTCTGTCTTTGTATTTTTTACGAAGATGAAAAAACACATAACCATATAATCGTGATTTACTGACAGGCTAATTTATTTTGTTTCCCGAGTTACGATATCTGGAACGTTTTCTCGATTCAAGGATGTAACTATACGGGGGATAACGGAGGGCGCCAAATAATCGGTTTTTCCTTCCAACTAAGATCATGTACGTATAAGAGATTTTGATAACATTTTTATTCAAATTATAGAATATGAGAGAAAAAATGATTCTCCAATAATCCTTTCGTTTTTTTTCATGAATGATACGTGAAAATCCTGATGTATCGTGTACCGGAGTGTCATAAACAAATGAAGTTGCGTTCGGTTATTTTCTGGTGAATCAGTGACAAAGAGAGATGGAAATATTTTGTTCTTACCGATCGATCAGTTCTGCTTATTTGCATTTTGTTGCACTCGGAATTTATGACATGAAATGTTTTTTGATTGGATTTTCAGGGTTCATAGCTGTCCTTGGATCCTAACGGAATTATACGGGTGTGGGATTGACCAATCTCACATTTCTGTTGAATAATCCAACCAATAAGATGCAAATAGATTATTTCACAATATTTAAATTGGATATCCCAATAAATTCCGCTGAAAACATCAATAAGAGGATTGGAAATTGCTATTTCATGAATACATGTCATATGGATGCACGGAGAGAAATTGATTATACAAATCGTATTATAGGAATGTGGGTGTTTTGTCGTATGCGGTCTACCGGAGACTGATGGTCGACCGCAAAGTGCTTACTATATGCTTCTTGTATGAGGTCTACCCTAAATAGAGTGCATACGACAACGGTGACGGTTGCAGTATGGGGTCTACCTGGGCAGCGCCGAAGCATAGGAAGAGAAGCAGGCAATTAGTACAGAAAACGAACTGCAGGAACTGAAATGAAAACTACTGGACACATTTCATCGGCTACTGGACACGGATTTCAAACACGACTGCTATAATTCACAACCGAACTGATACCTGACTCTCACTTCATTCAAAAGAGACTAACGGTTTGTGATGAAAATTCTTCACACGCACACGTACGCACATACACGTAGTTGTCAAAAATTCATTGAATACACGCGCGTACGTTTCCTACATATTTACTGTTCCATTCATAACGTCGTGGGATTCCAGGTACTTCTTGTACCAACACTTTGATGTACAATGTGCGGCCATTCAGGTCGTAGATAACGTTATTCTTCCTCTTTTCCTCTTTCAGTTATTTTCATTTCTGTGGAACATTTTCTTCTCACTATTCCTCCCATTCTCCTGCTCCACTCAAATTTCAGCAAGTTTCGGTGCTTCCACATAAGTACCAGACTGTTATTCCTTTGCATTTTCACCTGCACTCGAACTGCTTTTCATTACGCATGCTCCAGTTTATCGAGATCGTTTCCCACCCACCGGGGTGGACCGCATAATACAATCCTTACCCTTATCGTATGCACTCTGCTCAGGGTAGACCCCATACAAGAAGCATATAGTAAGCAGCTTGCGGTCTACCGGGGTAGACCGCATACAGCAACCGTATGCACTGCAGCATGCGGTCTACCCCGGTAGACCGCATACAACAAGAATACCGAAATGTGGATACTAACTGTCAATATCTGCATGCTTAGAGGTATTAACTATTTCTTTAGTCCTAAAATACAAGATTCTTATGGTCAAAATATGTTTATTATGACAGTAATATACTTACCGTTGAAATCTGTATTTTAATCGTAAGAATCTCTGTTATTCACAGTAATGAAATGCAGATTTCAAGAATAGTATTATATTGACCAACAAAATCTATAGTTATCATTAGAATCCATATTTCATCCATAAGAATCTCGGTTGCTTGGAGTGATCAAATGGATATTCCATCAATAGTATCATGGGGACCAACAAAATATATAGTTACGATGAATAACCATCTTTCATTAATCATTATAATCTCCCTTTTCAACGAAAATCAAGTGCGAACCATAAGTTTCTTGAAATTTACATCGTTTGAAGATCTGATGTACTTCGAGTACAGCTACAATTCTTATGTACTCAAGCGAGCGTCGGTAGCTGAGCGGTGAAGGTGACCGACTGTGACGTTATGAGCCCGAGTTCACATCCGGCGGAATGATTTTGTTTTTTTTATTTTCATAATATTGTTTCCTTACTGTGAGCACCCGGAGATAGTAGTTGTGAGAATCCTATATTATAATAGGAACTAACCTTTTTTCTTGCCTTCAATGGAATAGTATATTACTGGGTAAAAAATACATTCACTACCTCGAAGTAAACATCTTCATAATAAATATATACTTGTGGTTAGAATCTAGATCCTTGTCCTCATGCTGAGTATAAAATATTCTTGTCCTCATGATATTTCTTATACCCCTTAGAATCCATTTCTCTCCGTGTGTCCTTCAATTCAGAGAACAAATGTAACTTGATGGAAAACGCCACGCCGTACTCGTGATTCCTTATTCAATCAAATTCTCTTCTATTTTGAAAAACTTCGAATCAAATGGAATGCTTTCAATGGAAAGTTCCAATAAAATCCAATGAATTCTGTCATAATATTTATATCGGATATCCCAATCGATTCCGATGAAAAAGTATCAGTGAAATCATTCTGAATTGCTATTCAATGCATACATGTCATATGAACATCCTTCAATTATTGTAATATCAAATGCAAATCCATGGGAAACCGCCGTGGTCGTGAAAATTTGTATTCAATCGAATTCTCTTCCATTCAGAAAAACTTTTGATGAAATGTCGTTCTTTCAATGGGAAGTTCCAATGAAAACCAATGGATTCCACAATACATGTATTGAATATCCCAATAAGTTCCGTCAAAAAATATCACTTGGAAATCGCTATTTCGTTTAATACATGTCTTATGAACGTTCCTCAATTGGAATACCGAATGCGAATCTACCGAAAATCGTCGTAGTGGTAATTTCGTATTCTCTTCCATTTTAGGAAACTTTGAATGAGATGTCATACTTTTGAATGAAAAATTCCAATAGACTCCAATAAATCCTCTCTCAATATTCACATCGGACATCCCAATGGAATCTGATAAGCAATACATATGAATACAATGAATGTAAATCGTTATTTCATCCATACATGTTATATGGACATCCTTCAATTCAGAGAACAATTGCAACTTGATGGAAAACGCCACGCCATACTCGTCAATTCTTATCCAATCAAATTCTCTGCCACTTGGAAGAACTTCTAATGCAATGTCATGCTTTCAATGGAAAGTTCCAATAAACTCCAAGGAATTCTCTCACAATATTTATACTGGATATCCCAATCGATTCCGATAAAAAATATCAGTGAAATGATTTTGAATTGCTTCTTAATGCATACTACATGTCATATGGACATCCTTCAGTCGGAATACCAAATGCAAATCGATGGGAAATCGCCATGGTCGTGAATTTGTATTCAACCAAATTCTCTGTCATTTAGAAAAACTTCGGACGAAATTTCATTCTTTCAATGGAAAGTTCCAATGAAAACCAATAAATTCTCTCACAATATTTATATTGGATATCCTAATGGATTCCGATGAAAAGATATCAAACAAATGCATTCGAATCGCTACTTCATTCATGCATACCATATGGACGTTCTCCAATTGGAATACCGAATGCAAACCGATGGAAAATCGTAAAATTGAAAATCGTAGGTATGAAGGGTTTTATCCCATTAGATTCCCTCCCATCTCAAAGGAACTTTGAATGACATGTGATTCTTTCAATCGAAAGTTTCAACAAAATCCACTAAATTCTCTCATAATATTCACATCGGATATCCCAATGGATTCCGATAAGACCTATCAATAACATGATTATAAATCGCTATTTAATTTATACATCTAATATGGATGTCCTTCGATTGGAGATTCCAATCATATGGCGATAGGAGTGGCTGAATAAATGATCCGTCATCCCCGATAGGAGGAATTTTTGGAACTCCCAATAGCAGCCTACGGCACTGTGGACTGATTTCAATGGGGAAATCATGTGTACTTGTCACAGCATTTCCACATGAAATGAAATAACAGTATTATTGATTATTCAATCGCACTTACCCGATGAAATCCAATAACATCCATACACCCAAAAGTTGGTCCATCCAGATAGAAATGCATCAATATGAATATTGGATTAACCTCATCCAGCCTATTCATTTGTGAGATGCCAATCCCAATAGAAAACAATTGGTACACTTCATGTGCGAATACGGCTCAAACTATTTTCTCAGGCCCGTATGGAATCACCGATGCATGTGGACAGGCCGGAAAATCCTCATCGAATCAAATACTTATCAGCATTGTCATTCCGAATAGAAGCCAATCAATGCATAAAACTCATGAATTCCGATTCATGGACTATAAGGATTTCCAAATCAGAGCACAATGATGGAGATTCCCAACAATATCCAATACCTCCATTGCTTACATTTTCTGTCTTCCTTATAGACCTCATGGATTCCAATGGATTCCAATAGGTTTTCTATCGGAATCCATTGGATTTTTTCCATAGAGTGTATCGATCGTACGGAGACGATCACGTTGATCACAAGCCGTTAGTTAGTTCGCCTGCTAGGGTACAAGGTAGGCTTGGCTGTTGTAAAGTCGACTTCTAACGTACATAAGTTCACTCCTACACGGTGTGCAACTCACGTGAGAGATTCATCACATTTGAATCCATGAACTATCGAGATTCGTTACATCAGTAAAAATCCACAACAACAATTGTAGTCCAAAAAACGATTCTCCCGAAGACACAATCACTTGGAGTACAGTTGCATATGGATACGTATGGTTATTTATATGCATGTGTATATGTATATGTATTTGTGTATGTATATGTATGTGTATTCGAAGATGTATTAGTATATGAAACCCAAAATTCCATGTATTTGGTGAGAGATCCTTTGTAAGAAAAAAAAACATTCTTGAAAATTCGACGCTGGATATGTCATGGATTCCACTTCCATATGAAAGTCTCTGATTTTTCTGTATCTCTGATGTGGTTATGAAGGTAGGTTCCGCTGTTGTGATCATTGATCTTAATCAGAGTTTTTTGAGGGACATTTTTGCTACAATTTCTTTGACAAATAACATTATCTATCGACACTGCTATGTCACGTAAGAGAATCAGGCTCCCTCTTTCATTTTTGTAGAGTATGGAACGGATTCATCAGAATACGATTCTGATGGAAGTGTATTGATACCTAATCCAGATAATTCACGTTTCAAAGGCTCGGATTCTGATTCTCATTCTGATTCAGATCCCGAGAACAATGAGAAGATTCACAACATGACACACAGGAAAGCTCTCCAAAGTTATTCTGAAAATCAAGCTAAACTTGAGGACAATCACTTATCCATTCGGAAAGATGGTGGAAGAATACACAAAGATACCACTGAAGACAGAGTTTTGTTGACGGAATCTGTGGAAAAGAATATACGCAAAGCTGATCCTGTGCAATTGTATGAAACTTTTATCTCGATAGAAATGAAACAATATATTATCGATGCCTGTAGAGATAATTTACCATAACGTACATGGAAGGAAGAAAACAGCAATGGTTACTGTGAATCGCAGTAATGCATTGAGAAAAAATTAAAAATCAAATTCACGCCGTTCATGACTGCGTCTCCCAGTAACCGTTAAGGGGGGAAACCACATTAGGAGGTTCAAAAAATCCATTTCTTTTATTGCATGAATCGTTAGCCAACTATCCAAGAATGTGCTGTCAGAATTTGGAAACGAAATCCCTATTAGTTTAGATGTTATGAGCACAGAACCGAGCGCACTTTGATCCCGGCACACAGAGAAAAATAGTTGACTAATCCATCGCGAGCTTCCGGTGAAACAAAAGCATGCGATCTTATAGGTGAGTTTCCAACGCAGCCATTGCTGATAGCTGCACCTCCACGCAATCATTCTTACCAACATATGAAAAAATTCCACGCGTTCCTTGCTATTGGTCTATGTTTACATTAGTTAGAATAATTGCGTGAAATTGGCGGAGGATTAATCCATTATCTCTTCTCTGTGTACGAGTGCATTTTTAATTGAGAGTGAATAATGTCTTCGTATCCGAAAAGTAGACATGAGATTGATGGACGCCGCAGTAGGCCGCGTAAAAGAAAGTTTGATGGACACCAGCATGACAAGAAACAGAGTGGTAATAATTAAAATCAAGGCGCTAGTGCAAGAAAGCTCAACAGTTCTAAAAGCAGTACTGCAAGCGCAAAATGAAGCTTATGAAGAAGAAGAAAGGTTGATGTATGGTGCTGGAATAGCTGATTATTCGGTGAGCACTCCATATTATTGGTAACTTCCTTGAATTTCTAGTTTCTAAGAATATTTTTTTCAAACGCGTTTTTCTCAAAATGACTTTTCCCACATCTGCGGGCGTTCTCACTCAAAAACTAATGAACCGATCATTATGAAATTTGGTGGCCTCATTCTTGATGAAATGACGAAGAATATGAACCAACTTTTGGGATGATATCATAATTTTAAGGGTGTTTTTTGTTGCATAATTAGTTGAAAAAAGTGGTGAAAATCGAAAAGAATTTCTCAAACACCTGCCAAATTTTCAATTTCCATTATTTTCACCTGAATTGAGGTTCATATTCTCGGGAAATATGTTATTGAAGTGAAATAGAAACCCTTCTGATTCCAGATGAAAATTAGAACCGCTACATGGTACGCAGTCGGAGAAAATCCGTTACGATCCTAGCCGGACAACTGGGTATAACTCCATCATTTTTCACCCAAATCATTTGAAAAAATTCACGAACCTTGTTCAGAACATGAATAAAATGATGGCAGAATTTGATTGAATTCCAATCAATCCTTTTCACCCAAAAAAAATCATAAAAAATCAGTGAAAATGAGCCTTCTAATGTGGCTTCCCCCCTTAATGTCCAAGCAGCATTGACGAATTTCACTGCAGTACACATCACTGTGATCGCGCTAACCTCTATCATCCAAGCGTGTTTTCATTCGTTTTTCAACTGATTGCTGTTATGGACAGTAACCAGTGCTGCTTTCTTCTTTCCGTGTAGAATCGTTCGACTTGAATACTTTCATAGGAATGATCATCCTGACTATGTTCAATAAAAAGAAGTCTCAGAAAGACTATTGGTCATCAGATCCATTTTTATATTGTGAAATGGTTTCTCCTGCAATGTCTCGTGATAAGTTCGAAGAAATTAAGTTCAAACTGAAATATTCATGAATTAATGATCAGGACTCCAATGACAGAAGATGGCGTATTTGTGGATTGCTGGAAATTTTTCGAAGAAATATCCTAAAATTTGGCGTATGGGAGACTGCTTCATCAATGGATGAAATGATGGTAAAATCTTATGCAAGCAACCCATTGAACAATTTATTTGAGGAGAACCTATCCGATTTGGTTTGGAATTCTGGGGCTTATGTACTCTAGATGGCTATCTAGTGAATCTGGGCTTATATTGTGGAAAGAATTCCAGAATCGGAGACGAATCAGCAAAATGTGCATTAGGGTCTCGAGTAGTACTTGATTTATTGCAGCCATTTTCCGGAATCACCGCTTTTGTTCCCCGCCAAGCGAGCATTCCAAGCAAACTAGAGAGAGAAAAGACAGAAGAAAGCGAGGAAATGAGAGGAAGGATTCAAATTCGTATCAGTCGACAATCAGACAGCTGTGACATCCTTGAGAGACTCTATTCAATGCAATTTTCTTTATAATATCGGTAAGAGTCTCTCTTGATGGCTGTAATTTCTGACTCGCGGCCTCGACGAGAGAGAGAGAGAGAGAGAGAATCACGAAAATTCCATTTGACGAGGTATTCAGAGAATACCACGTCACGTCTCGTGAAGCATGATGGAAATAGTTGCATCGATTACATTACTATTTCTAAAGAATTTGAGAGCAGTTTCGATAGTCTCAACTGCTACAGGTGTAACAGGTGTAAGAATCCAGAACTGGAATATCTCCTCCACAAGCTTTTCACCTGTACAACAAAGTCATGGGAGATGTGGATCTTCTTGTCGCACTCTGCAATCAAGTATGATTGAGTTGAATTTTATCGGTAGTGGGAATCAACGTGTAGGCGGCCATTTGTCGTAGGGTAAGTGACAGCACTATATAGCAAAATTCACGTATACAGGGTGTCCCATTTTGAAAATGCGAATATTAAATGCAAATATCTCAAAAACATGAATCTTAAACCAAAAGTACTTCATACCGAAGTTGTTATACAAAGAGGGAGCCACAAAACTACGATATCAGTTCCATCATAGATCGCGTTATGATCGATTAAAATGGGGTCAACATCATTTTTTCAAACGGGAACCTCCACTTTTTATTGCATATCTTGATTCAACGCAAAAAACTGAGTAACTTTTGCTCGAAACGTTTTTCTGAATTTTTGAAGATGGCGCCACAATCGATGAGAAATAAAGTGTATGAAACAATATGCGGATATCTTGTGGAATGCATCCAAGAGCCGAAATATCTAATTCGAATGCTGTTGTTAAGAGAGGGGACGACACAATAGCCATATCAGTCCCATAGTAGATGGCGCTCTGGTCGGTAAAAATGAGGTCAACTTCAATTTTCCGAATGGAAACTCCTACTTTTCATCGCATATCATGATTCTACACGAAAAAATGAGGAAGTTTTTTTTGAAACATTTTTCCTAAATTCTTGAAGATGGAAACAGTGGAAAATGAGGTTGATGGGAAAGTTCTACTGCATTATGTGTGAAGCAACGCTCAAGGAACAAATCAAAACAATGATGATTTCACAGAAGAAACCGAACACAAAACACGGCAAATGTCATGTCCAAAACATTTTGAATGACTTCAATTCAACGTTTTGGAAACGACGGTAGAACGTTCTCATCAACCTCATTTTCCACTGTTCCCATCTTCAAGGATTTAAGAAAAATGTTTCAAACAAAAATTCCTCATTTTTTCGCGTAGAATCATGATATGCGATGAAAAGTAGGAGTTTCCATTTGGAGAATTGAAGTTTACCTCATTTTTACCGACTACAGCGCCATCTACTATGAAACTGATATCGCCATTGTGTCGTCCCCTCTCTTAACAACAATATTCGAATGAGATATTCCGGCTCTTGGATGCATTCCTCAAGATATCCGCATATTGTTTCATAGACTTTATTTTTCATCGATTGTGGTGCCATCTTCAGAAATCTAGAAGCACGTTTCAAGCAGAAGTTATTCAGTTTTTCGCGTAGAATCAAGATATGCAATAGAAAGTGGGGGTTCCCGTTTGAAAAAATGATGTTGACCCCATTTTGATCGATCATAACGCCATCTATGATGAAACTGATATCGTAGTTTTGTGGCCCTCTCTTTGTATAACAACTTTGGTATGAAGTACTTTCGGTTTAAGATGCATGTTTTTGAGATATTTGCATTCAAAGATTAGAATGGGACACCCTGTATAGATTTATATATAACCAACTGATGATGATAATGATAATACTAGCGATAACAGTCACAATGCTCGTTCACATAAGTATGGTGATAGAAAAATTTGAACCGAACATAAATAAATCATCTATATGAACAAAACAACGAATCAAACAATGGATGAACAATAAAAATAATGGATATGTATGGAATCATATCCAAGGCATATGGTAAATGAGTAATAAGATTGAGGATACATGTGATACAAGGGTGAGCCAAAATAACTAACTCATCGAAATGATGAGTTGAAATGGATCCGTACACCGGAAAAAAGTTCCCCTGTTGGCCAGAATTTTTAGCTCAATTTTAAACATTGCCGGTAGTCATTCGACATTTCCTATTCAAACAACATGATCAACAATCGTTTTCTATTGAGAAGGCTATGGCTGTTGAACCATTTGAGATAGAAATTTTCCCCAGCCAGATTCTCGTAGGACAATGAATTTACTAAGAAAACAACTTTGAGTTGATTCCTTCGAATCGAAAATTTGGCCTGTGTTCTCTCTCGCTCACATGGCCCGTGAATATACAAATTTTTTACTCTGAAGAATCGATTCTGATGATTTTCTAAGGAATTCAATGCCTCAAAGAAATCTGCCAAGGGAAAATTCCTATCTCAACCGGTTAAAAAGCTATATTTTTGATCCCGAAAATATTTATACGTGTTATTCAACCCATTCACGCCCAGGGGACGCATTTTTCATCGTTGATTTCAGAGCTCTCCAGAGGGAATCAATTCTGGCCTGGAAATTTTGGTAGTACATGGATTTTGAAGATTTTCCATCGATTTCTCGAATGATCACTGTGAGAATATGGTGGAAAATTTTTTCAATCCTCAAAAATGAGATCAAACAAGAAAGAGAACACGAAAAATGAAAAATAAAAAATTCTCCAACTCCATTTTTTTTGTACTTATCGTTGTGCCGTCCCTTCAAAAGTACAACAAAAAGTGTCCTCGGCATCTCAGCCTGGGAGAGACCACTTTTGAGTTCAGAAATCTCTTCTGGGTGATCTCAAATGGCGCCTGAAATGAAGAATTTCACTCATAATCTTTCAGGCGCTCTAACTAGAGAACTAAGAGGTTTAGCAAAAAAGTGACTGAGATCAAAAACTCTCCGAATCCATCAGAGAATACACCGGAGTCATCTCAGATGTTTTCGGTAACATTTTTGGGAATTTGTTGATGCGAAATTATTGAAAATTAGAAAAAATTATTTGAGTTTTGTAAAACCCCTATGTATTCTTTGATGGATTCCAAGCGTTTTTTATTCCTCATCATTTTGCCAAAAAGTTGATACTTATCAAGTGAACAGATATGAGGATATAAATATCACTGTAGACTTAGTCGCTGGTGGGAGAGAAGCATGCAGGTTGGACCGTGTTTTGTTCTTGACCCATAAGATTAGAACAGGAAATTATTCGATCAATATCTACATACCACTGAAAAGTGACAACCTCCAGCTATATTTCGTGATAAAAAGCTTCTTGATTGCTTTGAAATACTGCAGAATATAAGCGATTTCCTGAAGTTGGAAAAAGTTGCCTCAAAAAAAGTAAGCATCCAAGTTGGGCCACTTCTGGAAATGCGCTGGAAAGGTAGAGAAATGCATTCTATACATCAGGTATGGAATTTGTGGCCGACATTCATTCATTTCAAATAGTTTTAACATTGGAATTATGAAATATCATTGACAATGAAATCATGATCACTGATTCCATGGTCTGTCTTTCTCACCCTTCGGCATGCCATTCTAAAATAGAAAAATCAGCGAATACTTGAGATCACATCCAATGTAAACACTATTCTGATCATCAAAGATGATCGAGATGGCGTTTGAATACTTATATGACAAGAAAAACTAGTGGCCCAACCTGCATGTTTTGGGTGGCCCAATCTACATATTCAATGCAACTTTGCAATTCAAGAGCATTATTATAATTTCACAATATGATCGAAATATGTTTTGTGCGATTCGAAGAGATTAAGAAAAAAACGATAGATCGATTTACCTTCATCAATCGATGAACACTATCCTCTTTGTACGAAATGAAATAAATTAGAATAAAACTTTTTTGCACGTTTTTCCACTTGCCTTCTGGAATACTCATAAGAGGTGTCCGTTTTCGCATTCTATGCACATGAGAAGTTAACATACAAGAATTCTCGTTCGGGAAATAGCTTTCATTTCATAAATATCAACTATTTGTTCGAAAAATTTGTTGACAATAATCAACATTCTGCATGTATCGATCATTCGCTCACAGTACACTGGTGTGCATTGGATTCAAGTGATACTCAAGCACAGACAAGATTTCCAAGGCGTCATGTATCGGAAACTTGAAAAATTTTACATTTCTGCGATTTGCATTGATGAAGCAGTTCGGATAGAAGACTATTCGAAATTCGAAATTGACAGATCTCTTAAGAATTCAATGCTGAATCTTTCATGAGGAAAAATCCGAAATCGGTCCAGAATTGCGGTCCACACATTATTTTTGACCTCGTTTTTCTGTTCCTCCCTATGCGGTGGTGGCGTGTGACAAGGATCGCCAGATGCATACTATTCCAGACGGAATCGACCAATCATATTCTTGTATTGTGGGGAATAGTCAATTGGAAGCGGATGTTTAATACTAATCTAGCGACATTACGTGTTACAATCGAAAAAGCGAGAGATAATAGAGTTGTTACAAAGTGCATAGAAACGCTTCGAACATATTGTTCTAAATTTGAGAATCTCAATTCGGTCTGAACGGCGGAACCAAATTGAGTCGTGAGGCCATGCTCCTTTCCAATCTTGCTGAGTGAGGAATACTCAGCAGCACTCATAACTTGTTGGATAGTGTTATGGAGTACAAGGAGGATATATAGAAGGACAGATTTAATGAACAAAACCCAGAATGTGGCTTTGAATTATTTCTTCCATATTGCATCGATTTCAGCAAGATTGCAAATACAAATATGATAGATGTACAAGCAGACGAGTGGGTGATATGTGTATGAGTGCATGTGTGTGTACTTGTTGGTTGAACTGATCACTAACTACTTTGGTGATCAACGCCCTGCGAAAGGCCTGAAGCGGCTACACAACGATTTCCAAGGAGAAGATGAATCACCCTTGTGCTGACGCGAAGAGGGATGCTGGAGCTGGAACATGCGGGGAGCTTAAGCTGAATTCGCCCGAGGAATTTCTCGTTCCGCGCACCGGCTTTGAGCTCAGATTTTGGGAGATATTGGGATTTAGATGAAACTTCAATAGCTTATCCAAGTTTTTGAAGACTTGAGTGCGAATGAATTTGATCATGGAATTTGGAGAGGAAATACATACGTGGTCGGGCAAGAGATTTGCCCAAATATCATCATGTAGAACTTGCATGCGTTAAACCGCGGGATAATTCAGTGATTTGTAAAATGTTCACAAAGAAGTTTGAACAATTAACCGTTATAACAACAAAACTTGGGATAATTCTCCATTATTTCCTCCCAAATCAGTATCATCAATGAGTAATGGATTTTGAATCGATAGGTCACGATCAGTTATATTATACCATCGTGCCAAATCGGTAACATATTCGTGACTCTTCTCGTAAGGCTTGTATCTCGCGTGTGGGCGTGTGTGAATTGATATACACACATGATATATAATATTATATAATGACTGATATATATTTCATAATGTCATATTATATATAATTCATAACAAATGAAAATGTATGTACGTATGTATGTATTTATTTATATTCTGTCGGCGCCCTTCTGCATTGGCTTAAGGGCGCCGCCCGCCCACAATTTTCTTCCCTCTTCCATACATTTCCACAACTCCTACTAACATAAACAAAAAAAGTTCAAAAACCAATCAGGAAAAGAAAGAAAAGAAACTAAGATCTCTAAAACATCTGAGAATCCGAATCAAAGAATACCGAACAAAACAGAGAATACAGAGATATCCTACCCATTTTCTGACTTTTATATCTGCCTATCTCATTCTCGAATCAAAAATAAAAACAAAAATAGTGTGTTATTTATTCCTCTCTGTATTTCACTGAAAATCTCCCCTGCCCTTCACTTGTCTCCCCTTCCCTCCTTCTTTCCTTCCTGTGGTCCTCTTTTTTCCCCTGCGTTGCCATCTCCTTTCTTCCCTCTCTCTCTTCTTGCCGCTATCCTTTTCATTCGCTGTCCTCTTTTCTATCCCAAATCACCTCTATATCTCCTTCTTTCTCCAACTTGATCCAGACGTCTCTTCCTTCTTTTCCTATCCTCCTTATCCCCTCTGCTCGAATCTCTAGCCCCATCTCCTCCTCCAGCACCTCCAGCAGTCCCGCATTATCCTTCAACGCTCTCATCCTCCATCCTTGGAGGATGATGTTTCTTCTTCTGCATATTTTATCTTTCTCTCCCCATTCTCCCATCCTCGTTCGCATCTTCTCCCCTCCTTCTCCCACTCCTCTTCCTCCTTCTCGCTCCCTCTGCTCTCTCTTCTCCCTTCACTCGGCTCCTGTCTCTTTCCTCCTTTCTCTCCGCGTTCCTTCCTCGCCGCCGCTCCCTCTCGTCCTCCCCTGTCTCCCCTATACTCCACGCTTCCCTTCCTTATCGGCTCTCCCACCTCTTTTACCTCTCGCGTCTCTTCTCCCCTACTCCTGCTTCTCCCCTCTTCCGGTAGATGGCGCCTGTCCGATTTACCTTTATCTCCTCTTTTCTCCTTTGCCGACTCCTCTCCTTCCTCCCTACAATCTTCCTATCCTCCTTGCTCACCTTCCTTATCAGCATTTCTTCTCCCTCCCTTGTCGGCTTTTTTCCTTTTTCCACCGTTGGCAGCACTTCCGCTTTCCTGTCTCCCTTCCACTCCTCCAATACTTTTCCAATACTTCTCCCATCTTTCTTCAGTCTTTTTATCATCTCTTTATTATTATTCCATTATTCTTCTTATCATCCGTTATTCTTTTCATCATCTCTCCTTCCTGTTTTTTACTCTCCTCTTTTATTTTCTCCTCGATCTTCTCCCATTTTTCCTCTCTTCCACGAGTCTCTCAATCTCCTCTCTCTTCATCACTCTAGCACGTGTCTCGAACTCCCTGTATTTCTTTTTAACTTCATCAACCGCTTTCCTTCCACTGCTTCAGTTCAATTTTATCCACGGATAAAGTAAACCACCAACACTTCCACTTTCACAACTCTTTCTCCACTTTTCTACCGCACTACTTCATTTTTCTTTCCTACTAACTCTCACCCGACTTCACACCTTCGCCATCTTACCGGAAGTCCCAACAAATGGAGATGATTCTCTGTTATTCCACATATGCAATACCAAGAGTGAATTTCCAATTGTTGGATGGTCTTCATGTTTCCTAAAGATGAAGAAGTAATATATACCCATACGAGACAAGAAAAGAAGATGTAATCTGTTTTCTTGCGCCACTCTAATACATATGATACATATAAGTATTATGTGGATTTGAATTCCGCGTGTCTAGACTATACCTCGTTCAGAACAATTCACAGATCAATTCAACTGCCAATGTGGGTGGAACATTCGCAACCAAAAACAGTATCCAATGCAGGTTCTTCTTTCGATGGTTGTTGGATTCATGGTTTGTTTGATGATTCTGATTCACAATCGAATACATATTATCACCACATTGACCCAATAATGAGTATCTACTAATGAGAAGATGATGTAGATCTCTTTTGAAGGAAGCAAGAGTTGGCTGATTCCGAATGTGAGTTGGGAGTGAGTTCCAAAGTCTTGCAGCCGGATTCGTCAATGATTTCCCATACGTTGAGGTACGATGGAGGGGGATAACTGGAGCGTTACGATCAGATCTAGTATCGAAGGTTGAGTGTTGATAGGTGAATTTGAAACGATTATAGAGAGATACTTAATCGTGTTCCCAACATCTGATATACAGATGAACCAAGGAAGTATTCACGTCGTTCCTTCAACTTCAACCAACGTACCCTCAGAAAATAGGGAGTTATGTGTTCATCTCGCTCAACATTGAAGATGAAACAGACGCAAGCACACAAGGAGCGTTGTAGTTTCAGATTCTCTGTCTCCGTTATATCCGTGAAAACAAGACAGCAATAGTCAAAATGAGGGATAATTAGACTGGATACCAATTTAGCTTCCATGTTGATTGAGAGAAGGTGGCCATTCAGTGGATGGGGGCCAAATCAACGAAGAGACAAATCAACGAAATCAGTGTTTGAAAAGAGAGAGTGTCAAGTATCTCTCTTTTCAACCAACTTTTCGTTGATTTGGTTTTCCGTTAATTTGGCCCCCATCCCATTCAGTTTTAACTGATATAGGGCACGATGAACTTTTCTCCGTGGATCTAACACATGTTCACTCCAATTCAACGCTGAAGAAAGAGTGACACCCAACGTTTCGATTCGATTGACATAGGGAATCGACACATCCCCGACACAGATTTTAGGTAGGTTGTCAATTTCGAGCGAATTGATGTACGTAGAAGATCCAAGGATCATACATTGTGTTTTGTTGGGATTTGATTTCAAAGAGGTATTATTGCATCACTCAACAATGCGTTTTATTTCAGGATTAATCAACACAATAGTATCACTCAATAAATGAGGAAGACAATGGAAATATGTTCGTAAATCATCTGCATATTCACATATTTTACAAAACTGTATGGACTCATTGATATCTTTCAGATAAATAGCAAATAACAGCGGTCCCAACACTGAACCTTGGGGCACACCCGAGTTTACTGGGATCCAGCTAGTAATCTCTGCTGGAGTTTTAACCGCTTGAAACCTTCCAGCTAGATAACTCCAGAACCAGCACAATACAGATCTAGATATCTCAGATTTTGCAAGTTTTTTAATCAGCAACGCATGATCAACAGTGTCAAATGCTTTAGAAAAGTCAAAACACTCAAGTATCGTTACCATACGCTGATCAACTCCCTAACGAATATTATTGATAATATTGATGAGTGCTGTTTGTGTAGAATTATGCTTAGCGAAACCAAATTGATAAGAGTCTAGCAACTCATTCTTCCTCAAGTAAGTCAGGAGATAACGGTGTGCAAGTTTTTCTGAGATTTCACTGCACTCGCATAGTACAGAAATTGGACGAAATTCAGTGACATTAGCTGGATTTTTCGTTTTCGGTACAGGAGTGATATATGAGTATTTCCAAACTTGAGGGAATTCACAATTAGTAAATGAGTAATTTATGATATCGAGAAGTGCAGTCGAGATGGAGGGAACACAATAGGGGAGAAATCTACAAGGTAGTTCATCAGGGCCAAAAATGGAAGATTGTGAGGAACGTAAGTGAGGTCGCAAATCAGCATGTGTGGCGTACGGGAAATAAAATGAAGAATCATCAAATGTATGTGAAGCATCGAACAGACTAGGTCTATCCGATGGGGCACTATTATGAACCGAAGAAAAATACTGCTGGAGGTCCTCTAGTGACAACTTGATGACTGTGCTAGTGTGAGATTTCCCATCTTTGATTATTTTCAAGCTTCTGAGTTCTCTCCACAACTGCCTCGATCCTTCAGTTTGGGAAAGTCGCATCTCAAAAATCTCCTTTTTGGATTTCTTCATTAGGAAGATGACTGGGTTTCTCAGTCTGCTGTATTCTAACCGATGATGATTGTCGAATTCTGGATAAGAACATCGTTGATAATGTCGTCGCGCCTGGTTCCGCAATTTGATAAATTCTTTGATTTCTTTATCAATCCAAGGGACATATTTCAAATTATTTGATCGGTTTGAGACAACAGGAGCATGCAGATTGAGTAATTCATGGAGCGAGGAATTAAAATTTCCAACAAGATCATTCAAACATTGCACACTATTTTGATCCATGGAGACTGATTGTAATTGCGACTGCAGCATCTGACAGTTTGATCCAGTGTATTTTCTACTTCTTGTTTGTGGAACATTAGCATTGAGAGACTTGAATGAATATTGAACATATATCAAATCATGACTCGACAAAAACGGAATCTCAACCTGTCCCCTCCTCACAACATTGGATACATCATCAACCAAGCACACGTCCAACCACGTAGATGTGGATTCAGTACGATGCGTGGTCCCATACGGAACAATGCGCATATTAATGCTATGTGTCAGTCTTCGGAGATATGCAGCATCAAAGGACTGTGAGTTCAGATCAGCGTTCATATCTCCGAATATAACTTCATGATGATAGTCAGAAGTGATGTCTGTGTGAATTGGATCAACATTAGAGGAACCTATCTTGGGGGGTCGGTAGATAACTTCAAGAAGGAGTTTACGCATAGATAGACCAGCAAGTTGAATGAATAAATACTCAGGTTGAGAAATATATTTATCAGTATGAGAAGAAAGTAGGAGGTTTGTATTCAAGTGAGATTTAGTATAGGAGCAGACACCACCTCCTCCACGTCCAACTCTATCACATCGAGTGATATTATACCCTTCGATTGAGCAGAAGGAGTCATCAATATCAGGCTTGAGCCATGTTTCAGAAGCCGCAATCACATCATAATCGTTCCGAAGGACGAAATCGAGAAATTCAGAGAAGTGAGCTATGATAGATTGTGCATTTACATGACACAGCAATAGTGAATTGCGATTCCTATAAACATTCGAGGAGAGAGCAGGTGGAGGTCCATACCCTCAGATCAGCTTATTTACTATATCAACCTCACAGCTTACCAAAATAGTAGAAGATTTATTATCCTTTTTGACCAGTATGCGCCCATTTCTGCATCAGGTGTATTCATAACCTTTAGATGTAGCATATTCACGAGTTTTCGATAACAGAGAAGCTGTCTCAGAGCTCAAAAATTCATTCATATAAATTCTGATATTCGAAAAATCAGAATTCAGTTCAGAAGCCAAAAGGTTGCCTTTAGCTTTTTTCGCTTCAATGACCTCAGTTCTTAATTTAGGAGTGGACAGTTCAACAAAAACAGTACGAGGTCTTGTTGCTTCCCGAGTACTTTTCAGCCGGAATACTCTCAAAATCTCGTGAGTCTTAATATTCACATCCATTTTCGCAAATGTATGTCTAACCAAAACAGCGAGGTTCTCCTGTAGAGATTCAGACTCTGAGATAGTCAGAATAGAGTTATAAGAACGCTGTTTACAGGAATTCAACTCCGTATTCAATCTTTCACAGCGAGTCTCAACATTGAATATGCTGGTTGTCACAGCTTGAATCTCTTCAGTTTTGGAGGTAATACAAGTAGTTCAATCACTAGTTCTATTCTCAAGCTGATCTAACTTCATATTCATGGATGTAAAGAATTGGTCATGTTGTGCAACTTTGTTTACTACACTATTCATGTTAAGCGAGAGAGTATGTACATTAGTTTCGAGAGATGTGATGGAAGTTTCAATAGAAACAAGCTCTGTCGCGAGAGATGAAGATTCCTTGGATGAATTATCTATTTTTAAGGAGAGATTATGTACGGCTGCTACAAGTTCCCGCAAAGTAGCAGTACTAGCCTCATTTTGCGTATGGGATGAGACTGAGTCAGTTTCCATTCCTTCAAGTTTCCTACGCGTAGGAATTAACTCTGCAGCGCATGGAACCAGCTCATTATTCTTATTAAGAACTTTGTGTAATCTTGCACAACCCGGATGAAAAGTTTTTCATACAAAGAGTACACTTCACCGCCTGTGTTCTAATATCTTCACGACATGAGCGACAAACCCAATCCTTATCCATGATTTAATCGATATAATTCAAATAGGAAGATGAAATGAAATGAAATAAAATCGAACGCAAGAGAATAAACGAGTAAGAGACGATATTGATATGGAGCTGTATATACAGCAAGTGTTTACAACCTCGCCTGTCAAAATCTGTTGATGATTCGACGATTCAATGTACCCGCATAGCAGACGACAGAGAGCAGAGACGATATAGTGGTACGTTGGTAGAGCGGAGCGAGGTATGATGATACAACTTAGTATTGCTGGTGATAAGCTGTGTTCGTGAGTAGATGCGTGAAATGATGGCCAAGAGGTGTGAAGCATTCGGACACAGCCAGTGCGCAGAGAAGAGGTAGTCGTTTGATAATTCACGCAACGCTACCAGCAACAAAGTTACCGCGCAAACATGGCTCCAGAAAGCAAGGATACAGAGGAGATAAATGAATTATGTCATCCACAAACGACAAGAGAAGAGAACCCAATCAATTATGCTCAAAATGTGCGAGAGCCGATAAGGGATGACCTGAAACAGTGTGACGACCCCGAGGGGTCAAAAAGCAGCAGTAAAAAGCTCACGAAGTAAGAGACCACACTACACACGTCACGCTATATTCACAGAGAGAGAGAGAGAGAAAGAGAGAAAGAGAGTGGGGGGGAAGAGAGAGATGAGCTCTTAAGAACACTTACATTTAGAAAAACCGAGTGAGTCCAAGGTAGAACTGGAACTAATATTTAGACGTCCAGCGTCGATCAAGGACTCGGAGGGATGATGAAAATTCTTAATATCAGGGGCTAAGAAAGAGTAGTGGGCCAATTGGTCCCATCTCAATCAGCATGTCAACCCACCACCAGGATTCCTACGGACTCCGGTGTTAGGTTTCGATGCTGACTTGCGAATGTACGTGGTTCATCAGCGCCGAAGTACAACTTGCTGTCGTCAGGTTCGATAAGCTAGCACTCGGAAATCTGAGAACAAAAGACCGTTGTATTGAATGAGATAATTTCTGAACTAACTCATATTTTTCATGTTCAAAAAGAGAATGGAGTTTCGGGTCTTTAGTGATCCCGTGATGGATACTGAACAGCCATTTGAGAAAAAACTGGAAAGGGAAACAAGAGATGTTCGTGCATTGCCTGGCCGAGCCATGTGGGCGTGCTTCGTAGTAAGAACACACATAGCTCATCCCCACAACGGGAGCGAAGATGGAGGCTGGAGAGCAAAGAAGAGGTGGAATGTTTCTGGAACGTACGTATCCCATACGACGGAGAGAGAAAGAAGAAGTACGCTGGGGTAGGGGGTCTTTTTGCCGAAAACGTTTCCCGCCGGATACACTGTAATTTGACAATCGATAATAAACTCTAGAAATCACTAGGAGATTTCGTAGTGATCTCTAGGAATGACTAGCGATTGTCGAATTAAGTTTATTCGGCGAAAAACTTTTTCGGCAAAAAGACCCCCTACCGTACGCTGGGTAGCGAAGGAAGTTCAAGAGTGAAAGGAGAATAGAAGACTCCTCGACAATGCGCGTGATACGTGCACTCGGATAAGGGCCAAATCAACGAAATTAGTGTTCGAAAAGAGAGAGTGTGACGTATCTCTCTTTCCAACCAACTTTTTGTTGATTTGGTTTTTCGTTAATTTGGCCCCCATCCGTGCACCCAAGCAGCGCAGCAATGTAGAGAAAGGGGGAAAAAATTCCTGGAGTGGAACAGAAAGAGAACGAGGATATGTGAGCGAGAGACGAGCTGACGCCTCGCAAATTCCACAGGAATTCGCTCTAAAATTTCGATGACAATTGCGAGGAAAATTTTGCAGAACATGACAATGTGACTGCTCATCGGAAATCATCCCATGGGATAATAAACAAACCTCGTTCTAGTCTTTTTCTCGCATTGTTCTCTCTACCGTGTGGAACTCAGTCCCTTCACACAAGTAACGCAAGCTCCGTGAATCGACCTTCACGAAACTCGTTAGGAAACATAGTATGAGACATTCGTACACATTGGCGATTCCCCTAGTCGCGTGAGGTGCCACCCTCGCTCCACTCAAGCGACAACCTCCACATTCGTACAGGAATTACCAATTCCGCGCACCTGTTACACGATGTACGATTTTGATACGAACAAATTGGTTATTCGAACATATAACCATATAGTGAACTCTCCCACATGATCAAGCGTTCATTCCTTTCCAAGAAATATCACTTCGGACCTATTCAAATAACAATTTCTTAGGTTCAAAGGAATACTCTCCCTGTGTGTAGAGAACCGTCATCGATGTCATGATCACGATTCGGAGTTGAACCATATGGATGTTGCTGAAGTTTGAATCGTTCATTGAAACGAATTGGTAATCGGATAACGAAATATTCAGTTATTGAAGACCTCAAATCTTGGAGTACTTTGAGTGATGTTTCCAGTTCCAAGGAGTTGATTTGGGGATCCAAATAACGATCATACATAAGATTTTGTGAGGTTTGAATGTTCTTTTCGTTTCTATGAACGATTCAAATTTCAGCAACATCCATATGGGATATCCTCGGGAAACAAATTCGGGTCTTATCCGCATAGTTCACGTCCAAGACGAGATGTTTATTTTGGAGACTGTGCATGGACTTATAGCGCGAGAAGAAACTCACAGTTCATCGAGAGAAAACTTCACACGCGTGCCATCAATCGTACCTCAATTGAGACAGTTCGCGAGGAGATGTCCTCCACAGTACGTAGACGTGATGATGAGATACGATCTTGCGAGCATTTCGAGTACTAGGACAGTGCTCTTGCGTCTTTGACTTGCCCACCAGAGTTTTCAAGCGTTCACTCCTTGAACATGCTCCATTCTGTGACGCTTCTTACTATTATGAAAACCCTGCGTTTGTACACTGGGTCTTTCAGGAAACGTGACCCAAGTGTACACATCGTGTCTCGAAAAAAAAGTGTACACACGCAGGGTTAAGTATGCTCATCAAAACCTGCATATGTTGTCGAAATTTTCTTTCACAAAGCTGGAGATGCCCGCCACAGCGGAAGAGCACCACCCGCGAAGCACGCGTTGGTTCCCGCTAGTATGATTTGCTAGAATTGAATTTCGAATTCAAACAATAATCCTGTAGAATTGAGAGAATAGTCAAAAGAGGGCAGCATTGAAGCATGAAAGGGAATCCTAGTGCGTTATTTCTTCTGCTCTACCACATGTTCATGCGCTTCCTCTTCCGCTCTGCATAAATCTAGATGTTTATTTCCGTGACTCACTCCGTTTATTCATTGACTTACTCAATGAGACGAGAACAATATTCCTTCCGAAAGTGTTCGGTATCTCAATCTCGATAACAGAATAATGGGAATAATAGAATGGAGTCAAACGGAGTTGCTTCATGTATGAAATTGAAGATTCAAATCTATAGCGTTACATCATTTTGAAAGTATCCCGGATGTTTATTTTGAACTGATTCTGAACAGGTGTGTTATGGGGAAATGGGGAAGACATGGAGGGGAGAAAATAAAAGGATAGGAAGGTGAATAAGGGAGGAGAGGTTTTCACTGAAATGCTTGGGGGAGCAGGAGTGATGGATGATGAACAGAGTAATGAAGGGAGATGAAGGGGGAGAATACATATATATAGGGGGGAGGGGCCAATCTACAATGGGTCATGCAATAGGAGACATGGAAGGGGTGGGAGGAGTCTGAGGGGATAGAGGCAGGGCTGAGAGGGAACTCAATCATGCGTCGGTATCTATAGGAATGAGAAAGGGAGGACAAGTATAGAGCGGAGGAATGCAGTTAGAGGAGGAGGAATGTATAGACTGATCAGAGAAGGAAATTGGAGAGTATGGGATTCGAACGGACAGATGAGAATGAAGGGGTAGGGGAGATGAGGGAGTCAAGAAAGAGTGGGAGGAGAAGGTGAGAGAGGCGATGAGGGAAAAAACATGAGAATGAGGGGAGTGGGGAGGGAGAATTGATGGTGGGGCGCGGAGTGTAGGATGGAGGAAAGGAAAGCGGGACAGGTGTTGAGGAAGTGGAGGAGAGGGGGGTTAGGAATAGGGAATGCATTGGAGAGGAAGGGGGAACATCAGGAGATTGGTGAGGAGAAGGAGAAGCGAAAAACGGTGAGGCTATGTGGAAAGATGAGAAATGTGGAGCGAGAGACCCAAGTGTGGGAATGAGTGAGGAAAATAAGGGGAGGTAGGAATGAAATTGAGGAGAAGATGGATATGGATGGATGGAAAGAATATTTCATGGGATTATTGGATGGAGGGGTGGAGGATGAGGAGAAGAAAGGATGAGAAGGGTAGGAGGAGGAAGAGGGATAGACATCAGCGAGGTTAGGGAAGCGATATGGTTGCTTAAGAAGGAAGGAGCGACGGGGGGAGATGAGATTCCGGGAGAGTCATTGGAGGGGGTGGAGGTACAGGTGGCAATATGGAAGATATGGATGGGGGCCAAATCAACGAAAAACCAAATCAACGAAAAGTTGGTTGGAGAGAGAGATACATGACCCTCTCTCTTTTCAAACACTGATTTCGTTGATTCGGCTCCCATCCGAAGATATTGGACATTTGGGCAGGACGTGGAATACCGGAAGGGAGGAAGGAGAGTGATAGTGCCAATAGTGGAGGAGGGGGAAAGGAAGACGGTAGAGGACTGCAGAGGAGTGGCGTTGACCACGGCATTGTATTAAATTCATGGGAAAATTTCAACGACAAGGCTGGGGGAGCGGATCAGAAGAGGAAAGTTGATCCCTGGGAATCAAACGGGATTTGGGAAGAAAATAGGAACGGTGGACAATATATATGCCCTGAACTGTTGAGTTGGGAGAAAATAGAAGAGAGAGGAGGAAAATTGATACCAATTCTTGTGGATCTGAGAGCGATACGTTGAGGAAGAGAGGAATTAGGAAGGTGCTAATAGGAAGAGTGGGGAGGTTGTATTGGGGAACGTGGAATAGAGTGAGGATGAATGGAAGGGTAATGGAAGCATTTTGGACAGCGTGAGAGATGAAGCAAGGATGCCCTTTGAGTCCAACATTATTCAACCTACTAACGGCAGATCTAGAGGGAGAGTTGGCGGGAAGCGGGAGAAGAGAAGGAGGGGTGAGGGTGGGTGACGAGAGGATTTGATCGATGGCATATGTGGATGATGTAGTGGTGTTGTCGCAAGAGAAATAAAGGCGGGGAATGATAGCAGTACTGGGGAGAAATTTCGAGAAGAAGGAACTGGAGGTGGATATAGGGCGAACAAAGATCATGAGAATTGGGGAGAGGGAGGAGAGAAAGGAGAGGTCGTTCGGAGGTGGGCGAAGAAGATAGGTCAGAATGAGTGAGGAAGGAGTGGGAGGGAATATGAGAGGACAGTGGTTAGGGAGGGAGCTGGAACAAAGGAATATGATGGCTCAAGTGGGACAAAGGGGGATAGCTCTGGAGAGTCGAAAGATGATAGTTGGTATGAGAAGATAGTGATAGATGGGATACTGGGACACATCAGGGAGAGCAGAGAAGTAAACGGGGGAGAAGAATAGCAAGATTTGGATTGGGGAATGAGAAGAGAAGAGGAAGTTACTCGGAGGATAGGGATGAGAGAGTATGTGGGATATGTGGGTGAGGAATAGAGGATTGGGATCATGTTTGGGGCAGGCTTGTAGGAGGGGAGATAGAAGAGGTAGGGGATAAGGTCAGGGAAATCTTATGGGATGATGGGAGTGGGGAAGGATGAATGAGGGATTTGGAGCTGAGGAGAGGAAGAGGTGAGGAGAAGAGTAGGGGTGTGAGTGGGATAAAGTGGAAGGATGGAGGTATGAGTGATCTCCCTCCCTCTCTCTCTCTCTTATGCGTGGGATGAATCAGTGGGGTGGAGTATAATTCGAAGTGGTTGAAACTGAGTTCCAAAGAACTCAATCATAGGATAGTTATAAGCTCACAAGTTTCCGATGAGTAGGTTGAGAGGGAAGTATTGTATGGCGGCGGCGCTCACAAACAATGTGAGTGGACGCCAAAGAAGGATGTATGGAACACACATACATACATACGTACAGTGATGAACTCGAACTGTATGTTTGTTTGAGTTTGAAAAACTTTTCCAGTGACTGATTTTGAAAACAATTTGTGTTCTTGGCCATATTATGGATTCAACTCATAATTTAGTTGAAATTGGATACTGCTTTTGAGTGTGTATTCAGTGTGATGGAAAGTTAATTTCCAGTTTTGACGAACGTCCTGTCCTGCAGAGGAAAACATTTCCTGAGATCTCATTGAGATTCCGTATGTGATTCGAAATAATTTTTTACAGATATTCTGAAACCTATATTGATCGGGATGATAATCAATATCGCTGGCTTGGTTATATCTAAAGCGAAACCACCTGCACGCTTCTTGGCTGGATTCAATTTGGTTACAGTGCTACTGGCATTCCTCATTATCTCTCTGCTGTCATTGACAGTTTGCAATACTCCGCCGATAGTTGGCACGGCTGGTGGTGGGTAAGTTTGTAACGGTACTTTTTTATCATCAACAATATATCCAATGAATATCCCTCCAACCATGATTCACCCGCGGACCGGATGTGTAGTCCTCTCGGAACGAGTTTGATAGGAGTGGACATAGTTGTTCGTTCGTTTCTTACAGGGGTTACAATTTTTTTTGTTTCTCACGAATCTGGTGATCGGAGCATACCGGGTATTTCAGGATTCATCATTCACATTCCTGTGGCATATTCTGCAGCCACAATAATTCCCTGTATGGAAAAAATTCTCTCGAGGTGTAGTTTCCAAAATATGAGCATTCCTGAATTTCCCTTCAAATCCAAATCACTCGTCAGCATTGTTTGCAATACACTTGATCTCGACGCCATTCGTTGAGTTAGGGAACGACGGATCTCTGAGAATGAGATTGAACTGTCCTATCATTGTTCGTTTTGGAGCTATGATAATGACAAGTTGTTGATTGCTGATTGGCTAGAAGTTGGAGAATTCCAAATTGCTATCACTTGGGATTGAAAAATGATTAGATATTTTCATTTTCCTCCAGAGATCCACTATTTCAAACTCAGAAAATGGCGTCGAACTCAAATGTGTAACACGCAATACTTTTGATACAATAATTTGTATTTAGGAGGATATTACAAAATCGTGACATCTCAGGAACTACGCCTTGAGAAAATCTCTTCATCCGAGATATCATTGCATTTCGGCTGCAGAATGTGCCAAGGGAATCCGAATGATGAATTCTGAAACACCCGGTACAAACATTTTGATAAAGGTTACTTAACTTAATATTCCCGTTGTGGCATGTTGTGGCAGAATGTGTTGTCGTATATATTTATACGATTCCATGTATATCCAGGGTGGTTCATTTGAAGTGAAGGAGTCAAATGTCTCGAAAACTAGTGGAGATGGAAGGAAATCTTCCGCATGAGAAAATTGGGGTTCCGAATGGGAAGTATGATGCTGACCTTGAAGAATCCCTCAGAGGTCATTTTGGAGGTCATTCAGGGGTCAAAATGGTTTTTTAAAAGAGATTCTAATTTTTTTATCATGGCATGGGGAAGCTGGTTTCAAACCCTTTACGAAACACTGGTCATGGACCCCTTTCCGCTCATTGGGGTGCAAGGTATGGACCATCAAATTTATTGATGAACTACTCTCAGCACCACCCAGCAACAACGACGTGGACATGGTAGTTCCCTGTTCCCTCCGGAGTGCTCGATTATTGTGAGTCTCCTTGCCTCTCACATGTGGGGTGCTTGATTATCGTGAGTCTCCTTGCCTCTTACATGAGGGGTGCTCGATGCTGTTACAATAATTGCTCGGAGTGACCCCCCTCTGCCTGGATACATAATCCCAGTCTCCGCCGAAGATTTGTAACCGTCTTCAGAAACACTGATCGTGGTATGTTGGCACGAACAGTGCGGATGCGATCGATCATGTCCCTCGTTGTTGGTTGGCCCTTGAATGCTTCGTCTTTCAGGAATCCTCACGAGAAAAAGTCGGGAGATGTCAAGTTGGGTGAGCGTGGAGGCCATGCAACTGGCCCACCTCGTCCAATCCACCTTCCCGGGAAATGATGAACAAGCCATTCTCTCACGATCAATGCGTGATGGGTAGACCCCCATTTTTTCATCATGGCATGGGTAAGCTGATTCCAAACCTTTTACGAAACACTGGCCATGGACTCCTTTCCGCCCATTGAGGTGCAAGGTATGGACCGTCGAAGTTATTGATGAACTACTCTTAGCGCTACTCAGGAACAACGACGTGGACGTGGTAGTTCTCTGTTCCCTCCAGAGTGCTTGATTATCGTGAGTCCCCTCGCCTCTCACATGAGGGGTGCTTGATGCTGTTACAATAATTGCTCGAAGTTACCCCCCTCTGCGTGGATACATAATCCTGGTATGTTGGCACGAACGGTGCGGATGCGATCGATCATGTCCTCCCTCATTTACAGGAAAACTTCCAAATTTTTCTCTCTGGAAGCTCGAAGGATTTTTGTATCCGTTCGAATGTGCATCCTGACCGACGTTACGTGGTATGGTCAATACTTCTAATGTTTCCAGCAACCTTCCAACAATTTTTGAAAGTCGATACTCATTCATAACCCTTATTGAATCATATGGAATAATTTATTCCATATATTCATAATAATCCTATTAATAATAATTGATAAATCGTACACATTACTGCCACACATAATAGGCAGAGACTCAGTGTTCCCGTTTGTTTATGTGTACGTTTTTTGTCCAATTAAATTAACTCTGATCTGCATTGAAATCAGTCACGATCTTCGGAGAAAAGCGATGAACAAGAATACATGAACAAACGGAAACATCGAATTTCTGTTCATTATGGTTGGTTATGTGGATGATTACGGAGATACGTGATCATTCAAAGACTGCTCCTGAACTGAGACCATTACAATCGTTCTTCTCCTTTGCATATTCAATCATCTACATTTATCAATTCATTCCATTCGATTCAATCGGAGAAATTGATCACTATCCACCCTCTGAAATTATTGATATAATCCTTGTGCTTGGCTCATGTCACAATAATTACAACGAAGCCGCAAGAGTTCACCGGAATCGGTATCCTGATCGCCGCATCGCACACCCCACGACCATCCGTCGACTCGAATTGAGGGCTCGACGAGGAGTATTGCAGCGAGATCTAAGACGTCACCGGTACGATGAGAATGATATCCGTACACTCGCCATATTGGGACTTATCCACTTGGACCCTCATGTTAGTAGCAGATCGTTGGCACGAATAACCGCTATACCCCGGACTACTGTTTTGAGAATCTTGGAGCATGTCAAGTATCGACCATACCACAGTACGTTAACTCAAACTCTCACTCCAAACGACATGAGACTTCGAATTAGATTCTGCAACTGGACACGAGCAAGGCTGGTTGATGATCCTCAATTCTTCGACTATGTAATGTTCTCCGACGGAGCATCTTTTCAGAGCACTGGACATTTGGATAGACACAACTCTCATCACTGGTCGGATGGTAATCCGCATTGGTATCGAGCAATCGACAACCAACATCGTTGGAGCGTGAATGTGCGGTGCGGGATCGTCAATGGCTATTTAGTTGGTCCAAATTTTTCCAACAGCACTTTGACCGGTCCCATGTTTCTGGAATTTCTGGCGGATCATTTACCAGGCTTGCTCAAGGATCTGGATTTACGAACAAGGCAGAGGATGTGGGTACAACTAGATGGAGCGCCACCCCATTACTAGACCGGAGCGAAAAACAAAAAAGTTTTCAAATGGAATCGTAATAGTGCGGAAAAGTTGCTACTCGTTAACACAAACACAGGGCAAAAAAAATTTTTGAAATCGGACAATATCTTCCGTTCGCGCATCGCGTTCAAAATTTTCGAATTCGAACAAAAATTTAACAAATATGCACAAAATTGCAGAAGGGGTATATGCTGTCCAATTGAGCTCATTTTTTTTGTATTCAACATGGCTCCGAGGCATAGAATGAGGGAAAAATGCCACACAACCCTCCTCTACCTCTTTCCAACCCCTTCGAAGGGGTGATAATGGACAATTTCCGTTAAAAATAGCTTGTATTACAGGAGGTGCAAATGGTTGCATAGCAAAGAAGCGCTTCTCGGACTGAAAACTTTTTTTATCAGCGTTGTTCAAAATTTCATAGCCTGCATCAGATCACGATCACATCGATCACCAATTTCATTTCATGTATGTTATTGAATCGTATGATCATATCATTCATTGGCTTGTCGCAGAACATTCTTCGCTAATGTTAATTAAATCTAATTATATCTAGGATGTTTAGTGCATCAGGTTGACGTGGAAATATTCATATTAGAACGAACCAATCTAACAATATTGGATTGTCTTTGAGTGACGAACATAATTTCGAGAATTTATTGAAATTTCAAGAATTTTCAAACAATAATACGAATCTTACAATATCAGGTGTGACCAATCACCTCTCTTGATCTTGATTATGGCAGTCACTCGTAGTGCTCATGCTCATGCACCCTGCCCATTTTTTGGTGCACCAAAACCACTATCATCGGCGGTTCTTCCCACCAATGCCGATATCGTAAAATGTTGGAATGAAGTCAAGTATGACATGGCAGTAAAGTCTAGTGACCGTAAACCTGGAAGGAACTTGAGCTCCTCAGACGTGGCAAACATTGTTGCTCAACAGATTGAGTCAATATATTCCAAAGCTTCGATTCCTGTCATGTGTCACACAAGAGTCGTTCAAAAGATCAAGCAACCGCATGATTGCTATTATGCACTTCGTAAATCATATCAAAGGGACAAAACCAGGGCTGGAAAAAAGAATAAGTACAATGACTTCATTCATAAATCTTATGACACATTATTTGACATATCATCTTGCAAGTGCAAGATGACACTACAATGCAATTGCAGAAAAACCTTTGAGAAATGTATTTGTCCAAATCCTGTAGTTGTCAGCTGCAATTGCCGTAAGGATAGGAAAATACCTACATTGGAACTGAAGTTTCTCTACGCACAAAGACACCTCAGAATAGGTAAAATTGGATTGACGGTAGATAAGAAGGAAACACAGAAACTTACATCAAAGTTACAAAGAAAAGCTCGTCAGCTTGATCTGCTTAGCGTGCAAATACAAGACTTGCCTGGTCCCTCCGTTGGCAGTACCGATCCGGAAACAGAAGAGACAAATTTTGATGTCGATGATGATTCGGACTTTCAGCCCACACGTTTTTCGTCTGCCCTGTCAAGAAGCTCAAAGTCCTCACAAATGCGCCTGTCGCTCCCAACAACTGCTTTGACAAGTACTAGTTTTGGCCTGTCTGACAGAGCAACAGCTGCTATCACATCTAGCGTGCTGAAAGACCTAGGTCTTATTACTGATAGTGATACATATCTGATCGTTGATAGGAGCAAAATTAAAAGAGAAAAAGAAAAGTGCAGAGTAAAACGTACTAATTTAGAGCGACGGGAACATCAAATGAACGGCCCAATGTGTGTATACTTTGATGGTAGGGCGGATAACACTTTAGTGTTGGTTGAAGAAGGAGTAAAACGATACCAATCTGTAAAAAAAGAGGATCATATTACAGTAATTGAGGAACCGGGTTCAAAGTATCTTTGCCATCTAGTACCTACTTCCAAAAGTGGAAAGGACACTGCTTTCTGCATCACAGACTATTTCGAAGAAAATGAAATAGATACTTCTAAAATTGGAGTAGTTGGGACTGATGGGACAGCAACGAACACTGGCTGGAAACGGGGAGCAATAAGGTATATAGAAATGCGTTTGAAGAGGCCAATACAGTGGGTGATTCGTCTTTTACATTTCAATGAGTTATCTTTGAGGCATCTTGTGGGAACATTTGATGGTACAACCGCAGGACCGAAGTCTTTGAATGGCCCTCTCGGCGGACGGCTAGTTGGTTGCGAGTCTTTGCCTGTAGTTGCATTTGATAAAATTGAATGTGTCATTCCACAAATTGACCCACAAATTCTGAGTAAAGACCAGAGATACCTACATGACATTGCCGTTTCCATTGCTGCTGGGTCTTGTTCCTCGGACCTAGCGAATAGAGATCCGGGACCAATATCTCATGCTCGGTGGTTGACGACAGCGAACCGGTTTTTGAGACTATATATTTCATTTGAAAACCCACCTGAAAATCTCATGAACATCGTTACATACATCATGACTGTATACGTACCCATGTGGTTTGAAATTCAGACAAGATCTTCAATAGTTGAAGGACCTAAGCATATTTTTGAATGCATCAAGAGATGTAGAGGCTTACCTGCAGGAGTCCAAGAAGTGGCGAAGAAAGTTATTCAAAGGAATGCCTTCTTCGCCCATCCCGAAAACCTTCTTCTTTCGATGGTTATGGATGATGGGCAGGATGTTCGGGAGCTGGGCCTTCGGCGAGTATTGAAATCCCAAGAAACTACCACAAAGGGTAAATCAATCAGAAATTTCTTAGTTCCGGCCATGAATCTTGATGCTCATGATTATTTTGATATCATAAATTGGTCTGCAACCAAAATCACATGTCCACCTCTTTTGGCAACCCTTTCATCAGCTGATATTGCAGACTTGATTTCTCAAGGAAAAAAACCGAATCTTTCTCTGAATCTAGCAGACATACCCTGTCATACTCAAGCCGTAGAGCGCAGTGTTGAGCTAGTAACACAGGCCTCTTCAGCACTTTATGGTCATGAGAGACGTGATGGTTTCATAAGAACTACACTCGCCTCTCGTGCTACCATGTCAAAATTTGAGACCAAATCAGAATTCGCAGTCCCTGAATGTGCATAATCCTCCACGCCCACGTTTGGTTGGTTGATTGGGCAGGGTGTGGGTGGAACTTGCAGTGCAGCCACCTTCCCGTGGTAAGTTCTGAGTCGTTCAAGGAAGGACGGGTCAAGAGCTGCACATCTTCGGCCCCTCAGGGCAAATAACGAAGGAAGGGGAATACATCTTCCACTTCCAGCCTTAAAGTTGCCTTATGTACGAGAAATCAAGTCAATAGTTCAGTATTTGCATCTTCTACAATACGAACTGCTTTTAATGAAACTCGTTCATCTTCACCCCTTCAAGGGGCTTCGGGGTGGGGGGGGGGGGTAGAAGAGAGGTATGCGGCATTCTTCCCTTATTCTACACTTCAAAACAATGTTATGTATAAAAAATGAGCTTGACCGGACAGGATTCACACCTCCTACAGTTTTTCGTATATCTGTTCAAATTTGTTCGAATTCGGAAGAATTTTGAACGCGATGCGCGAACGGAAGATATTGTCCGATTTCAAAAATTTTTTTTTCCCTGTGTTTGTGTCAACGAGTAGCAACTTTTCCGCACTATTACGATTCCATTTGAAAACTTTTTTGTTTTTCGCTCCGGTCTAGTAATGTGGTGGCGCTCCATCTAGTTGGACCCACATCCTCTGCCTTGTTCGTAAATCCAGATCCTTGAGCAAGCCTGGTAAATGATCCGCCAGAAATTCCAGAAACATGGGGCCGTTCAAAGTGCCGTTGGAAAAATTTGGACCAACTAAATAGCCATTGACGATCCCGCACCGCACATTCACGCTCCAACAATGTTGGTTGTCGATTGCTCGATACCAATGCGGATTACCATCCGACCAGTGATGAGAGTTGTGTCTATCCAAATGTCCAGTGCTCTGAAAAGATGCTCCGTCGGAGAACATTACATAGTCGAAGAATTGAGGATCGTCAACCAGCCTTGCTCGTGTCCAGTTGCAGAATCTAATTCGAAGTCTCATGTCGTTTGGAGTGAGAGTTTGAGTTAACGTACTGTGGTATGGTCGATACTTGACATGCTCCAAGATTCTCAAAACAGTAGTCCGGGGTATAGCGGTTATTCGTGCCAACGATCTGCTACTAACATGAGGGTCCAAGTGGATAAGTCCCAATATGGCGAGTGCACGGTTATCATTCTCATCGTACCAGTGACGTCTTAGATCTCGCTGCAATACTCCTCGTCGAGCCCTCAATTCGAGTCGACGGATGGTCGTGGGGTGTGCGATGCGGCGATCAGGATACCGATCCCGGTGAACTCTTGCGGCTTCGTTGCAATTATTGTGACATGAGCCAAGCACAAGGATTATATCAATAATTCCAGAGGGTGGATAGTGATCAATTTCTTCGATTGAATCGAATGGAATGAATTGATAAATGTAGATGATTGAATATGCAAAGGAGAAGAACGATTGTAATGGTCTCAGTTTAGGAGCAGTCTTTGAATGATCACGTATCTCCGTAATCATCCACATAACCAACCATAATGAACAGAAATTCGATGTTTCCGTTTGTTCATGTATTCTTGTTCATCGCTTTTCTCCGAAGATCGTGACTGATTTCAATGCAGATCAGAGTTAATTTAATTGGAAAAAAAACGTACACATAAACAAACGGGAACACTGAGTCTCTGCCTATTATGTGTGGCAGTAATGTGTACGATTTATCAATTATTATTAATAGGATTATTATGAATGTATGGAATAAATTATTCCATATGATTCAATAAGGGTTATGAATGAGTATCGACTTTCAAAAATTGTTGGAAGGTTGCTGGAAACATTAGAAGTATTGACCATACCACGTAACGTCGGTCAGGATGCACATTCGAACGGATACAAAAATCCTTCGAGCTTCCAGAGAGAAAAATTTGGAAGTTTTTCTGTAAATGAGGGAGGACATGATCGATCGCATCCGCACCGTTCGTGCCAACATACCAGGATTATGTATCCACGCAGAGGGGGGTAACTTCGAGCAATTATTGTAACAGCATCAAGCACCCCTCATGTGAGAGGCAAGGGGACTCACGATAATCAAGCACTCTGGAGGGAACAGAGAACTACCACGTCCACGTCGTTGTTCCTGAGTAGCGCTAAGAGTAGTTCATCAATAACTTCGACGGTCCATACCTTGCACCTCAATGGGCGGAAAGGAGTCCATGACCAGTGTTTCGTGAAAGGTTTGGAATCAGCTTACTCATGCCATGATGAAAAAATGGGGGTCCCATTTAAGAAAACCATCTTGACCGCTAAATGACATCCAAAATGACCTCTGAGGGATTTTCCAAGGTCAGCATCATACTCCCCCTTTGGAACCCTAAACTTTTTATGCGGAACATCTTTCTCCATTCCCACTTGTTTCCGAGATATTTGACTATATCACTTCAAATGGACCAACCTGTATATATACATCCGTATGAATTCATTTAGCAATGTAAGACTGTATCATATGCACGCGTTAGTTCCCAATATACCAGTCATACGTATATGTCTGTTCAGTAGTGTGTGGATAACATTATTATACAATGTTCTATCGAGCTCGAATATCGCAGACTTCTAGATTCCATATTCTCCACGACGAATTCGCCTGTTCCTTGCCTTCTCCCTTCAATATGTATTAGGGGTACAACTTTGCTTCCGCCATTTTGCAATAGATGGCTGTAGCGATGAGTGGTAGTTGAAACAAATAGATTGTAGATGTCATACAATAAGCTCAGGTATTCTTAAACATAACGCCATCGAAATATTAGTCGATTCGTGTCTGCATTATAAAGTTATGCTCCATCCAACATGTCAGCTTACGAGCCAAATTCTCGTCATTTGCGGGAGGTTTTGATTCTCTGCTTCAATATGAAGGGATCCTCGGCTTAGGCTCATCAAATGCTCTCAAATACCCATGGTGAGGCCAGTATTAGTGAAAGAACGTCCCGAGAGTGGTTTCGACGCTTCAATAACGGTGATTCCAACGCCGAAGACCAGCATGGCGGTGGAAGAGAGAAGGTTTTCGAAGATGCAGAATTGGAGGCATTACTTGATCAAGACTCGTTTCAAACGCAACAAGAATTGACAGGATCATTGGGAGTGCCGCAACCAACCATTTCGAAACGCCTGAAAGTCATGGGAATGATTCAGAAACAAGGAAATCGGGTGCCGTACGAGTTGAAGCCGAGCGATGTTGAACGGCGTTTGTGTGTTTGTGAACAGCTGCTTGCAAGACAAAGACGGAAGGGATTCCTGCATCGCATTGTGACTAGGGACGGAAAATGGGTTCATCACGATAATCCCAAGCGCAGAAAATCTTGGGGATATCCCGCCCATGCTTCCACGTCGACGGCCAAACCGAATATCCACGGTTCCGAGGTCATGCTCAGTATTTGGTGGGACCAGCTCGGCGTAGTGTATTATGAGTTGTTAAAATCGACTGAAACGATTACAGGCGATTGTCATTGGACGCAATTAATGTGTTTGAGCCGAGCATTGAAAGACGAACGGCCGCAATACAACGAGAGACATGATAAAGTGATTTTACAGCATGACAATGCTCGACCCCATGTTGCGAAAGTGGTCAAGACATACTTGGAAACTTTGGGATGGGGAGTCCTATCCCACCCGCCGTATTCTCCAGACGTTGCTCCCTCGGACTATCACTCGTTTCGATCAATGGCACACGGCCAGCTGACCGGCACTTCCAGTCTTATGAAGAAGTGAAGAATTGGTTCGATTCGCGGATCGCTTCAAAAGATGACCCGTTCTTCCAACGCGGGATCCGTATGCTGCCCAGAAGGTGGGAGAAAATGGTGGCCAGCGATGGACACCACTTTGAATCATAAATGTATAACCAGTGTTTTACAATAAAGCCTCGAATTTCGAAAAAAAACGGTGGAGGCAAAGTTATACACCTAATATATCCCGCCGCAACGCTGGTCTCCATGACTTCTCATCGTACTTTACAATATCCCCCTTAAAAATTGTTCCAGAACAGTCTTCACTTGCCACAAAATACATCATTATTCCCCTTTCCAGCTTCAACCAATTACAGGTACTTTGAATCCTTGATACATATAATATATTGAACTATTGGTGATCACAAGTTTTCTTGTATCTGCTGTAATTTGGTTCCTCCTACTGAGGCCTAATTATTTATAGTTATTGATTTCCATTCGATTTTCTTCAAGGATGTGTCGAATATTTCGTCGAACTCACATTCATGCCTGATTCTTTTGTATTGATTTACCGATAGACATTATAAAATTCACACCTATTCATCCAAACTACATTTACGTATAAGTATACAA
Source organism: Gonatopus flavifemur (assembly GCA_018340375.1). NCBI lineage: Eukaryota > Metazoa > Arthropoda > Insecta > Hymenoptera > Dryinidae > Gonatopus > Gonatopus flavifemur. The sequence continues at coordinate 195,935 of JAFFJZ010000074.1, read as the reverse complement.
TTTTTGTTCCGTGTTTCAATTCCATGAATGGAATAGTGACAATTCTGAACGGTTCGATCTCCTGAACAAAAACGACGCGGGAGTAATTCATCAAATGATTCGGTTGAACAGGAATTGATGGTGCTTCTTGATTTTTGAGTTCGATCTCAACTTCACTCGTTTTGCCGTAATATTTACGAAGGTGATTCCGATTATGAATTCTAATGATATTATTTCCGTCGTTCAAATCAGCTAGTCAAGGGCATCTCCATTCATGACTCTGGTTGTTATGTGTGGGTCATAGAACAAATCAAGAAACTTTGGAATTATTCTATTTTCAGCGTTCGATTGATGTCATATACGCAACAACAATTGACTGATAATTGGACTTTGGATATTCGTTCTTGATATTTGACTCGTCGTTTACTTGCATGGATCATTCGTTTTTTCACAATATGTGTTTCAATATTATATTCTACTGATATCTCCGGTAGGAATCCTATAATTTGATGCGTTGGATTTTCCCCGTAATGTAAATTGTGAGGGACATGTCCAGTGGTTTGATTTTCTGATAAATTGATCCATAGTATGATTCATTTCTCAAAGTGTGCCCATTTAGTGTGTGTATTAGGGTGAGCCCTATTCTGGGGAGTTTTGGATCCTTCTCGTCTCACTTCCTAAGAAAGTTCCGATTCCTATCAAAATGAAGTACAGGAAACCTCAATTCGATCAAACTATGTCAACACGTGCCGCAAAGAGCTCAAAGTGTTGTTATATACAGGGTGGGGCATTTGAAGTGTCGCGGGCGTTTTTTCCAAGAATAAAATGAGATACGAGAAAATTTTTCGGACAAAAATTGTAGGGTATCGAGGGGGACATCCGATGGTGGCCTTGGCTTTGACCTCAAATCTCATCTTCAAGGGCATTCTGAGGTCAACTCTTGTTTTTTAAATAGCATCTCATATTTTTTACTGCAGATTTGGATTCTAGGTCAAAAACCAAGAAACTTTTGTCTGAACCATTTTCCTGAAATCCGCAAAGATGGCGCTCTAATCGATATTGTTCCATACTGAATCTGACATTAGAATAACTCGAAAACGAAGGGTCTTGGAGGAGAATGTTTCGGACAAAAGTTGTCTAATTCCAAGGGGGACCCCTTGAACTGAAACGGAGGTGATGGGGTATAACAGACAAAACACAACACATTTCAATCGTCTACATCACCTGGATAATTTCAATGCAGTAGATGCTCAAAATGATGGCCTTTGACTTCAATACACATTTCAAAACGTTTTACAAAAGATTGCTGAACTCGTGCTAAAATATCTTCATTGATGCTCGCGCATGCATTGATGATTCGTTGACGCATATTCTCAGGTGTAGTCGGTGCTTGTTGATAAACTGTATCTTTCATGTATCCCCATAAAAAAAATCTGGAGAAGTGAGATCCGGAGAACAGGCAGGCCAATGAACTGGTCCACGACGTCCTATCCATCGTCCAGGATGATCTCTGTCCAATATTTCTCGAGTTGTGACTGCATAATGGGATGGACAACCATCGTGTTGATACCACATATTCAATCGTTCCTGAATAGGTATGTCTTCAAGTAATGTTGGAAGTACTTGATCTAAGGAATGTCTGTACTTCTCTCCATTTAGCGTATCTGCAATGAAGTACGGTCCAATTACTCGAGATCGAAAAATACCACACCAAACATTCACAGCCCATTGTCTTTGATGCTCTACTTGACGTGACCATCTTGGATTTTCTGTCGCCCAGTAATGCATATTAGGTCGATTTACTTGACCATTATTGGTCAACGTCGACTCATCAGAAAATAATATGTTGATGAAGTTGTTATTGTGCATTTGCGCTAGACCCCATCGACAAAACTGTACACGATTTTCGAAATCATCACCGTGAAGGTCTTGATGCAAACAAATGTGATACGGATGGAATTTGTGACGTTTCAGTATTCGAATAACACTTCTTCGAGAAATTCCCGAATGGAGTTCAATTTCACGAGAGCTCACGTGTGGATTATTGGCTACTGCAGCTAGTACATTAACTTCCGCATTTTCTCCGCTAACAGTTCACATTCGATGTCGTTTTCCCCTTGTAACACTTCCCGTTTCTGAGAATAATTTTGTAATGCGTTGAAAATACCTAATGGATGGCGTTGTTCTTTCAGGAAATCGTTCTGCATACAAGTCATATGCTTGTCTAAGGTTCTTATGCACTCCACCGTAAATGTAGATCATATCGATCTCCTCAGAAACCGTGTATCGGATATCCATGATTTCCAATTTGTCATAAACCAAGTAATAATCAAATGTAACTGACAAACTGACTTTCAAAATCGTGAATTTTCACTGAACCCCGTCGTTTGTTTACATCGCGTGAGCTCTGAATGGTGGTAATGTAGACGATTGAAATGTGTTGTGTATTGACAACTTTTGTACGAAACATTCTTTTGCAAGACCCTTCGTTTTCGAGTTATTCGAATGTCAGATTTAAAATGGAACAATATCGATTAGAGCGCCATTTTTGCGGATTTCAGAAAAATGGTTCAGACAAAAGTTTCTTGGTTTTTGACCTTGAATCCAAATCTGCAGTAAAAAATATGAGATGCTATTTAAAAAACAAGAGTTGATCTCAGAAAGCCCTTGAAGATGAGATTTGAGGTCAAAGCCAAGGCCACCATCGGATGTCCCCCTCGGTACCCTACAACTTTTGTCCGAAAAATTTTCTCGTATCTCACTTTATTTTTGGGAAAAAATGCCCGCGACACTTTGAATGCCCCACCCTGTATATAGATGTTATACAGGGTGTCCCATTTTAATCTGTCACTTAGAATATCTCGAAAACGAATAGATTCAGAAGAAAATGTTCCGGGGAAAAAAATGTAAGAATCTGAGGGGGACATCCGATGGTGAACTTGGCTTTGACCTCAGATCCCACTTTCAAGGTCATTTTGAGGTCAACTCATGTTTTTTAAATGGAATCCCCTATTTTTTACTACTGGTTTTGATTCTACGCTAAAAACCAAGGACCTTTTGTCTCAAACGTTTTTCCGAAATCCCCATAGATGGCGCTCTAATTGATGAGAAAATGAGAATTCTCAAACCCTCGGATTGTATTCTGTCTAACATAATGCTCAACTCTTGAGTGTTTCCCATCTCCCGGAAATTGCTGTCGGTTGTGTTTTGTTTCGGTTCTGCTCTTGGAAATTGTTATTGTTCTGATTCACGTGTGAATACCTTAGAAATTTAGCATCGCCATTTCTAAATATCATGTCTGATCACGCGCCAAACGATATTGTTGACGTTTTGTTGTGTCTTGGTGAAGCGCGGGGAAATTATGTTGAAGCTGTGAGAACGTTTCAACGTCGTTTTCCGGATCGGAGGTGTCCAAATCGCATTACGATCCGATTTCTTGAACAACGTGCTCGTCAAGGTCTCCTCAAACGACAGAGTAACAAAAAAGTTTATGCGGATGACAATGATCCTGATGTGAGATCGCTGGACGTGCTGGCATTAATTCATAATAATCCCCATATGAGTCTTCGGGATATTGAGAAAATGACCGAGATTCCTCGATCCACAGCTCAGCGTATCTTGAAATCGTTGGATTATCATCCGTACCATATCAGTTTGGTGCAATCTCTAACAGCTGAGGATTTCATAACAAGATTGAACTTCTGCACGTGGGCCCAACGGAGAATTGAAGAAGATCCTACTTTCTCTCATTACGTTATGTTCTCTAATGAGGCAATATTTCACAATGTTGGAATTCTCAATAGGCACAATTGCCATTGTTGGAGTGCTCAGAATCCTTACTGGGTCCGTACAATTAATCATCAACACCGTTGGAGTGTGCACGTTTGGTGCGGAATCGTAGATCCAGGATCATAGGGCCGTATTTTTTCTAAGGAAACCTGACTGGCGCGGAGTATCTTCGTTTTTTGCATTTTGAACTCCCTGCTCTTATGGAAGACGTAAGTCTTGACGTGAGATCAAGGATGTGGTTCCAACAGGATGGAGCACCTCCTCATCACATGCGAATTGTTCGAAAATTTGTGGACGAGAAGTTTCCCAGAAGGTGGATTGGCCGTGGAGGACCTGTGCGATGGCCAACTAGGTCGCCAGATCTGACGTCGCCTGATTTTTTCTTGTGGGGTTACATGAAAAATGTTGTATTCCGTGAACCTCCAACAATACGCGATGACATGAAAGATCGAATAAGAAGAGCATGCACAGCAATAACACCCGCTACGTTGCGAGCAACTGTAGAAAACTTTCATAAAAGAATTGCGCTTTGTCAAAGGCAAAACGGCGCTCATTTTGAACATCTTTTGAATGCCTCATGCGTCCCCGAAGATACACCTCCAGTGCAGACAATCGGCCCTTTTCAGGGCCACAATGATGTGTAAAGTCCGATCGCACAACCTCCTCGTGGTGCACATTGGGTAACGCTGATACCGATGGCAATTTCCGAGAGATGAGAAACACTCAAGAGTTGAGCATTATGTTAGACAGAATACAATCCGAGGGTTTGAGAATTCTCATTTTCTCATTAATTAGAGCGCCGTCTATGGGGATTTCGAAAAAACGTTTGAGACAAAAGTTCCTTGGTTTTCAGCGTAGAATCTAAACCGGTAGTAAAAAATAGGGGATTCCATTTAAAAAACATGAGTTGACCTCAAAATGACCTTGAAAGTGGGATCTGAGGTCAAAGCCAAGTTCACCATCGGATGTCCCCCTCAGATTCTCACATTTTTTTCCCGGAATATATCCTTCTGAATCTATTTGTTTTCGAGATATTCTAAGTGACAGATTGAAATGGGACACCCTGTATATGTATATATGTATATAAGACAGGAGAAAAATCGTGGATTCAGGGGTCGTCAAGACCCCCCTGGATACGCCCTTGGTTCCATTTGATCAAATTTCGGATATATTAGATCGTTTCGGTCATACTATCGTATATGATATGAAATTCACGTTCCTACATTATACACTCTTTTTGTTGTTCAATCACGCTTATTCCCATAATCATGGCTTGTAATAATAGACTTGCTGTATGGAAATCGGAGGGAATTTCGTGTCCTTCCGATTGGACTATCGAGTGTCCCGATGAATCTCACCGTTTTCGATATCCAGCAAGAACGTTTGGAAAAAACACAAAATTCCGAAACTTTGAGCTCTTTGCGCCACGTCTTAACATAGTTCAATCGAACTGAAATATTACGTACTTCCTTCTGATAGAAATCGAGATCTTTTTATGGGGTAAGGCCAGGAGATTTTGATAATTCTCAAAATGAGGGCCACCCTAGTACACATTGATGAAACATAAAACTCAGTAAGTTCAATAGAGCATGCCCCATTGTTTCGTCAAAAGATGCACGTTCTACTTTAGGGATGAACATTTTAGCGATGAATTGGAAGCAGAAGGGATTGGATTCATCGTTAAGTATTGAGTATTTATTTTATATCCCATAAAAAATGATCCATTCAAAGAAATTCTGAATTCCAATGAGAACGAATACAATTCCTGAATATCTTTGGGAAGATACAAATACGAATCAATCTTTGAAATTAGCTGTTCTAACTGAAAATGTCATTTGAGAGGGCTTTATATTCGAGCGAATCGTTGCGTGTTCCACGCAACATAATTGTTCCGATCAATCGCATAGAAATTTTATGATACTGAATGAAATCCCAGTTGAGTCTTGGACGAGGTGAGGATTTAATAGACATTGGAATTCACAGATATCAATGGTTCATAAGAATTCCGGAGGAATTTATTATTGAGAACAATTCACAAATGAGAATTTGAATCCTCGAGAAGGGATTGGGAAACATTAGAATTGAAAGATATTTACATTGAATGTTTTCAATTGTCAAATATACGAGTGGGTGGATGCGTGGATGGATGGAGAGCTTATCCTTCTAGAAAAGTACCTATTCATCAGAAGAAGATTGATGACCTGAGGAAGCTAACTCATTATACAATAGGTTATGGAAACTTCTACGACGAAATCCTCCAGTGGCCTACAACACAAGCTGAGTGTAACGTAGATGCAGAATATGAAGACGAGCAGATCCATGAAGAAGGAATTTTGAATTCGTCAAAGAACGCATTGAATCTCATAAAGAGCGTCGGACATTCTCAATCTGTTCCTGCTATACTTCGCAACCCGTATTCAATCATACATTTGGGAATGATAGCATTCAATCTCATCCATATATCCGCTAACTTCACATGTAATCTGACGTGAGCGCACCTCAAATTACATTTTTGTTCTCAACGAATCAATGAGCCTCATTCAATCCGGTGGATATAAAATTCCACGCGAATGCAACTTCTGCATGATTAGTCATCGATTCTCACAAAATCAAACCGTATTATGCCGATTGAATACCATCGTATTATTCGAACATCCTCAGGCATTATACTGTCGATGACAATCGTTCGACTAGCTTCCTTATTGGATTCAATCGTCATTACGCATGGACAAAGATCTGGTAAAATCTGACTGGTTAATGAGTTGATGAAATTTGGTCAGAATCAATGGTTTCTTCCAACCAGGGTAGTTCCCACTACTCTATGGACACTTTCTTGAAACTTCCTATTATATGCTACATTTTTCTCATTGATCAGACGTGAAAAAATATTTTATCATACTATATTTGGAGTCTAGACAGATCATAACACAAATTAATTCTCCAGTCACAGATATTTCATCATTATATTCCCAAATTCCCCGAGGAACATCGATATCTCCAGAACGTGTAACTACCAGTCCACAAAAAGTGCATATCCGAGAAATTCATCAGAAGAAAAATGAACATCATCAAGAACATTTGTATGACGCCAATCTATCCACAAGAATTTTATTGTGAAAAAGAAGGATTGCACATCTGAACGATACGATGCGAAAATTGACAGACAGGAATTGTGTGAACGCAGGACTTATTGGAATATTGCAAAATGACGGAGCAGGTTGGCGAGAGCTGTTAAATGGGATGATGAGGATATTCATAAGCTAGTGTCAAAGTCATATTCATCAGAACCGAGAAGATTCGCTGTAACGTTGCATTTCTATCCTGTGTGAGCATACAATTTTCTACGTAAATATTTCAACTCTTGTTCTCCACATCCCAAAACCATTGCGAGATGCACTGATAGGAATAATTACTATTGGGAGTACAAATTAGTTCGGTCCGGTTTGAAAAGATGACTCTCGCGCTCATGAATATTTCATAGTCACAACCAATTTCAATTGGTTCGAAGAGGTTAGACACCTGTGAATAATATTCAGTTGATATCACTCCGAGTTCCTTCTAGAATCCCGATTTTTACTCAGTGAAGTATGTCAAATTTCGTTTTAACTAAGCAGCATTCACGGGAAGTGCTAGTTTTCTGTTTTAATTGGAAAAAAGTGCAGCTGAAGCCCATCGAATGCTTGTGGAAGTTTATGGTGACAATGCTCCAACTGATAAATCATGTGGGAAACGGTTGCGACGTTTTAAGAATGGCGATTCCAGTGTCTAGGAAAAGCCTCGCCCAGGACAACTACAAAAATTCGAGAACGAGGAATTGGAGGCTTGACTCGACGAAGATCCGAGTCAAACGCAACAGGAGCTTGAGAATCATTAGGAGTTACGTAACAAGCAGTTTCCGTACGATCATAATCCATGGGCATGATTCAAAAGCGAGGCAATTAGGTGCCTCATGGCTTGAAGCCTAGAGACATTGAATGGCGATTTTTCAAATGGGAGCAGCTGATTCAAAGACAACGAAGAAAGGGGTTCTTACATTGAATTGTGACAGGAGATGAGAAATGGATATTCTACGATAACCCCAAGAAGAGAAAATACTATGCTATGCCTGGTCAATCGTTGCCATCGACTCCAACATCGACACGGAAGAGGAATATTCATGGTTCAAAGATCATGATGTGTATCTGATGGGACCAAAAGGGTGTTATATACTATGAGTTGCTAAAACCTGGTGATTCTATTACGGGTGATCGGTATAGGGCACAATTGATTAGTTTGAGTCGTGCGTCACGAGAAAAACGTCTGGAATACAAGGAAAGACATGACAAAGTAATTCTTTCACACGATAATGCTCGGCGTCATGTCGCAAAAGTAGTGAAGAATTATCTGGAAACGTTGAAGTCGGATATTCTACCACACCGCCGTACTCGCCGGACATCGCTCCTTCTGATTACTGGTTATTCCGACAGATGCAGCACAATTTGGCAGGGCACCGGTTCACTCCGTTCGAAGAAATCGAAAATTGGCTCCCAACTTGAATCGCCTCGAGAGACCAGACGTTTCTCCGTAACGGGATTCGAAAATTACCCGGAAGATGGGAAGAAGTTATACCCAACGATGGACAATACTTTGAATAATTTGATAATTCATGTTCTTCTGAAATAAACCCATCTTTAACTGTAAAAGAACGGACCGAATTAATTTGTACTCTCAATAATACCAAGAAAATGTATTCTTGAATTCCTTCAAGAATGCACATTCTTAATGAACAGTTGACATGTTGTAGGCCCAAGAAAACTTTTCTTGAATCAAGAAAATATTTATCCAATTTAAGATGTATATTTTTTGCTCCAAAAAAAACTTTCTTGTATCAAGGCCACATATTTCTTAAGAAACGGTTTTCTCCAAACATGAAAATATGTTGTTGGCGATAGTAATTATCTCTCTCAGAGTGATATTCCACTGTAAATGCACAGTCTGGATTCATGCATGAAGTTTCAAGAACTATTGAGACAAGAGCAGAATCAACGAAATCTCCTCGAATCGGTGCGTTAATATTTGATAAATGTTCGACTTTTTTACATGGAACTGATATAAGAGAAGTAACGTTGACTTGCGATGGGCTGGTATGTAAATTCATGAAGACATCATTTTTGAAACGTGACAATAATTTCGGAAATGTTGTAGAAAACTCATTTGATGGACTACGTGTGAATGTTGAAAATCAGATTCGATCTCCGAATGATAGTGAGCAGCCTCTGAAAAATGTATTACACTTCAGATTACCTGTATGGACGAAAAGGGGTTCTATATTCGAACAAGCGAATAGTCCTCATGTCAACTCAAAACACAAGACATCAAATTCAATTCATGGAAATATTGGTAACAAACTCATCGTAATAGAGACCGGTTATAAGACCAATATATGTTTAGAGTATGCATCCTGTAACGGTACGATTATATAGTCAGAACTAGAATGTTACATATCCTAATCATCAATCATAATCGTATCGTTGCAACGCCCAAGTGGTGTCCACCGGTGATACACGCAGGTAAATTCGGTATGCCTCGAGACGATACATATAATAATGACACATGCGGAATATAAATAGTTATCGTCGCGTGGTAATCATTACGTGTGATTGACTTACCATGTAAATCAATGTATCATCGGAAAATTAGCATTTCTTCGTACCGCGCATCATCAACTTGTCTAGTAAACCGAATTATCAACGAAAAAATCTCGTTCATTACACAAACACTAGGTTCTCACATGATATCATGTTAACATTAAATTTGTAGGGTTATATGAATCCCCTCCAGCGCTTTGATCGGCGACTTTTACTTTGGCATTCATTGTTGTACGTGACGACATACGTTCATCACACTATCTCGAGCTTGGCTCGACAATTCAAGGGAGAAATCCCGCATTCATTCTCTCCCAGCTTGAACTCATATGCATGCCATTTGCACCAAAGAAAGTGGTGCTCGATAAACCTTTTCCATGGCGGAATAGGTAAGAAAAGCATCGTTTTCTTTCAGAAACATAACCTTTTTCGGGTAATGATTAGAAGTATTGTCGTTTCACGAAACGCAATACGGAGACATTAAGGGGATACTAGCGTCGATAAAATTCCTGTAACTCCTTGGTTGGTTTCTATGATAAAGATTTTATATATGGTATTTCATTTTATTCATGCCGATAAAACAGTGCACTTATTATCAGAAATAGTCACAATTATCAAATCGGCGACAGATGTCACTACGGGGTCTCCGTTGTGGTGTTGTACGCATCTTCTCGTCAAGTATGATGATTATTATTCGATCGATAAAATAGGTCGATACAATTAGCAAACGGAGAACAGATGTCGCTACTTAGACCCTGTTGCGATATGAAGCTGAAAACGAGTTTCAGCGCCGTCAGGGAGTTGTCTCGGAACTATAAGTAATATATATATGTATATTTATACATATATACATATATACATAAAGTATATCACGTGACCATTGAAAAATCCACGAAAAATCATTGCAAGTGTACAAAAGTTATGATGATAGTCCATTCTTTCATAAAATGCAACTTTGTATGTTCGTCACTCTATGAAAGAAGAATAAAGTTGTGGAACATTGTTTTCTTGAGATACTAATATTCTCAAATACTTTCCCAGAATGATTTTTCTGGTAATCAGCAAGTGGAATAAAGAGATGTTGTTTTTTCAAAGACAAATCTGTATAAAGTGAAATAACCAGGCATATTGTTGGAATAAATTCCCTGCAAATCAGTAGTAGGTATCCACAACACTTTAGTCGATGAAGAAATTGACTGATATATTGGGAGCGCAATGAGTTTTCTCTAATAATAATTCGTTCAAGTCTAATTATTTATCATTACATGGGTAGTTCAATGCAGTTCCTTTGGAGTAATTTTTGACAGTAAATGTCTGGTAAGTATCTATTGTGCCAATGGTTCATGATAATCAGAGTAGAGAAAACTCATTGCGGTCCCAATATATCAGTCAATTTCTTCATCGACTACAGTTTTGTGGAGACCTACTATTTATCCGCAGGAAATTTATTCCAACGAAAGCCCTGGTTATTTCAGTTCATAGAAACTTTTTATTGTAGAAAAAACATATCTTTGTTACTCTATGAAAGAAGAATAAAGTTGTGGAACATTGTTTTCTCAATATACTAATATTCTCTAATACTTTTCCAGACAAAATTCAATTACTGTCTCTGCTGAGTAATTACCTTACCTGGTTGAAGTTGCATAGCAAGTCATAAAAAAATGTTTTCACTATGAGGCGTTATGGATTTTGCAACAGGACATTCATAAGTAAACTTTGAAGTCCTATGAATCTGTGCTGATGATACATCATGAATACCTATGAATATACATTCATAAGCTCATCGAGAACATTTTCTCATGAATTGCTAAGAGACTTTAACTAGGGTAATCTGTTACATTCATCGAGTGTTGTATTTTCAAATACTTTGCCAACGAATACTTAATCAGTGTCCATAGATTAGGTAATCACTCAGCAAAGACAGTAATTGAATTTTTTCTGGAAAAGTATTTCAGAATATTAATATATCAAGAAAACACTGTTCCACAACTTTATTCTTCTTTCATAGAGTGACGGAGATACAAAGTTGCATTTTATGAAAGAATGTACTATCATCATAACTTTTGTACACTTGCAATGATTTTTCGTGGATTTTTCAATGGTCACGTGATATACTTTATGTATATATGTATATATGTATAAATATACATATATATATATATTACTTATAGTTCCGAGACAACTCCCTGACGACGCTGAAACTCGTGTTTTTTCTTCACCATTGTACCTTGGGTACCCTGCTTTCGTATCAACTTATTTTCAGCTTCATATCGCAACAGGGTGTAAGTAGCGACATCTGTTCTCCGTTTGCTAATTGTATCGACCTATTTTATCGATCGAATAATAATCATCATACTTGACGAGAAGATGCGTACAACACCACAACGGAGACCCCGTAGTGACATCTGTCCCAATGTATTCATAAAGGATTCTTTATGAATTCATCCTGGGATTCTGTAAGGGTCCCGTAATGACAGTTCAGAAAGAGTTCTTTTTTAATTCCTGGAATTCAAAAAGCATTTCTACAGAACTCTCAAGAGTTCTTTATGAATTCTTTTGGAACTGACATAACGGGAGCTCATTTGGAACATGCCTGTGCTGTGTGGGCTATGAAGACTTCTTTTTCACTTGATATTAGGAATCGGTTTATGGCTCCGTGGTGAGTCAGTGGATCAGTACTCAAGAAAATTGAAGTTCGGTTCCGACTTCAAGAACGATTTTTTTGTCAACCATATTCGCAAGGTGTTTACCAGTCCTTGAGATCCAACAGAATCCACCAATCATGCGTACTCTATTAAAAGACCAACCAATGAAAGAAATGGAAATTTCAAGGAGTACAGACACTCTGTATTTGGTACGCTGAGGGCAAAAGCGACACCCAAATTGAGCGGCCGAATCGTAAAACCCGCCGTGCGCTCGAACACATCTTGGAATTTGATCCAGAAGCCCAGTAGAACGAAGAAAGAAAAAGTCGTTAAAGTGGAAAATATAAAATACAGTCTGTTAGAACTCATCAAAACACACATTTTTCATATGAAAATTTTTTTTCTATCGTCAATAGTTTGGAACATAAAAATCGAAACGTAAAAATCTTCATTTCCTCGAAATCAATCCAATTTCAAATACCCAGATAGGACAAGAGTTTCAAAAGAGTTCATAAAGAATACAAAGCATTCTTATGAAATTCTCTAAGAATTCTTGTGCTATCTGGGTATGTTTTACGATCACTCAGCGAGAGCTCATCGTAAAGATTTGAAATTTGGGACGCAGCTTCATCATTGATCTCCGACGACTACTATTGAGTTAAATCAATTAAAATATTTCATTATCCAATGAAAATTCAATAATGAACAATTCCTTGACATTTTCCAGTAGCTAACGGTGCGATTTTTGGAGTAAAATTCCAATGAATGTGATGGAATTGTAAACATTGATTGAAGTGTACCCGTCTATTTTTAGATATGTTTATTTTCTCTGAAAAGCCCAATAAATATGTGCTGAATGAGTTGGAGCAAATGTCGAAACATCGGGACATACATAATTCCATTATTTATTGAATAATCTCCATGAAATTTTTTTATCGTAAATGTCATGGAAAATTCACATTCTTATCCTAGAAATCCTGGAATTGTCCTGGGATTCAGGAAAAAGGATTCGCTATCCACCCTGCGTTTCTCTCGTATCAACCTGCTTCATGAATCGAATGATGATATCTCGCACCGTCCGCTGGTCCCGATGTACACATCAAGAATTCCTCATGAATTCATTGTGGGATTTTTTACGCGTTCCCATCATGACAGTTCAGAATGAGCTGTTCATGAATTTCCAGTATTCAAAAAGAATTCTCAAACAATTCTCAAGAATTCTTTCGGAACTGACATAACGGAAGTTCATTTGGGATACGCCTATACTGTGTGGGATGCTTACTTACTTTGCTGAATTGAATCGTATCCCAAACTGTTGGAGAATTGTTTGAAATACCATTAACATTTCATTTGGCAATCAAGTTAGCAGGATATTTCTGATAGTCATACTACCCCAAACAGAACAGGAAGGAAGGAAGGAATGTTTAGTACAGGAACATTGAACGCCTAGGATTTGAAGGTTCACTGAATTTTCCATGAGCTTGATTGACGTAAAATCAACCTGGAATCAGAAACAGTGCAGAATCTTCTCAACCTTCTGAATTGGGATAAGTAGTTTTATCCAGTGCAATTCTGTGATAATTATGCAAAATCACACTGACACCCTCTACTGTAAAAAGTGTGGCTTAAAATGGCTGCGTCTTAATTTGAAAAGTCACTGAAATTCAGCTTTTTCCATTGTGTCGGCCATTGTTTTTTGTGCTTACTTTACACTAAAAATAGGCTACTTTTGGCTGCGTCTTGAATTCAGTCATGAGAAAATTCGAATTCAAAACTTTCTTTTTACCGCGTTGGATCTTTCACAAACACTTCTCTACAAATGTGTAAAGGTCAGTGCACAGTAGAAATTTTGAATGTTCGTTTATTTGGGCACAGCATCACAACGTTTCACTTTTCATCAAAACACATATGGGTATACTAAGTACGGATATGACGAAGGATCTACGGAGGCGTACTTAGTTCTCCATCGAAATCTATCACGCATTCCAATACTCCCCTTCAATTTTTGGATGTAAAAATAATTCAGCGTGGGAATAAAGAGTATCAATTCGTTACAGCACATACTTTTATGTAGGAGAGAGTTGGCAGCCCTGGGCTGGTGTATGCCCTGATCCACTTGTATTGTTTCATACAATATTCATGAAAAAATCGTAAATTTTTTACAGGAAGTTAAAAAACTGATATTACTAATATATATCCAAATTTGAATGCAAAAATCAGATTTTCTTTCTTTCAACAAAATATATTTTATATCCGGAAAACTAGAATAAATTTTTTGTTTCTAGCTTTTCGCGATTGAAAGTAGTAAAATTCAATTTTTATTTCTACAAACTTGATTATGTAATGAAAGAAAGCATTTGAGAGTATATTTCAATACATTCAAGTTTTCGTCGGCTGTGTTCCGACTTGATGTTTTCTCTTTTATATAAAGTTTTTTCTGAAATACATATTTGCATGAGGACCAATCGAAAAAAGCAACCACAGTCACGGAAAATATGAATTTTACCAACAAACCACGTTCCTACAACTCCAAAGCTTAAGTTTCTTGCTTAATCAATTCTTCACTAATGAAAAATTAACGCTGAACTGGTTTGAAGTTTATGAATAACAACTCTCATAATCCTCGCGCCAGTCCAAACAGAATTGTGTTGGATAATGGTTCATTTTTTATTTTTCTAAAGATGCTAACATGTACAGAAAATGCTGACCCAAAGCATCCGTCAAAGAGGGTGCCTTCAACGAAATAACAACTAATTTTCAAGTCCACCTTGTACACATTAATTTTTTCAAAAACCAAACGAAAAAAATTTGATACCCCTTCAGGTACTTTTCCATTCTCCATCGTTTATCAGCCAAGAAGAAGTAGAAAATTGAAAACAGCTCAAGGCTGCCGATTCTCCCCTACTTAATCCTTCACAAAAATACACATGGGCATATCAAGCAATGATTCGATTTCACTTACTTTTCCACTGAAGTTGATCAGGGTTGAATCATTCTTGGCATTATTATCCGACTGACAGTTGGGATGTTAGTGAATATCCAATGTACTTTGGAATTCTGGATGATAATTTTCAGGATGGGGATATCAAGTACCATTCACTTTCAGTATCCAATTCCACATCTCCTATTCTTCATCCAACATGCTGGACGTGCACGCGTATGGTGCAAGACGTCTGTACACAGCGAGAACTTTGAATGCTTATTCTATCTGGGCACAGCACCACTTTGCTGGGCAAACTGTAGGACGTTTTATTTTTCATCCAACAACAGATGGGTATTCTAAGTACACATGTGACAAAGGATCCACAGTTGCGTACTTAGTTCTCCATGAAAATGTATCACGCATTCTTTTAATTCCCTTACATTTTTGAATGTGAGAATACTTTAGAGTGGGAATAAAGAGTATCAGTTCGTTATAATACAAACTTTAATGTACTCGATTCTCCACATAAATACACATGGGCATACCAAGCAATGATTTCATTTCACCCATCACTTAGTTCTCCAATTAAATTGATTAGAGTCGAATCATCCTCTGCATTATTATCCGGCTAATAGCTCACAGTTGAGTGAATGTTCAATGTTGTTTGATGTTTTGGATGTTCATTTTCAAGATGGGAATATCAAGTACGATTCAATTTCAGTACCCAATTCCACATATGCCATTCTCCGTCGAAACGCACACGACGCAGAAGATCTGCACGGAGCCAAAACTTCCAATTCTCATTCTACTTGGGCATAGCATCAACTGTAGAACGTCTCATCATTTGAACGGGTATACTGAGTACCGGGATAAAAAAGAGCTTACAGTTACGTACACTGAGAGAAAAAAAATAGTAAATTAATAGTGATAGTTGGGAAAAGACTCAACTACAAATAGTTAGCTGATTAATAGTTTCATTTACTATTTTATTGTCATTTTAACTAATCAAAACAGTAATTTGTACAATTAATATTGTTATTCAGCCTATGAAGTAGTGGGACTTATCATCAGTCATAGTTGAGTCCTTTCCCAGCTATTCCAATGATAATTCCGACTATTTTTTTCTCTGAGTGTACTTAGTTCCACATATGGATAACTATCACACATCATCATGCTCCCTGCTTAAAATTTTCCACAGCGAACGATCTACTTCAGCAGTATTTTACTGTTCCTATCGTTCCGTATGATTTGTATCGTAACACTGCACAGTGGGCCAGATGACTGGAAAAACTGGCTAAAAGTCGAGTCTAGATTTTTTAAAAACAAGTTTATGGAGATGAAGTATATAAGTTCAAGTGCACTTGGTGAACATATTAAGGGGATCCAAACATTAGTGTTCAATTGGTGGTAATTTGAAAATGAACAATTGCATATCAAAAGTGGATGAAGCTATGTTGAAAGATACCAGCACTGGTCTGTTCCCCTCTCCTCTACCTAATCGACGAACTGATTCAATATGATGATCCGAAATGTCAACACACGCGGCCTTGAACATTTCAAGTATTGTAGACGTGAGATTTTGCTTGGAGTCGTGCGTATCAGCGAGATTATAGATAATAATATTACGATCGCGTTCTTTGATTTGAATGGATTCAATTTCCTTGGTTAGTTTAAGCACTTGAATATTAAGATCATCGTATTTTTTCCCAAGTGATTCATATTTCTTTCTGTAGTTTGCCACTTTACTGCAGAGCTTCTCGTTTGCCTCTTTCACTGCGTTAGCGGTACTTTCAACACTGGCTATTTTCATATCAACTTCACAAACTTTAGTTTCTACACCGATAATTTTTACTTCCACTCCAATCATTTTTCCATCAAGCTCATTCAGTTTTGATTCCACCTTGTTCACTTTTTCATTGATTGAATTAACGCTTGAAGTGAGATTTTCTAATAGTAGTTTCAAATCGTCGTTGGTAGTCATAGTGAGATTCAAATGTTATCAAGAGCGTATTGTAAACACGACCGTTCCATACAAGAGCTAGCGATCGACTCTCTAGTTACTTCTTTTATAAATCGTTCATCTACTGGGTAGTTCACCCTATTTCAGAAAGTCTTAGTTGTAGTTAATCATCGTGTTGTTCATTTTGATAAAATTTATATAGTTTAACTAAGTTAGTGGCCCTTTCTGGATCTAATCTATTCCTCAGACTATTCCAAATATGCCCGAATGAAGAAAAAATTCTTTCAATCCCAGCACTGCTAGGTGGACACCTTAACAATTTGGTAAAAAACATGCAAAAACCACTTGGTGGATTGTTTTGATGTGCAGTGCGGTCTTGCATCAAAATTAGAATGGACACAAAATACAAGGAATTGTAACGTCCAATTTGAATTTTGGCGATGCTGATCGAATTGCAGTAAAGTGCGTTAACGGTTGGAGTAAATTGCACTTGGAAATTTCACTAGTTTCAAACTTGATTTCAGCTCATGTGAACACAAATCTTGGTCCAACTACGATCTGATCGAGGCCCAACCTTGAAAGCTTAGGCCAAAGTCGAACAAAAATTGATCCCAGATTGGTGCTTACATGAGAGATTATCTGAAAAGTAACTGTTTAGTTCATACGGTATTCCTTGGTGACAATATAAAGTAATATGGTAGGGGGTCTTTTGGCTGAACCGACATGATTTGACAATCACTAGTCGCTTCCAGAGAACACTAGGGAATGACTAGCGATTGTCAAATCATGTTCATTCGGCCAAAAGACCCCTTACCATGAAATATACATATATATAAATATATTATTTTATATCATCATATACGAAAAATGATAACATAGTACGATGAAAGTAAAGATTAGTAGGTCATACTAAGAATCATCAGAGACAACCAATGCCAATCAGCATTGCCAGTATTCCCTAGAAAAATCTTCAGCATCTGATGACTGCTCATTTTTTGTACAACCGGTCAATCATATTTTCAATTTGGAAAGAAATGACCAATGACAAAAAATCTGAAGATTTTTCTAGGGAATACTGGCATCACTGATGGGTAATTCCATGTCAACTCGACCAACGATCTAAATTCGACATCTCAGAAATTCATGATATTTATTCCACCAATAGTACTAGTCATGTGCATGAAAAATGTTGAGTTTGAGAATTTTTTGATTTTTTGTTTCGGAGTTATTATAATCCAAAATTCCCTTGAAATGGAGGGAATTTTCAAAATGCTGTATCTCCAAAACTACTCGACCTACGGGGTTGAATTTGGAATCATTATTTTCATTTTTCTACAATCTTTACACTGATGTATCATTCAAACATGTGATCGGAATTCCAAAATTTTCACGTGAGAAAAAAAAAGTTTCTTTCAATATTTCGGAAACGGTATTTTTTTTTTGTTTTTTAAATATATGTTGTTTATGGACTAACTTTGAATGTTCATACCAAATTACAAGATGGTATTCCAATGGTATCTAGAAAAAATAAATTTTTCTTTATCCCGAGGCACGATAAATTGCACACACAGCTGTAACGTACGGGGTGTCCAAAAATTTGACCGTTGAAAAAACATACCGATGGTCTCGACCAAGGGCTGGTTTGATTTTTCCATTGGAAAATGGGGATCGGGATCTTCGTGACTGAGTTTCGGAATTTTTAACATGCACGGAAAAAAAATATCACGCATGGAAGAATATCGCATAGTTGCGAGAACGATACCGTGAAGGTAGTCTACTTGGAAAGTTATGGGAGGAATACCAGTAAATCAACACAAGATTAACAAATGACGGTACCGATATAGTATATTTATAGTAATAATCTGTTGAGTTCCACTAACGTTCAGTTCTCTGTCATAGATATATTAAAGATAACCTACGGAACAATACTTCAGATCGTTGCAGGATTGATTTTTTTCCGGGTGTTTCTGAAAACGGGAATATCTAAATAGCAGACGGAATTGCAGAGTTTAAAACTGTATTCAATGTAGATTTTAATTCACAATGTGTTCACAATATCATAAGCACACTGTGAAAAATATTCGGGATTTTCCCATACCCATTTGAAGGAAATTTCCTATACTCGTACGAGAAAAGCGAATTCCCGTACACGTACAGGAATTTTCACATAAAAATATATTCAAATTGCTGTTTTTATAGGATTTTTACTGTAAATTTATAGGATTCTCCCTAAAGTTTACGGGAAATTTCCTATCTATGTATGTGTTAACTACTTCACATACATGTATGTGAAATTTCCCATGAAAATTTTTTACAGTGCAGATTTACATTTATTTAAAACAAGTGTTTCCTTTTCGAAATCAAAATGTTCCTAGCTTTAGTCATGATTCAACATTTTTATTTCGAAAAGGAAACACTTGTTTTAAATGAATGTAAATCTGTTTATCATATTGTGAACACATTGTGAATTAAAATCTGCATTGAATGCAGTTTTAAACTCTGCAATTCCGTCTGCGATTTAGATATTCGCGTTTTCAGAAACACCCGGAAAAAAATCAATCCTGCAACGATCTGAAGTATTGTTCCGTAGGTTATCTTCAATATATCTATGACAGAGATCTGAACGTTAGTGGAACTCAACAGATTATTACTATAAATATACTATATCGTTGCCGTCATTTGTTAATCTTGTGTTGATTTACTGGGTATTCCTCCCATAACTTTCCAAGTAGACTACCTTCACGGTATCGTTCTCGCAACTATGCGATATTGTTGCATGCGTGATATTTTTTGTCCGTGCATGTTAAAAATTCCGAAACTCAGCCACGAAGATCCCGATCCACATTTTCCAACGGAAAAATCATATCAGCCCTTGGTCAAGATCATTGGTATGTTTTTTCAACGGTCAAATTTTTGGACACCCCGTACGTTACAGCTCCCTGGTAGAAATTCCTCTAGTAATTCGCGAGTTGTAACACTTGCCCTCATGAAAAACTAGAGTTCAAATTCAGTAACTTTTCAGTTCAATCACCAACTTATAACTGTTCTTATATATATAATGTATATAAATATTACATTATACATTATATATATCCATATTATGTATATCTAATAACATAAAATATATAATAAATATACATATGAGGTCTCTAGTTTTTCACGAGGGGAAGTGTTACAACTCGTGAATTACTAGACAAATTTCTACCAGGGCTGTGTGTGCAATTTATCGTGCCCCAGGATGAAGAAAAATTTATTTTTCCTAGATACCATTGGAATACCATTTTGTAATTTGGTATGAACATTCAAAATTAGTCCATGGACAACATATATTTTCTTCAGAAAAAAAAAATTCCGTTTTCGAAATATTGAAAAAAAAACTTTTTTTTCTCACGTGAAAATTTTGGAATTCCGATCACACGTTTGAATGATGCATCAGTGTGAAGATTGTAGAAAAATGAAAATAATGACTCCAAGTTCAACCCCGTAGGTTGAATAGTTTTGGAGATACAGCATTTTGAAAATTGCCATACCCTCCATTTCAAGGAAATTTTGGATTATAATAACTCCGAAACAAAAAATCAAAAAATTCTCAAACTCAACATTTTTCATGCACATGACTAGTACTATTGGTGGAATAAATATCATGAATTTCTGAGATGTCGAATGTAGATCGTTGGTCGAGTTGACATGGAATTACCCGAAAGTTGAAAAAAAAATCAATTTGGCTCATATTTGTTTTTATTAATACTGTGCGTTTTAAAAGTGCTAAACGCTGTGCGCAATATTTGAATATAGCTCGAAAAAACCTGAGTTTTCCTTTAGTGTCTTGTACGGGATGGGTAGTACGACATTTGAGGTGTTTAAGAGTGTTGCCTTGCACTGAGAGAGACGAAAGCGCAAGAATTACCCGAGTCGAAAAGTTTGCACGGTTTTTGGCATAATATTTCGTTTTTAGACTGATTTTTTCCTGATTGTTGAATAATGCGAAGAAAAACAGTACTTCTTCATGATTTTAGTCTGAATTTCTCCTCCAACTAATAAAAGTTATCAAGAAAAATTCAGACTAAAATCATGAAAAAAGTACTGTGCTTGTCCGCATTATTCAACAATCAGGACAAAATCAGTGTAAAAACGAAGAGGCCAAAAACCGTTCAACTTTTTCGACTCGGGATACAATCTTCATCAACAGAGTGAAGAGATCGCGGGAGATAGTAGGTGTTCGTTCAACAATACTTCAATGAATTACTATTCGAAGAGACAAATTAAAAAGCCGAATATTAATTCATTGAATTGATGTTGAGCGATTATCTTCTATTATACGCGATGTCTCCAATGTGTTGATAAAGAGCTTACTTTTCACGCTTCCTTCTCTTTATGTGAGACAACAAATGTTCCCTATCACGATCTTTAAAACATCCAATATCGACTTGTCCGTCTTGATCGTGACTCTTATTGAGAATGTGCAAGAGCATTTTCATACTTCTTAAGATTGAAATTAGGAAAAAACTTGTTGAAATCAAACAATTTTGAAATAAAAAAACTCACCTCTTTTGATACGATTTTTTTCGGGATAACCGCTTTTTCGAAGGAAAATATTTCCTAGGGGTTTTCTCGTAAAATGGTCGTATATTATGCATCATTGCAGTAGTCACTGCAAGATATAATTTTCACAAATTACAATCACTTTCACTTCCACTGATTGTCACTATTGATTTCACTCATTTCCACTTATTGATATTAATTTCAATACACTTGTATTGATAATAAAAACTTGGAATAATAAATTAATAAATTAATAAATATGTCCTAATTGAAAAGACACACTTAGATTGATTGATAATCGAGTATGTTGTAAAACCTCGATGATCGACGAGCAAAGATATGTTGCTCGTATAATAAACTATCATCGAATGAAATTTGGCATTTCAACGTTTGTTGAGTGGTGGCCGATCTGGGGGGAGGTGAACACGCGGAAAGCGTAGAATCAAAACAAACGAGCAATATGTTTTTGTAGGGACTGGGCCGTTAGATGAGGAACGTAAACAAATTTTCAAATACATAGTAGTTATTGATGTTTCTATATTTTGAGTACACCCATGCAAGAATCGGTTAGACGCTCGAAATTTGTCAGCCGCTTGACTCGAGAGCTCTCATAGAAGGTAAACAAAAAATTCGGAATTTCGGAAATCTAAAAATACTACGTGATAGGGCTTGGAAAATCAATAAGAACCTCTGTTTACGATTGTTTTTTATGATCGATATTTTTCGAAAAAAATAAAAACTACTTTTTTTTCGCACCGAAAATCAATATTTTTCAACATTCAACTCGCTGTAACTCGCTCATTTTTTGACGGATCAGAATAAATCTCACGGATTCTGATTCGTAAGACTTTTCCGAAGACGGCATCGTTTGAAAAAATTGTAAAAGTTAATAACAAATGATTCATTTTTTAATCCAAAGTGAAACTCATGTTTCCCACGCTTTGCATTGAAAAAGTGGTGGGGGAAGTATGAGCTACAAAAAACTTCCAGCGACAAAGTTGTTCGCTAGTATATGGACAAACTTTTTGGGAAGTTTCAAATCGATTGGACTATAGATTGGACTTGCGAACATAGTTGAATGATCGAATTCTCCGAGTGAAAAAACATAAACCTGGCTTGGAGATTGAAATGAAAACCATCTTTCCTGCGGGCCCTGATATTCAACTGGTAAACGACGCAAAATCGTGACAAATTTGCATTGCGCGCTGATAAATAAATCCCTGTACTGTGAAAACTAATAGTCCAATCGATTTGAAACTTTCCAAAAAGTTTGTCCATATACTAGCGAACAACTTTGTCGCTGGAAGTTTTTTGTAGCTCATACTTCCCCCACCACTTTTTCAATGCAAAGCGTGGGAAACATGAGTTTCACTTTGGATTAAAAAATCAATCATTTGTTATTAACTTTTACAATTTTTTCAAACGATATCGTCTTCGGAAAAGTCTTACGAATCAGAATCCGTAAGATTTATTCTGATCCGTCAAAAAATGAGCGAGTTACAGCGAGTTGAATGTTGAAAAATATTGATTTTCGGTGCGAAGAAAAAGTAGTTTTTATTTTTTTCTCGAAAAATATCGATCATAAAAAACAATCGTAAACAGAGGTTCTTATTGATTTTCCAAGCCCTATCACGTAGTATTTTTAGATTTCCGAAATTCCGAATTTTTTTTTACCTTCTATGAGAGCTCTCGAGTCAAGCGGCTGACAAGTTTCGAGCGTCTAACCGATTCTTGCATGGGTGTACTCAATTAGCAAAAATGATTATGAATCTGATAGGGATAAGGATTTGAAAACACATGAATGAAATATGTATATACATTCACATACAAACGTTTTTTTTCCAATATGCAAGTAATTAAAAATTACCTGTAAGAAAATTAAGTTGAAACACATCAATAACACATGAAATCGACAAAGATATTTTCATTCAAAAAAATTATTTTCGTCTCCCAGGTTATGCGGGATCTTGATTGCCGCTTAGGGGACAGCCATCATCGGGAACGCGCATCAAATCTCTGATGAACTTTCAAAGATAAAATTTTTGAAGTACAGAAGAGATTTGAACATGGATCCTACCTATCACCTATCATTACAACCTAATCACCTAACGACCTAACCTACACCGACATGTTTTCCGTGGAAACAAAAATGTTCTACACATAGTCCAATGTCGGTAGTGGGGAAAATAGCTCCATTGAATATGACGCAGGACCGGATCGAAAAATTGATGGAGCCCTGAGGAAGTTGAAATTCAAGGGGCCCTTTCAGAATTAATGAATTTTATCTTGTTCTTCTTAAAATCAAATTATCCCCAAGAACAAAGTAGAATACGATTTAAATATCGCGTATCAGAATGTGAACTGAGCATATATGAAAATATTCATCAAATTTGAATCATTTTTCATATGAGAAAAAACTGAAACATGTGTTTTCATATTTTTCCAGAGAACACTTGATAGGTATATTCAATTCAATAGAGTGCATGAGATTTTCCCTTGTTCAATTGAAAATTTGTTCCAATGGACGATTTACACTTTATCGATATACATGAAAAGTGAAATTTGGGACAAAGTACTTCTAGAGTACAGTTTATTCCTTATTTGATGTGATTTTGAATCGAATGGCCTATTATGACAAATTTTTGAAGTAATTTTTGACAATAAATCTTTGTGAAGTATCTATCATACCAATAGTTCATGATACTCAGAGTAGAGAAAACTCACTGCGCTCCCAATATATCAGTCAATTTTCTCCATCGAATAAAGTTTCGTGGATGTCTACTACTTATTCGTGGAAATTTATTCCACGAAGTGCCTAGTTATTTTGAAAATAACATCTCTCTATTTCAAATGCTACTCACTTGAAAAATCATTCCCTGTCCGAAAAGTCCCATAGATTCCCATGGATTCCCATAGGTACTGTGACAACAACCGCATAGAAACCGATAGGCTATTTTATTCCTATCAGAATTAATCAGGTTTTGCCGATCATGCTGATAGAAACCCATGGAACATCAGATTCCACTTAGAATCTCATAGAAACCCTTGGGTCCTGTGACAATAACCGCATAGAAACCGATAGGATATCATTGGTTTTTTCGCACAGGGTTGCAAGTGTACAAAAGTTATGATGATAGTACATTCTTTCATAAAATGCAACTTTGTATCTCTGTCACTCTATGAAAGAAGGATAAAGTTGTGGAACAGTGTTTTCTTGATATATTAATATTCTGAAATACTTTTCCAGAAAAAATTCAATTACTGTCTCTGCTGAGTGATTACCTAATCTATGGACACTGATTAAGTATTCGTTGGCAAAGTATTTGAAAATACAACACTCGATGAATGTAACAGATTACCCTAGTTAAAGTCTCTTAGCAATTCATGAGAAAATGTTCTCGATAAGCTTATGAATGTATATTCATAGGTATTCATGATGTATCATCAGTACAGATTCATAGGACTTCAAAGTTTACTTATGAATGTCCTGTTGCAAAATCCATAACGCCTCATAGTGAGAACATTTTTTTCTGACTTGCTATGCGACTTCAACCAGGGAAGGTAATTACTCAGCAGAGACAGTAATTGAATTTTGTCTGGAAAAGTATTAGAGAATATTAGTATATTGAGAAAACAATGTTCCACAACTTTATTCTTCCTTCATAGAGTAACAAAGATATGTTTTTTCTACAATAAAAAGTTTGTATGAACTGAAATAACCAGGGCTTTCGTTGGAATAAATTTCCTGCGGATAAATAGTAGGTATCCACAAAACTGTAGTCGATGAAGAAATTGACTGATATATTGGGACCGCAATGACTTTTCTCTACTCTGATTATCATAAACTATTGGCACAATAGATACTTACCAGACATATACTGTCAAAAATTACTCCAAAGGAACTGCATTGAACTACACATGTAATGATAAATAATTAGACTTGAACGAATTATTATTAGAGAAAACTCATTGCGCTCCCAATATATCAGTCAATTTCTTCATCGAATAAAGTGTTGTGGATACCTACTACTGATTTGCAGGGAATTTATTCCAACAATATGCCTGGTTATTTTAGTTTATACAGATTTGTCTTTGAAAACACAACATCTCTTTATTTCACAACCTGATTACCAGAGAAATCATTCTGGGAAAGTATTTGAGAATATTAGTATCTCAAGAAAACAATGTTCCACAACTTTATTCTTCTTTCATAGAGTAACAAAGATATGTTTTTTGTACAATAAAAAGTTTGTATAAACTGAAATAACCAGGGCTTTCGTTGGAATAAATTTCCTGCGGATAAATAGTAGGTATCCACAAAACTGTAGTCGATGAAGAAATTGACTGATATATTGGGACCGCAATGACTTTTCTCTACTCTGATTATCATAAACTATTGGCACAATAGATACTTACCAGACATTTACTGTCAAAAATTACTCCAAAGGAACTGCATTGAACTACACATGTAATGATAAATAATTAGACTTGAACGAATTATTATTAGAGAAAACTCATTGCGCTCCCAATATATCAGTCAATTTCTTCATCGAATAAAGTGTTGTGGATACCTACTACCGATTTGCAGGAAATTTATTCCAACAATATGCCTGGTTATTTCACTTTATACAGATTTGTCTTTGAAAAAACAACGTCTCTTTATTTCACTCGCTGATTACCAGAAAAATCATTCTGGGAAAGTATTTGAGAATATTAGTATCTCAAGAAAACAATGTTCCACAACTTTATTCTTCTTTCATAGAGTGACGAAGATACAAAGTTGCATTTTATGAAAGAATGTACTATCATCATAACTTTTGTACACTTGCAATGAGTTTTCGTGGATTTTTCAATGGTCACGTGATATACTTTATGTATATATGTATAAATATACATATATATATTACTTATAGTTCCGAGACAACTCCCTGACGGCGCTGAAACTCGTGTTTTTTCTTCACCATTATACCTTGGGTACCCTGACCGATACTTTCCACGCGATCTCTCGGCTCTCGGCATGTATATGATTATTGAGACATCCACGCCATCTGTAGGTTACGAACGTAACTAAATTGATTTATGTTTACTATTGTAATTTCCATTCGTATTGGCCGGTTTTTTTTTTATTGCAACATGAAATTGGAGAAAGTTTGGTGTTTGAGTATTCCTTAGGTCAGCAGGGGGTCTGGAAACTGCATAATTGTACGGATATCAAAAGGAAACGTTTATATTAGAAGAAAAACATCTGCGTGACCTGCGATACCGACAGTGATCGTGCGATCTGGTATAATATTGAAATATATTCATACCTGTCACTTCAATTCGTATTGGCCGGTTTTTTTTTTATTTCAGCATGAAAGTGAACAAAGTTTGGTTTCTGCGTCTTCTTTGGATCAGCAGGAATGGCGGGAAACTGAGTGATTTTGTGAATATCAAGTAAAAACATTTATATTACAAGAAAAACATCTGCGTGACCTGCGATACCGACAGTGATCGTGCGATCTGGTATAATATTGAAATATATTCATACCTGTCACTTCAATTCGTATTGGCCGGTTTTTTTTTTATTTCAGCATGAAAGTGAACAAAGTTTGGTTTCTGCGTATTCTTTGGATCAGCAGGAATGGCGGGAAACTGAGTGATTTTGTGAATATCAAGTAAAAACATTTATATTACAAGAAAAACATCTGCGTGACCTGCGATACCGACAGTGATCGTGCGATCTGGTATAATATTGAAATATATTCATACCTGTCACTTCAATTCGTATTGGCCGGTTTTTTTTTTATTTAGGCTCGAAAAATGAAAAAAATTATAATCAAAATGTTCTTTAGTGCAGCAAGTATGGCTAGAAATCTTAGTTTCTTCATTATAACCGGAATTTTATGTTTATTCGCAGAAATCAAATATCGAATCACCAAACTTCCCAAAATTACCGACGCTAGTATCCCCTTAACATAAGCAACCCATTTCTATTGCAAAGATGCTAGGCTTATGAATTATGTCGACGGTGATTGAACAAAAAAGGCAGTAGAACTAACGTGCCAAGGTGAAGTCCACTTTTTCATCCATGGTTTTCTTGAAAAACCATATGGTATTTCAGTTTTTTTTTATTTGGATATTGAGAGAGTATCGTCACCAATCTATATTGGTGAAGATAGTCCCTCAAGACTTCCGTGTCACTCGAAACGCGTGGGCTGCCTCAACTTGTTGAGAAATCTTTCTCAACCTTGGAGTATTCTTGGCAGCACACTCGTTTATGAGTTATATCAATTTTTTCATTATTGTGTGATAATCGGCTTCTATTCAAAAGTAATTATCTTAAATAAGTCGGATACAATGAAATAAAAACTCGTTCTTTCTTCGTCTTTTGTAGCCTCCATACCAAAGAAGGCCTAAGGAGCACTTTTCTTGTATCTGCTTGTGATTAATAAATCCTACTCTACTTATAACATATCTTGCTTATTACAGCGCCTGTTCGTACCGAATCCTCGTATTCGTACTGTCGAATCTGAGGTCAAGTCCACCCTTCCATTGAAACATTGCCGCATCGTCTCTTGCAATGTTTTATATGAAGCCGACTTGACATTTATCACCCTTGCATAACATCATTCTATCATTTCGTTTTACTTGATCAGCCAGAAACTATCATTATTGTTGTGATAGTGAGAGGTGATTCAAGTATTGAAATTATTTCCTTACTTCATATATTCATTAAAAATATAAATAACATCACAATCCACAGGTTCTGCAATGTAAGCTTCCGTATATGACACAGAAACTGTCAATCCTTCATCTAATGAACTTCCACAACAGTCTCCCGAATGGAGATTGAAACTCATCACTGTCTAGTTATGGGCTAGTCAATTTCGATACTATCTCACCACTGACCAGTAATTTCTAATAGTGGAGAGGTAATATTGGGTAGGGGGTCTTTTTGCCGAGAAAGTTTTTCGCCGAATACACTGTAATTTGACAATCGATAGTCACCTCTAGAAATCACTAGGAGATTTCGTAGTGATCTCTAGGAATGTCTAGCGATTGTCAAATTAAGTTTATTCGGCGAAAAACTTTTTCGGCAAAAAGACCCCCTACCGTAATATTGTGACGCTTGCATGTCCCAGTGACTGGCTCAAACTCACTATCCGGCAGTGAGGTAGAAGGATATGCACAGCTGTGGAACAGTTTTGATTATATTGGAATTGAGAGGATAAAAGATTTATTTTCAGCCATTGCCACTGATAGAGACATCAGAGAGAATCTGGCTCCTTATGAAGTTTGATAGTCCCAGATGGATTGAAATATTCCAAGTATCCCTGAAAAACGCTTCCTCGGCGATGAGTTCCTATCTCGAGTCCCATGGATGATGAGGCAAATACGTTGTCTACTGAGTCACCCCTACCTTGACATATATCAGAGCATAATTCCTCATTTCGTACGTATAGTCTGAGGATGAAATGACATTTCCGCTATCATTGAGAATTAAAATCAAGTAACCTGCGAGAACACAAAAAAACTACATTGTTTTCCCAATTCGGAAATTCTTATTCAAAGACATAACATTATTTCACGTTCCATCTGTCACCCATATTCACTGGATAGCCTCTTTGTGCTCACTAGATGGCACATTTGTGACAGCAAAGTCACAAAGTCTTTGATCATTTTCACCAACTGTCTAGTTAGTATGTGGTTGTTGACGGAAGATTACTTGAATGACCTAACCTCACGTTTTTTGTGAATAAAATTAAACTCTCCAGTGACGAGTCGATCACTAGATGATATTTTCAACGCAACACGGTGTTATTCATCCCTAGAACCAAATACATCGTAAGAAGCAATTAATCATCAACACTGAATAGTCAACGAAAGTGGTTCCTCCCCACGATTTTGATGTTGTACAACCTCCTCCATCTCCAAAACCACCTTTGCAATTGTAAACTAATGATCAGCGAGTAATTGGGAGAAGGAACATAACCTCACATTTATAATCGTAATCGACTGGCTAGTGATGATGAGGTGATTCGATATATTCTCATTATTCGATAATGCCATCTGTAACTAGAATAATGTAGACGGTCATTAGCCAATGGGTAAATGATATACCATGAAAATACATAACTTCACTTTTCCATGGACGTATGATAGCCACTGGCCCATGATAAGATAATTACTAGGCAATGTTTTTCTGGTGGAACAGGGACATCTATGAGTACGATGAGCATTCCAGTGGTTGAAGGGTGGTTGTATGACAAATACTGTGCAGGAATACTAGCTAGTGATGAATAATTAATTATGGAAGAATAATTGAGCTAGCTGTGACCAAAGAGTCACGAGTACATAACTCCGATAGGCTAGTTCAGTTTCTACTGGGGACTGATCCAGATTTATGAAGCCTCCGATCACAATGAAAAGTAAAACTTGAAGTGATCCCGAATATCAGCTTGAAAATGTAGCCAAAAGTAGTGCCTATCCCATCTGAAAGTAAGCAATGAAAAATAAAAAGTTGCGTTTCAGTCAATTCCATCTTACTTTGGGAATTAAGATGGAATTCTATCTTAATTCCAAAGTAAGATGGAATTAACTGAAATTCAGTCTCTTTCATTGCTCTCATGACAATGACATGAGAGAGTTTGATCGACGAAATACGGGAAGAAAGAAGAATCACGTGTAAATGCAATAGACAGATTTCAGAGAAAAGAAAAGAACGCGTCAAAATGATCATTCACAAGCAAATGAAGTTTGGAGAGCCAATATATATAATTGAACCTTTTTCTCATTGAAATGGAAATCAAATCACAGTCCGATTTCAATTCGAACTGAGATATCGAGAGACACGAATAATAAGCCAATGATAACGCACGGTGTTTTCGATTAATTTATGCGATTTATCTTTTCGATAAGATCATTCGATACAAAAACTTATCAACAAATCCGACAGGTGCTTGATTCGCACATAATTCATGATAAACTTCCAATATTGTAATGAGGGGTCAAATTCGACAAAACGTCGAACTGAAATACATCTCGATTAATTTCTTGTGTACTCAATTCTCACTTCGGCTTGGTCGAATGCGAAATGAGGAGTAAAACCTCATGGTTCCTTCCTTTCACAGCGAACACTCTTGACTCTCGGTCATTGCAACAGTGACGTATAGAGACGTTCCAAACTATCATTCTCATTTTTATTTGATATCCTTACTTAGACCAACATACATCACGCTTATTGCAAGTTGTGTCTCGGGTGGTTTACGGAAGGCCACATATATCTTTCATGTCCCGACTAGATCAATGATTAGAATAACTCGGAACATTGTCGAGTACAAAAATGGGAATTTTCAATTGTGAAGAAAATGTTTGAAGTATATGTTACAGACGATATCGAAACATTTACCGCCTTGTGAGGAGAAAAAATCCTAGAAGAAGAAATCATGAGTAGTTTTGAAAGTTGAAATATATTTTTCCTCCTATTTCACATTCACGAGTGCTCATTACAATTCACTTTAAAAGGTTCCACTTCCCTCAATCGCTAATTATTGAGTCATTTTGTGGAACATTCAGGGTGTGATCTTTTTTAAAGTTTATCGTTCTTCCAACGAGAGGGTAAGTATTGAGATATTAGAGGAAGGGATCCCTTATCTCGTAACGAATTATCAAAAAAACGAATCCTTCTTGAACTGAGCAAAATTCGAGGAAATAATAAAATTATAATTCCCACTATGAATGATAACCAATCAATTACACATCACAAGGAATTCGAAATTTTACTCATTTCCCAATTACACTAATTTTCAAACGATCATAACTTCGGTTCTATCCATCGTAGGAACTTGATTTTCTTTCATTTGAAGGTAATAGAACGAAATTCACATACAAAGAGGTATCAATTACAAAAACTCGTGAATTCATAGAGTTATGAACAATTGAAATGTTCAAAACGGATTTACTCACTGTTACCCAACTCGTAGACACTGGAAAGTTTCACCATCGTTTTCCGCGTTCAATTCCCCATCAAAAACACCTTTCCCATCGATGGAGTCTCTGTGAGAAGTATTGGAGAAATATGGATTTGTTGGGCCGTGACGTGTCTGGCAATAACGCGCTGCACCCTGCTTAAAGTGTCATATAGAATCGTATAGAATATCATGGATTATGATTCAAAAACATGATGAGATTCACAGTTTCTATCATGTTTTTGAATCATATTTTATGATATTCTATACGATTCTATATGACACTTCAAGCAGGGCATCCTCTAGACTGAAGACTGCACTTCTTGGTACACTGTCTGTTGGATGGATTGATTTTATCCATCATATGGATAAATACAATTAGTGTAACTGCTGT
The DNA here is from genome assembly GCA_018340375.1 of Gonatopus flavifemur. Classification (NCBI taxonomy): domain Eukaryota; kingdom Metazoa; phylum Arthropoda; class Insecta; order Hymenoptera; family Dryinidae; genus Gonatopus; species Gonatopus flavifemur. The sequence goes on along the minus strand of JAFFJZ010000074.1, from coordinate 164,129 downwards.
TTCAGTGAAGTAAATAATAACCCGTGATCCTGCAAAGGTTTATAAAAGTTGGTATATGAAGAAAGACTCGAAGGAATAAGAGTTCAACGAGGTGTATTGAGTTTCCATAGTACACAAATATATACACACTACGAATGTATATCTGATTGGGAATCACAATTCATTTCATGATTTTCATCATTCTCAAATCCTGATCAAAGAAAATAATTCCGTTCCCAATTTTTGCAGCGATATTGGGTTGACACAATGTATTTTCAAGGTACCCTTAACAGTGATAGCCTTCAGAAAACGGTGAGCTAATTTTTCTTTTATTTGTTCATACTCTTCAGTAGTTTAGAAGTGACAATTAATATTTGGCAATGCGTCCTGTACCCAATTGAATAATTCTTTGGGCGTTCCAATTGAATCATCAATTCGTTCGAGACTAGCTTTAGCAGTCAGCCTCTTCAAAGTTCCTCCCAACCCATCACACGGTCCTATCCCTTGTAAAGTCGGGGAAAAATGCCACCTCGCCGCTATACCGAAGTCTTCTACATGATGACTGAGATCAATGGAATTCTTCTTATTTTCATATTGTGCACTTGCACCATCAGAAAGATGAATGATTTCATCAATACTTGGTATAGTCCTTTGAATAAATTGCACTAAATGACTTTGGAATAGATAAAAAGCAACAGTGTTATAGTGTCAACATTCCGAAATCGAAACAAAATTTTTTGTTTGTAGTACATCATTATTGTCTTCGTGATAGATTGAGAACGGATGGACAGTTGCTTGGTCATTATTCCAATGAATTCCTTGGACAGAACCTTGAATGACAAACGCAAAATTCTTGGAGAAATCACAAATAACAATGCATTCGTTTGTCATCAAATTTTCTTTCCTAATACTCAAAAACTCTGTTTGTTTTCTCACAAGGTGAAGATGCACTAATGATTCATTCAAGCCCCATCTGGAGTGCTCAGATATTCATCTACGGGGGATATTATAGTTTGCAGAGTGGTCCTGTCAGTATTGATCCATTGTCTGTAGGTGATATTTCCGATTTGATTGTCTTCGAAATTCCGTTCCAATTGGTCAATAATGTTTCCTACCCTAAGACACAGGTTCCAAGGTCCAAAATAACATTCACTGGACGATGGATGACATATCATGCGATGCAAACAATCTTGATGAGTCTTTATTTGTTGTTTGTTGTACGTAATTTTGGTTGAATCTGCTCCGTCGATGAGTAACTTCGTATTCTCGCGTATGTGACAAACACACACGGAATGCGTAGCACTTGCTCCTGCTGATATGCAATTCTGCGGTCGCAAAGCAGCAAATTTCAACAAGTTGCATTCCATGTTTGGATACATTTCCTTAAATAATCGATGTAGCTCTTTTGAATTGTTCAAAATCAATCTTTCTTGAACTTGAACTTTCTTACCATCGACTTTTGCAGGAACATAATCTTTCTTCCCAGGCATGATTCGGGAGTATTCATCAGACTAGAAAAAATTCGTTATCATATCAACGGCGTTTCTCTCTAGGGATGGATGACTTTTCGGATTGGGTTCTTCAAGAATGCCTCTTTCTGCAGCAACTTCTTTTGCTGTCATCATCATATGACGAGTAGCGGTTGGGAAATCTTTCAAGAAGACCAATTTTCTAGAATCGTTAGAATTTTTAGTTTTACCGTACGATCATTTGTAGTGTTGAATTTTTCTTGCAATGCTTGCAAAATTCTACCATCATACTCATCTTCGCTCTCATCTGGACCATCTCCATGAAAATAGAAAACTTGAGTCGTCAATGCCTTGGTTATATTCCTGATTTTCCCCTTTGAATAACTTTTGTAGCGCATTTCTTCCTTCTTGATGGGAGAAATACCAATGGAGCTCAATTTTTTATTCAGATTACCGATAGTTTCACTGACTAATTCTACATTATCTCCAGAAAATGTCGAACTATCTCCACTCGCAGCTTGATTTTCATTCACTCCATCGGACGATGAACTACCGTGTTCTTGCCGTGGAAAATGAAGACCGCATATAACTTGCAGAAATGATTCACCCTATATTTGGGTAGGTCTGAGGACACGTTTGATCATGAGTGTTGTTCGTTTGAGTATTCCTACTTTTTATCTCACTGATTGAATATTGGAGGGTGTTCCAACTGTAATCGAAATACGAGTGGGTTCTTTGTTTAACAACAACAATCAAAAACCTATTCATGAGAAGAAATTCATTCTAACCTGCCTGTAGTGCCTATACCCGGTTAACATTGATATTTACGTACTCAATACACAGATAGAGATATTGAAGACTTTCAAAAACAATCCATCACGTTTAAAATGGCATAGTGTCTTCATTCGGATCAACAATGAGCTGGTAATAATTAATTTAAATCGACGATTCTTTATCCCGTCCATAAGTAGAATACGACAATCATTCGCATGATTATGGCGTCACCATTTTGTTCTCTAACAATCCGTTTTCTCTGCTTAACAATCATCAATGTGGAAATTCTCAACTGGAGTGATTTTGCTAGTAATGACTAATTTCATTGTGAGCAATTCGCTTTTTTCTCCTGAGTATCAGTTGATTAAAATAATAATACTATAGATTGGTACTTACCTCTTCATTTTGAAAATCTTCATGTTTGTTGAATTTCTCAATAGTTGATAACGGAATAGTTGATAGTGCGTAAACGGGAGCGACAAGTGTCATAAATTCTCTGTTCCATTGAACTTTCAGTGACTGGCAAATTCGATGCAAGTATTTGATTTTCTATAACTCTTCTCAAATTCGTTCTCCTTTTCTTCTGGTGAGAAAGTAGATTCAACGGATTGAAACACTCATCCGTTCTTGTTCTTTTTTCTTGCAATTGCCCCGGTGAAATATTAGACATTGTAGGTTTTGATATTTTTCAATTCAGAGCTCAAAGTTACGTGTGATACGAATGATAAATGAGAAATATATTGAACCTAAAGGAATTATCAGCTACCATTACTCCCGACTGATTTCAGCAAGTAGAAACAGTGTTCCAATACGGAGAGGAAATGGCTTGCGAGATTTCGAAGAAATAAAAGCACGCGATGTTGGAGATTATTCCCCAACGCAGCTATGCATGTCAACGCCACCTTCACGTAATCGTTCTAAGCAACGCATGGAGAAATCCCATGCGTCGCTTGTAATCGCTTCATGGTTACTAGTCAGAGTCATTGCATGTAGATGAGAACAGGAATTAGTCCACCATTTTTCTCTCCGTGAAAGCGTGCAGTCTTTAGTCTAGCAGATGCAGCGCGTTGTTGCCAGACACATCGTGGCCTAACAAATTCATATCTCTCCAATACTTCTTACAGAGACTTCATCGATAGAAAAGGTGTTTTAGATGGGGAATTGAACGCGGAAAAGAATGGTGGAACTTTCCAGTGTCTCCGAGTTGGGGAACAGTGAGTAAATCCGTTTTCAACATTTTAATTGTTTATAACTCTATGGATTGACGAGTGTTTGTAATTGATCTCTCTTCGTATGTCAAGTTCTTTCCATTAACTTTGGATTAAAAAAAATCAAGCTCCTACGATGGATAGAACCAAAGTTATGATCGTTTGAAAATTAGTCAAATTGGGAAATGAGTAAAATTTTCCAATTCCTGTATCCCTGGAAACACTGACAATATAAAAAAATCCCGACACACATGTATCCTCATTTTGGGTGTAGAAACTATGAAAAAATTTTCAGGAAAATCCAAGAGGAGTCGTGTGAAAAGTGTTCGGTTTGTAAAAGAATCGCTCATATGGGTCACGTGTCGTCCATATGTGGATCGGATAATCATATAAGAATTTCATGTGGTCATATATGTCTTCCTTATGGTCATTTATGGTCCATATATGGATTATATATGATTTGAATATGACCATTTATGATTTCTCCAAGATTCATATATGAATTGAATATGGTTCATATATCGAACACATATGGATCATTTTTACTAGGGTAGCGGTCCCATATAAGTTTCAACCTTATTCTTACAGAACAACGGTGGGGGAAAGGAAAATGTGGAAAAAAAATTGTGGTTTTGCGACCGCTCATATCTACACTCCTTATTATCCGGTTGCAATCAAACTTATACCACGTTACAGTTATGATCCCATAGTAGTTCCATATGAGTTTCATAGCAGTCGGTTCAGAAATGTAGAAAAACCGTCTTCAGCAATTTTTGGCGATCCGCATATTTGGGCAATGTTCTGAAAGCATGCCTCCCCAATGTCCGTATCATCCAAATGTTATGGAATTTGGAGCACATTCAATCTACAAGGTGTTATTCGTACGGTATAAATTTCAAGCGAGTCGGAAGTGGGGGAAGAAGATGGTAAGCACTGAGCCTCGAAACAAAATTCGAACATCTCATAAATGCCACTATCATGCACAATCTTCCGTTCCTATCATTCGATCCTCATGGAATTTTTATCACAGTTTCGTGCAGTGCCAATAGTGGTTTCATATGAGTTTTCACCTGATCTTCACAAGAAAACGGAAGATGGAGAAGAAATATGTTATCAAAAATTGTGATTTCGGGTTGAGGGCATATTTCCGCTTCCCGTTATCCGATTGCAATGATATTTATACCGAGATTCAGTTATGATCCTATAGTGGTCCTATATGAGTTTCATCACAATCGATTGAGAGCAGTGGAAAAAGAGTCTTTAGCAATCTGCATTGTTTTTTTCATGAACAATCGTTTCATCATGCTTTGTATCGCGAAATTAGTTCCGGGTTTCGATCAGGAACTTCCGTATGTTACCGGAACCATGAACGCATCTCACTTGGTGTGAGCTATGATGAGTACTTTGCTATATAAATTGTTTATTATTGTTCCATAACGAATCTGTACGTTCCTTCGAATAAAACGCACACATTCGGATCATAATGGAAGAGAAACGTTGATGAAAGAGATTTCTCAACTTCTCAACACTGTTGAACCATTACAATGGAATACCGGTGGACCGAACTCGAGACCCCGTGCATGTTGAGGGAGGATGTGAAGAATGAAACACCTGTTATAGTTAGGATAAGAATATGATGAGAAATGTTAATATAAATTAACCGCTGCACACGCATACAAACTAATCAGTCAACCGTTGATTGCATGAAGAAATACGGATCGGGAGGTCGCAGATACGAAAAACAATTTTAGTGATTGCAGAGAAGCCCGAATGGAGGAATCGTGGATACGACTTTTCTTGTGACACGAGAATGATGATAATGGCGGCAAATCTACGTCTTCTTCATCGATCGTTTTGAACGAAGCATCGATGCACGCGATCAATCACGTATACGTGAATATGGTATACCTATAGGTCAGAGTGATCTAGATTCGGCGTCGATGATAGGCTATCACCGGTCATGTGGTCAAAGGTTCAATTAGAATTTAGGTGATGATATGTATCCACACATCGGGTAGCCCTCAAGTACGTAATTATTGACTCACTCGGTGTCCGAATAGTGAGAACTTTCAATGATTCATGAAGGACATTAGTAATTGTGAACATACCACCCACCTTGCAACAACCAGTTGCAAAACGATGTCGTGGGAGTCTAAGGTATAAATAATAACCTAGCGTGTGCAGGTTATTACAATAGTATACAGCTGTGAACATGAATTCCATAGTCTCGCTGTTTCCGAATTCTCAAAAAGATGTACACAGGTTTATTGTATTGTAGATAATTGAAATGAGAATTATGATACAGTAAGTAGGTACTCAAACTAAGATTAGTCGACAATGTTCACTTAAAACTAACTCACTCAGTCAGAGATACAGGCAGGCGGCAGATTTGGGTAATGGGGCACTTTACGTTGGTTTTCGCGGTGCGGACAGTCACCACTCGAACGAATCCATCGGTCCCACGGTGAGTTTGCATTACTAGCGCCAACTCTCATTTGGCGGGAGGCCACAGGTTATTCTTCACTAAAACCAATCCATTGATTTGTATTGGAGACCGGCTGGACTGCCATTTATATCTCTGATGTAGATGGTGCAGATAATCGTGTTGCCAAGACCGCCAAATGTGGTCCCGCATGGCTTGGACGCGTTGCCAGCGTGACAAACGATTCTCTGCGTATTCCAATAACGAAGGTTCAGGGACGCTGAGTAGTGGCTTTCCAATTCAAAAATGTCCCGGAGTTACCGCAGAGTAATCGGTGGGATCATCAGTCAGAGGGCCTAATGGTCTAGAGTTCAAACACGCTTCAATTTGACAGAGTAAGGTTGAAAACTCGAGCTGTGATAGGGTGTGGTCTTCCACAACTCGCTTGAGGTTATGTTTGAAACTTTTGACTCCTGCTCCCCAGAGGCCGCCAAAATGTGGGGCAGCAGCAGGAATAAAATGCCACTGGATACCATCGTTCAACATCGTGGACTGAACCGCAGGGTCTCTACAAGCCATGCGAAGGGCTTGGCGTGGTTCACGATCAGCACCATGGAAATTAGTCCCGTTGTCGGAATATAAATCCGAAGGGATACCACGACGACTGACGAACCGTTTATATGCGGATATAAACCCCGAAGAAGCGTAATCATCGGCATACTCCAAGTGGAACGCTCTTGTGGAAAGACAGATAAAGAACGCTACGTAAAATTTATTGAGTTTTTGTCCACGACCAACTTTTGGCAGAATCATGAAGGGACCGGCATAGTCCACTCCAGTATGTGACAATGGGAGCGACATAGAAACCCGAGCAGGAGGAAGGTCACCCATTAATTGGGTATTGGTGACAGCACGATGCCGTACACATATAACGCACTGATGTATACAACTTTCAACGAGTGTGCGAGCTCGCGATATCCAATAGTTCTGCCTTGAAACTCTCAATGTGAATTAAGTCCCACCGTGCAATGTTCTAAGATGGGCTTGGGAAATGAGGAGTTCGCCAACTCGATGTTTTGGTACAATAATCGGGAATTTTTCGTCGTAGGACAGTTGAGCATGACGTAACCACCCACCAAGACGTAATAATTGATCCTCGTCAAGGAATGGATTGAGAGAGATGAGGCTACTGGATTTGCTGATAGGCTGTCGATTACGTAATGCCTTAATTTCGGGCTCAAAGGCCCGATTCTGGACATAACGTATCCAAAATTTTCGAGCGTTGTCGATATCTGTTCTGCTGAGGGGAGCGATTTCCGAATTGGAACTAAATCTAGGAAACTTATAATCTATGAACTGAGTGAGATAGGCGGTGACTTTAAGTAATTCAGGCCACGTGGACACCAACTCAGGCAAGTCCCATTCAGATTTGGATTGAATATGATGAATTGTTGTCCGTTTTTCCTCCCTCGTATTATGTCACGAGAGATCTCTAGGTCAATTGTTTGCATAGTGGGCCACTGGTTGAATTTTGGCGGAGCCAATGAGGCCCTGACCATCAAAGTGGGTGTTCCATTAATTCTTCCGCTGAAATGCCTCTGGAGGCGCAATCCGCAGGATTGGAAGGAGTTGGAACGTGCCTCCACCCCAGATTAGGAATGCGGCTTTGTATATCGGAAACCCTGTTTGCTATGAAGGTAGACCATCTCGAAGGGTGCTGATTGATCAACGCGAGGACCACGGTACTGTCCGTACATCCGTATATCAGTACTTCTTCTAATCTCAAACTAATTCTCACATTTTCCAATAATTTGGTGAGTGACGCCGCACCGCAGAGTTCCAGCCGTGGGACACCAATGGTTTTCACGGGTGACACTTTCTTGTTCGCTGTCAAAAGGCTGACTTGAATGTCATCTAGTGAATGAAGGATACGCAGGTATACGACAGCGAAATATCCGCGTGTTGACGCATCTGAAAACCCGTGGATCTCAAGGCCCAGAACGTTGCTGGCAAACCCAGTTCAACGAGGGATATGCAAGGATCCTAATGCGGATAATCGAGTCTAATAACATCCCCAGGACACTAACAAATCAGGTGTAAGTCCATCATCCCATTCTAGTTTTCGGAGCCAAAGGTCCTGTATGAGAATCTTGGCAGATACAATCACAGGAGCTGTCCAACCTAACGGATCAAATAGTTCGGCATTGAAGGATAATACGGACCGTTTGGTATGCCGCTCAATTGGAATTGTTGAGATTTTGAATTTGAAAACGTCGTTGTCAGGTGCCCATACTAGGCTCAAAACCTTAAGGTTTCTCAGTTTCGTCGAATGGACGATCGACTTTCAGTTCACGATCTTCAATAGGGATATCTTGCATCAATTGTGGAGAATTCGATGCCCATTTACGTGAATGAAAACCCCCGTGAGACGACAGAGAAATCAGCTGATGTCGTTTCATAGCGAGATTCGATATATCATCATCGCTGATTAGAACGTGATCGACGTACATTGAATCTCCCAGCACTGAAGCAGCGTCCGGGAATTTTTGACCTTCACCTAACGACAATTGTTTGAGTACACGTTTGGATAAATACGGCACATGAGCCGTACCATAGGTGACGGTAAGCAGCCGATATTCAGACATAGGACTCTCCTCCTCCTCCACAGGATCCGTTGATAATCGGTATCTGCAGGGTGAATGAGAATTTGCCTGAACATTCCTTCGATGTCGGCGATGTAAGCGTATCGTCATTGTCGCCATCGCATAATCGTAACTCCCAAGTCCTCTTGTAATTTTGGACCTATGAGTAAATGACTATTGAGAGTGGTCCCATTGGATGTAATACTGGAAGCGTTGAAGACGACCCGAAGTCGCGCCGTCGAACTGCTTGTTTTAATCACAGGATGATGTGGTATATACACGGGGGGGGGGGGGTATTGGCAGATGTCAGCGGGTTCAATAACTCGCAAATGACTCAAGGATTCGTATTCCTTTAGGGAAGGATTATACTCTGAGGATAGTTGTGCATTTTGTTTCAAACGTTTCTCAAACTTGTTATGAAAATTGATAGCCATAGGTGAGGAATTGCCTATGTATATGGGAGGTTCGATACCAAACGGCAGCCGAACAATGTAGTGGCCCTCAGCGTTGCGGGAATGAGTATTTACAAAGTGATCTTCACATAACTGTTCATCTTCTGAGAGGGCGCGTTTTGAGGGTACTTCCTCAATTTCCCAAAGTTTACGTAATAACTTGTCGTTCTCGGAAAAATCGACACAATTAAGAACAGTTGTATTCGACGACGTATGTGACTTCAGATCATTGTATCCCACTGGACCTGATAAAATCCAGCCGATTATAGTAAGCTGAGCTGAGGGCGTACCGAGCGGACCTTGTCTCAATTCATTGGGAAGTAAGTGTCCATATAAGTCAGCACCGATCAGCAGATGGATTCACCCTCCATTGCCGGGATTGGGGTCAGCGAAGGATATACCTTGAAGATGTGGCCAAGAGCCAACGGTTCGTATTTTGGAAGCGGCATACGCTGTGATTTTTTGGAATACATATGCGGACAAGGGAAGTCTGGGTCCATTTCCATGACATGATTCGATAGATAACTGTCATCTGGCCTTTACAGAACCGGTATAGAGTTCTCCGGACCCAGTTATATGTAAATCTGCCCGATGTTTTCTTGTTTGGAGTCGTTGGGATAAGGCTTCAGATATAAAACTGTAAAGGCAGCCTTGATCTAAAAGTGCACGAACTCGAAATAATCTACCTTTTTCCGTGCGCAATAGGACCCATGCAGTAGGCAAGAAAACATCCGGGGGCCGACCTGTGGTCGAATGGCATTTAGGCGAGTTATCATTGACAATAGTCGATGGGAGAGATTGAATACCAAGAGTTTGAATAGGAGGCATTGAATTGACCATCCTCCGCGAGTTCGATTCAGAATTGACTATGGTTGACGTATTCAGGTGAGTTTCTCTATCCACAGGGTTGATTCTTTCAGCATTGGCTGATACGTCACGATGCGATAACGTATGGTGTAGACGTTGACATCGTACACAACGTTTTTCAGATGGGCACTGAGTGGGAATATGACCCGGACGTAAGCAATTAAAACACAGTTGGAATTGTTTCGCGGTCTGAAAACGACTGTGGATAGGTTGTTCCCTAAATTTATTGCATTTCATAAAGGATGCGTTGACAAACATGATACACGCTTAGGGCCAGATATGGCATTATTTACAACAGTATAGTTTTTGATATTAGATTTAAAACTGTCGAATTTATATTTACATCGGGGTCCTTATCAGCTAATTCGCGAATCCAGGTGGTCATGAAATTGGCAATTTGCTCATAAGTCGGTGCAGCCGTCGAAGCACCCAAAAACAAGTTCCATTCATGTCATGTACGATCACTAAATTTTTGGGAGATTATGTAGACCAGCCAATCGTCCCAATGTTTTACCGGACGTTCTAGATTTTTGAGAGCGGAGAAGGATGAACTGACCGTATCTCGTAAATATTTCAAATCTTGTTCATTTTCGTTTCTCATGACCGGAATTTCCGCGAAGGCTTGTATGTGAGAATGAATCGAAAGACGTGGATTTCCGTATTTGGCGTTCAAACTGGCCCACGCTCCGTCAAAATTTGCGTCCGAAATCTTAATATTATTGATGAGTAAACTAGCGTCGCCGCAGATGGCCGACTTCGAGTAATGTAATTTTTGTGCATTGGAAATATTATCGCGTTGTATAATTAAGGAAGTAAACAAATCCCTAAACCTTTCCCATTCGTTGGGATCACCAGCGACTGCAGGCAGTTGAATTTCAGGCATAGGCATCGATATAGTGCCGAGTCCGTCGGCGGAAGGAGGAGCAGCTGTTACCTGATTTGAAACGCATGGCGGTGCTACCTTGTGTCCTTGCACGGCTAACAACTCCGTTAATTCGTCCAGCGAGGATGTGCAGGTTTTTTTTGCGGCGAGAATCTCATCCTTTTGGGAATCCTCTATCTTTCTTTCCTCGTCGGTGGCGGTTTGCATAATCAGTACGTGCAACGCGTTGCACTCATCTCATCGGTTCTTCAAATCTTCAATGCGATTGCGGGTGCATACAGTCGAGAAATTGGCCTTCCCTATTTTTTGTAATTAGGTACTATACGACCGATGCGTCCCACGAACACCCATTGCTGAATCAATAAATCCGCCTAGTTCGACATTCTTGACTAGCACTCACACACCGAAACGCGTGAATAACAAGGGAATCGCATAGTGCTTCCGCGAGATTCGAGAAATTATCGATCTTGTCTTGTCTTGTCTTGTCTTGAAAATCAAGACAATATCGAGATGAAATGCATAAAATAGCATTCTAGACAAGAACAATATGTACCAATCGAGAAAAGCGTATCGTCGAGACCAGTTGGTCAAGATCTTGACTACATCTCGATCTTGTATTATCAAAATCACCAATGCAGTAAGGAAAAATTTTGAAGTAAATTATTGCAGTATTGGTTAGGAACTTTGTATATCTATATATACTGTATATTTAGATATAAAAACAATGTTAAATAACGAAGACGTAGTATAGATGGACCGAGTCCGTATATGGCGGGAGTAAGAGAGACAGAAACAGAAACTCTTCCAACTGTATTTTAAAATAGGTGGGAGAGTTTCTATCTCTCTCAGACTGGAAAACGATAGTAAATAAGCAGCGCCACAATAGGTCTGTTCTTTTAGAAATGTTGGGGCACCACGTTGGGGGTAATTATACTTACACGGAGAGAAATGGATTCTGAGGGGTATAAGGAATATTATAAAGACAAGAATATTTTATACTAAGCATGAGGACAAGGATCTAGATTCTAACCATAAGTATACATTTATTATGAAGATGTTTACTTCGAGGTAGTAAATGTATTTTTTACCCAGTAATATACTATTTCATTGAAGGCAAGAAAAAAGGTTAGTTCCTATTATAATATAGGATTCTCACAACTACTATCTCCGGGTGCTTACAGTAAGGAAACAATATTATGAAAATGAAAAAAAAAAATTATTCCACCGGATGTGAACTCGGGCTCATAACGTCACAGTCGGTCACCTTCACCGCTCAGCTACCGACGCTCGCTTGAGTACATAAGAATTGTAGCTGTACTGGAAGTACATCAGATCTTCAAACGATGTGAATTTCAAGAAACTTATGGTTCGCACTTGATTTTCGTTGAAAAGGGAGATTATAATGATCAATGAAAGATGGTTATTCATCATAACTATATATTTTGTTGGTCCTTATGATACTATTGATGAAATATCCATTTGATCACTCCAAGCAACCGAGATTCTTATGGATAAAATATGGATTCTAATGATAACTATAGATTTTGTTGGTCAATATAATACTATTTTTAAAATCTGCATTTCATTACTGTAAATAACAGAGATTCTTAGAATTAAAATACAGATTTCAACGGTAAGTATATTACTTTTATAATAAACATATTTTGACTGTAAGAATCTTGTATTTTAGGACTAAAGAAATAGTTAATACCTCTGAACATACAGATATTAACAGTTAGTATCCACATTTCTATAATACGATTTGTATAATCCATTTCTCTCCGTGTATATTTTTTGTAATGGATCCTGCCCCTTGTGCATATTATATAAATGAATATTACAACTTCCTTTTTCCGAATACCACCTATTTATATTCAACTTATTATGCAAACGTATATTTATATTTATATATTTCCTTACACATATAAAATTCCGAAAGTTTATCGACAAGATCAATATTCTTGAGGTATTGTCAAGACAAGAACAAGACGATATCATTATTTTCATATTTTTCAAGAACAAGACAATATTTCAGAAAATATCGTATTGTCTCGTATTGTGGAAGCACTAGAATCGTATTGACGTGGCCGTGAATATGAGTGTGGTGAGTTTGATTGTTGCTAACACACACACTTACACTAGATGTCCACACAAAAAACACTGCGGGACTGTTTTTTCGTGTTAAGTGCACTAGCTATTCACGCTTTTGAGCATGGCAATACAATTTAAAAAAAACCAACAAAAATGAAAATAAACCCACACTTGAATTCCGTCGCGAATGATTGCATCGAACAACTATGCACTGTGTTCGCCGAAGTTGATGTAGAAAACAAACACGTTCGTTGAGTTCTATAGACCATCGATACCTTATAGGTAGTAGCTTGAACGATCGATTTGACGTAGCATACGCGCACCGAATCAGTGTGCAAATCTCATGTAATATCACTGATACATTTGTACACGAATAAAAGGAAATTATAATGGAAATGACCTCATATGAGTTAACGTTGAATGTTCACTTTCATGACCTGTCATCCAAAATGTGTTTCTATACAAAGAAAGCACAGATTAATCGGAATGAACTTCAAACAATTGTTCGTACTCGCGACGACTCAAAAACTCGCTTCCGACAGAACGCGGAACTTTCAAACGTAACGTACTTCCAACTGTACACAAAATGTACGAATAAATGTATGTGTCTCAGCACGTTCACGCTGTTACAATTGATTCAATCACGGATCACGGATTGATCACACAGCACTGAGTACCTCGTTTTAATCTTCACAACGAGCAGAGTTCACGTAAAACAAAAACTGACTGTTATAATTGTTGAAACGAGAGTCGCGTGATGATGAACGCGCGAATTTCAATACACGAACTCGCGACTCCGAGCCATCCGGCTCGAAGGACCATTAAATATGTACGTTCCTTCGAATAAAACGCACATATTTAAATCATAATGGCAGAGAAACGTTGATGAGGGAGATTTGTCAACTTCTCAAGACTGTTGAACCATTACAATGAAATACCGGTGGACCGAACTCGAGAACCCGTGCAGGTTGAGGGAGGATGTGAAGAATGGAACACGTGTTATAGTTGGAATACGAATATAATGAGAAATGTTAATATAAATTAACCACTGCACACGCATACAAACTCATTAGTCAACCGTTGATTGCATAAAGAAATACGAATCGGGAGTTCGCAGATACGAATAACAATTTGAGTGATCGCAGAGAAGCCCGGATGGAGGAATCGTGGATACGACCTTTCTTGTGACGCAAAAATGATGATAATGGCGTCAAATGTACGTCTTCTTCATCGATCGTTTTGAACGAAGCATCGATGCGTCATCAATCACGTAGGTCAAAGTGATCTAGATTTGGCGTCGATGATAGGCTATCACCGGTCATGTGGTCAAAGTTTCAATCCGGGTAGCCCTCAAGAACGTAATTATTGACACGCTCGGTGTCCGAATAGTGAGAACTTTTAATGATTCATGAATAATATTAGTAACTCTAAACAAAATCAAAGTGACTTGATGCACAAGTGATACATCCCACATAGGAACAGAGGCGATTTGTTCCGTAGAATCAATTGGTTTTTACCAAAAATCATTCTTATACATAATTGTGTGAACAATTTTTCACCATGTTTTGTATCTCAAAATTAGTTTCAAGTCACCATCAGAAACTTCCGTATGTTACTGGGACCATAACCACGTTGTACTTGGCATGTGCTTCACTGAGTTGAACACGAGGATGAATATTTGGATCTATCAATGATCATATACTAGTCATACTTACGTCAATATGCCAGATAGCACAAGAATCTTCAAAAAGCATAGAATTAATAAAATGTACGAATGTGTGTAGTATGTATGTTCATAGAGGAATCTTTCAAAATTCTTGTGTTATCTGAGATTCTCATCCTTGAAAAGTATCTATTCCTGCGATGAAGAATCATTTGAAAATATATCCCCTTATGATATTTATAAGAAAACAACATCCACAACATTTAAATGAAGTGAAAATGTTGTGAGAGTTGTATTTCTCACAACCGTTCTTCGAGACCTGATCATTTTGGGATATTCGGGCTCTACCACAATCGGTATTATGGTATCTACCGGTCGGTAGCTTTTTGTATCCCGGAAGGTAAATATTCTGAGAGATGGACTCATCCGAAAATTTGTGTCCTGGAGGAAGGTATCCTGAACACTGCAGAATGGCCCGTTTCTCAGAATCCGTGGGGGATAAGCTATATATTATTGGATCAAAAATTTTTGGGATAATCAACATTCAGGATCTTGCGTTTTAGGACACGAATTCTAGGACCAGGGTTATGGCACTCCGTCGGACTATCTATTATCAAAGTTATTAACGTATTGCATTCATGTCTGTAGTTTTCACCTTGATAAGAGAGTTCGAGCTGAATTCATCGAACGAACTTTTCACCAAATAAACATGATTTGACAATCGCTACCCACATAGCACAAATGTCTCAGTCATATCTCCAGAATATTCTGCAATATTCTGGAGACATTGTAATATCGTCAGAATATTCTGGAGATATAACTGAGACATTCGTGCTATATGGGTAGTCATGCCTAGTCATTCCAGAAAAGCGACTAGCGATTGTCAAATCCCGTGTCCCCGGCGGAAAATTCATCCAGTGAATTCACCCCCTACATAAAAGGAGTATTTTATTCTGAAGATTCGATGCCTCGATGTTTTTGGAAAATCATCGATGCCTCGATATCGGTGTTTTTCAACATCGATGTGTCTCTTGAACAATGCAAATACCTGGTTTGGGACAGGGTGAGAGAATGATTCTGTGTGTACTATATATTTTTTATACCTTGGGCACAACCAATATTGTTGAAGTTTCAATTGTTTATAAAAATGGAACGGGAATATAAACTCACATAATTTGCTGAACCATCGTTATTCTTCACTTTCAATCAACTCCTTGCAGCTGGAGGCATCGTTTAAAGTTTGAAGAATGTCATGCAACATTCTTAGTCTCCAAGGCTGAATATCGGGTTGTTCGAGCACAAATCCGTTGCAATGAATGATTCAAACTCCAGCGAGATAGATAACCATATAACCAACAATATCAACCTCAGGAATGTCCTTCTTGAGAAAGAAATATTTACCATTCTATGTCGGTTAGGTTTTTGTAAACATTAAAAGCACAGAAATTTTGAGATTTCGTGAGAATCATCCATAAGTGTCAATTTAACATGAAATATGTCACTCATATCCATATTCATTTATCCTTTTCAGAGTAATGTTGATCACAGACTGTAACCAAGACTGTCGCTGTTCGAGAGAAGCAAATTTCAGGCCAGTTTGTGACAGTCAAGGGAGATTCACATTTTACAGCCCTTGTCATGCAGGTTGTGTTTTTGCCGAAAATGTGAATGATGTGAGGATTTACAATGGGTGTAGTTGCGTGGAATTTGTTACTGCATCAGGAAACGATATAGCCAAAGATGGTCCATGTGATCCGAATAAATGTCAAATACAATGGTTGATTTTTGAGGTAACAGGATGTCATAATATTGTTTGTGTTTATTTTATTGATATCGTTTGAAACTCACGATCACTCAACTCCCCAGTTTGGTTCGATGCTGGCTCACGCTCTAGTGGCTCCTGGCTTTGTTGGGGATATATTGATTAATCTCAGATCCATCAACAGACAAGACAAAGCCCTATGTATTGGATTCTGGATGACTTGGGTGGCTGTCATTGTTCACATCCCAGGAAGAATTGTATACGAACTTGTAAAAAACTCCACTTGTCAATTCCCGGGTTCAAAAGATTCCATCTGTCATCTTCATGATGGTATCAAACTTGGTAATCACTTATGTTACTTGACAGCTGCTTTGTTGCTCGTTAGTGCGCTCTTCAGAGTTCTAGTATGGGTTTTTTGCAAGAATATTGATACTTACAATCATATGGAGGACGCAGAACCAGGACCAGAACTAGGCAGTGAAATGCAAGGACTCATGCGCACAACAGACACACCGAGACCAAACTCATCTGCTAAAGGAATCACAGATCAAGGTGAACCAGACTTTGTATTACTTCAATCAGAAATACATTGGAACGATAGAGTTATCCTGAAACAGCAAATAAAATTCACTACGTATTCGAATTTTCCTCATACGGTAGGAACTATTGCACAAATGATATAGACAGAGGATGATGATAGAGAAATGAACATTATCTTTGGTGATATGATATCCAATTACTGAAGTTCGTTTGGAGGCTCAATGGACCCCTCAACAGAGTCGTTTGGAGTCGTTTGGTGGTATTGAGTAAATCAAAGTCAATTGGAGTGATTTGAATTTACATTCCATTCCGTAGAAATTTTTATCATCGTTCTTCTCCTGATATCTTCTTCATTTCGAAGGAGAAATCCCTCAGTTGAATTTTCATGATGAAACATTTGTGTAGAGGTCGCGCCTATCGGTTTTGTTGAAAAATCGGGAATTTCCTAGCTCTTGGTGCAAAAAAGTTATACGTGATGAATTGAAAGAACTGTTTTTTACGTAAGAATAGTCAGCAATACTCACTCTAAAACGTGCATCATTAGCTGGATTGATGAAAAAATTTTGGCGCCAGTAGGGGAGAGTGGCTCAAGTCAGGACCCCCTTCCCTTCGCATTAAACTTTGGAATGTTTACTATAGGGATGCACCGGATATCTGGCTCTGATCCGGTATCCGGCCTATCCAGCCTCATTTTCCGATCCGGCCGGATCGCCATCCCATTGAGGCCGTTTCATAGGTGATATGCGTATTCATCGAACGTATGTAATTGAATATACGACGGTACGTCAATCGAACGTCGATTGAACGAATATAGTATATTTTGGATAGACTATGTACGTTCCAAGTATATTCTAAACAGTCCCATTCGAATATTCTATGAACGTTCATTATATGTTGTTTGTATCTCATTAGTACATTCTACGAACGGTTCTGTATCGTGAAAACTTGGAACTCCTGTTGCTACTTGGGTAAGTTTTACCATTCTTCAGAGCATCGAGATACCCTTTTGCGTCGGAGAATAGTTTCTATGGGGGGAGGCAATGAGGGGAGAAATATTTACAAACCGGTTACAAATAATTTTCTGCGAATTATACCTTCACAACATACACGCATGTGTTGTGATGTCAAGTCATACAATGGATTATGATAGGAAAATAGGAGGTTGAACAATTCAATTTTGAATGGGAAACTTTGTTTTCCTTGGCAAAACATGTGGATATTATCTATGAGATGAGCTCTCCCTCACTTTCCACACCCAAAACGAAGCGGTTTTCTTTGTTTGAAATAACAGATGACGTATATGTGGAGAATTTGGTAGATTAGTCGTTCGACAAATTCAAGTGATAATCACGTCCAAACCATGAGACAAGTACAAGGAATGCAAATCTAACAAGCATTTTCCATTTGTTGGTGATAATATCTAAATATAATCCTGATATTTTATTGACGATGGGGTGTAACAAGAAAGAGAGAAGAAAGAAACCAACCAGAGGAGAAAGAGAATGTGTGGTGACTCACTAGTGGGGACAATTGATTTCCAATCGTATTACAACGCCGTGAATCAGCGGACAACTGGAGTATTTTCCTTCGTTTTGGAACACAACTCTCATTCCACCGTGCGGAAGAAATTTTCCATTAATGGTCCTCTAAAGACACAATGCACTATAACAGCATGAACTGAAGGAAAGGTAAAACTTTTCTCTATCGAATTGAGAGAGACTTGATGGTTTGTAAACAGCTGAGAATGCAAGGAAACATGAGTACATAGTTGAGTTTGAAAAACAACTGCACTCGCTTTCGCGAATTAGGCTCTCCCTCGCTCTTCGAGCCCTCCCTCGCTCTCGGATACCGCATGGGGTACGAAACAAGCCAAAAAGGTCACATCCATCTCATGCACAGGAGTGCTCAGAGAGACCCCCACCAAGAGATTTTCATCACTTCATAGTTTGAGAAATGGATGTAAACATGCGACTTCTTGATTCATTCACACAGGGGTAAATATAGATCCCTGTCGAAACACCTCTAGTCGTGACCCAATAGTCGCCAATACCCCTCGAAGAGAGAAAGAGAGAGATGAACTCTTGAGAACACTCACGTTTAGAGAACCCAAGTGTGTTCAGGTTGAACTGGGACCAATTTTTAGGCGTTGTCCAGCGTCGATCGAGGGCTCAGAGGGATTATGAAAATTCGTGATATTAGGAGCTAAGAAAAAAGTAGGCCATTTGTTCCTATCCTCATGAGCATTCCAACCCTTCACCAGGATCCATACGGAATCTGGTGTGAGGTCCCGATGCTGACTTGCCAACGTACGTGGTTTATTAGGGCCGCAATACGACTTGCTGTCATCAGCTTCAATAAGTCAGCACTTGGAAGTCTGAGAACGAAAGACCGTTGTATTGAACGGAATGATTCCTGAAATGACTAACATTCATTATATTTGAGAGAAGGAGGGAATGTTGGGTCCTCGGTGGTCCTGTGATACATACTGAACAGCTATTAAAAAAGAAAAATTTAAAGGGGGACGGGTGATTTCATACATTGTCTGGACGAACCATGTATGCGTGCTTTGTAGTGACAACATACATACCTCGTGTCTGTGACGAGAGCGAAAAGGGAGGTTGGGGAGGGAAGGGGGAGAGGAGCGTTCCTGTAATGTAAGTGAAAAGACATACGACGTATAGGGACAGAAGAAGTACGCTGAGTAGGCAAGAGGGTTGACGAGTGAGAGCAGGACGAGAGACTCGTCTACATTGCACGTGATACGTGCACTCAAGCAATGTAAGAAAAGAAGTAATCCCTGGAGTGGAAAAGGGAGAGGACCAGGATATGCGAGTGGGAGAGGAGCTGACGCCCTGGAAACTCCACAAAAAAGTGCTTCAAAATTGAGAATTTTGAAGAGAACTCTGAAGAAAATCCTGTAGCACCTGACCCTCAGTACAACAAATAGTATAAGTGATCTTTGGATTAGTGAGAAAACTGATTGATTGATCTTTATTAGCCTTCTCGGCTATTTTGTACACATCGAGTCTTTCACATTTAAATTTGGAGGACTGACAATCTAATAAATTCTTTCAACTCAAGTTTGAATAAAGCAAAACTATCACTCCGTTTTATCTAAGCTGGTATAGTATTGTACAGTCTGACACCTTCGTGAGACAAGCTTTTCTGCGCATTCTTAGGCTTTCTCAATTGTATTGTCACATTTTCAGCTTGTCTAGTCCGACCCCCTACTAATTCCGATTTAGTTGCTAATTGTTGACATAACATCCCATTCAACATTTCGAAGATGAAAATACACATACGTCATAATACAAACGTTGCCTTACTGACATACATTCCAACGCTTCCAACATTCTTTCTACCAAAAATGTCTTCATGAGATATCTCAGGCTGTTGTTTCTGGTAGCTGTCCTCCAGACCTCGCGAGACGAGTTCCTGGTTCTCTAGCACACTCCAGGTGGTTAACAGCGGCAAATAGAATACTCCATTTGTACGTCAGCACTCTTAATCCTTCAGTCAACTCGAAAATATTAGCTACGTTCCTTTTCAAGGCTTATGTTCCTTCTTGGTTTGCCATCAAGCACAGAGATTCATGTGTACATGGAGCGGGCATTTTTGGCGAGTGATCAGAAATACGAGATATTCACCAAAAAGATATCGGGATGTTATTGACCTTGTAATTCGAAATAATGCATATTCCGCTCACCCCGAAAATATACTCTTATCTATGTTGGCAGATGAAAGCAGAAATGTGAGGCAGACAGCTGTTAACAAGATTCTGAACATTAGAAGCAGGGTACACGATCCAGGCGCAGGTCCCTGCGTTTTTCACGTACTATCCATTAATTTCAAAGTCACATCTTGCGTAGACATAATAAGTTGGCCTTCCAATGTCTGCATGGAGCCACCACTGTTGCGAGATGTTGCGGATCACATCATTCAGTCTTGTGTAGAGAACAAATCTCAAATGACTTTATTAATCAATAGTCTTCCATGTACACACAGGCTGTAGAACGCACAGTGAGCTTGGTCACAGAAGCTGCTGTGCATGTTTGCGGTTTCGATGCTCGTGATGATGACATCAGAGCAACATTAAGCTCCAGACATATAATGCCATGTTTCGATACAAAATCTGAACTCACTGGCTTGAGTGATGAGGGATCACACTGAACGTGAGTAGGTAATAATGAAGCCTCCGAATGGTTGGTTGGTTGGGTAAGGTGGAGGCGAAACCCGGAATGTAGCAACTATCTCGTGATGGGTTCTGAGCTGTTGTCCCCTCTTTTTGAGAAAAGTGCCAATATCAACACTCTAATACAATATTATACCTTTTTTTCTGTTCAATTTGTTCCTAGAGTGGAAGGAGAAGAATGTTTCATAGCCTTGGCTATCCTTTATAGCTGGATACAATGACCTGACTACACAAGATCGACGTGTCCATTATTGTTGCTGGTATTGCATATTATCTGATATTTTGCGTTGTTTGGAAGTGTCGAGGAGAGTTTGTGGCACTCAACGCCAGTTTCAAGGATAGGTCATTTTGGAGGTGGCATCTGTTGTACCATATCATGGTGTCTTGAATAGAATCAGGCCCTTGAACTCCTGGATAGGCTCGCCAGACAAACAACAAAAAATTGATCCTTTCATACAAACATTGGGATTTTAAATACGCTGCGGGGATGGTGAATATTATCCGATCAGGCTAACACTCTTCGTACTTTGATCTCATGAGGTCACAACTCCTCCGCAGTTCGCCGAGTTCGAAATCTCACTTTCATTTTTTTCGATACACCCTATTTCGCATGCTGCTTTTTTTGGATCCCGTTGCTATCTCACTTATCGTATCATCATCATTCTGAATAGAGTTCCACCAAGTGGTGGTCACATATTCTGGAGTTTTGAAAAATGCTATAAACAACGAATCGGTCGTTGAATCGATTCAAGTGCTAGTTCGGAGAGAATCCTGATTCCCGTGGATTGATAGTATCAATGACTGAAGGATTGTCGACTGATGTGCCTTGTGAAGGGCTCTTCTCACCATCGTCACGAGTGGCGTTTCATGTAGAGCGCCACCCGAGGTACACTTAAGTAGGTTCCTGCCTCGGATCAGTAACGAACCTGAAAACACATCACACGACCGAAAACGGGCCGGCCAGCCAGCCGGAGGAAAAGGAGGAGGAGGGCAGAGTGAAATTCACAAGAGGTGACTCTATGAACACTTCTGATTTCAATCATCAACGTGGAAAGTGTAATGGCTCAAAGAGCTCAATATATAATACAAAATGAGATGATACAATCTCAATTGGGGTCGGGGACACACTTTACAAGGGAACAGGTTAAGGGAGGGAATCAGGGGCAGAATCCGTCGCAGACAGCGGCGTGGTCCACACAGCACCACCCGCACCGTTTTCCAAGAATTCTTCAGATGATTACGAAATAACGGGTGACCGTCACCTACGATTCACCGCAATATTTCCTCTAAAATTCTCTCCCAGCGGGGCAAATACCAAGTACGCTCAAAACTTGCGTGGGTCGAGAATAAGAAGAGTCCTGGAGCAGTGACGTTCGTTGTCGTATCGTATTCCAAGCAGAGTCAGTTCCGGCTCCTTCTTCATCAATTTTCGTGCGTTCGGAAACGCGCTTTCCCCCGTCGTCGTGGAAGTCTCTTCTTCTGATTGGTTGGCATTCGCCAGCTTCGTTGTTGGCCAATGGGAACTCGTGAGTTCGGGCTATTACCACTAGTTAGTCCTTCTCAATGAAAGATCCACGTTAAATGGTCTCTCATCTAGTGATTCCCTAGGAACTTCTAAGGACCGGTGGATTTGGATTGGTTGATGATCCCAAAGCTTGTGTCCAGCTTGGTGAACATCATTTCTGATCTCGTGATTGATTTCCCACAAGACGTAGTTAGTGTGAGTGGTGGTGAGATAGGGGAGGGGAACAGAGTCGGCTGCAGGCTTGACTGGGGTGGTTGTGTAGCACGGTTCGCGGGTGGGCCTGGATGACGTCCTCGGTGACGATCCTCATTGATGTTTCCTGTGGATAGCGTCACACGTCAGCCGTTTCCTGATGGGCTCGGCTGGTTCTCTAGAGACGTCGTCCTTGATGGGGGAAGGAACCTCAGAGAGGAGTGGAATACATAAGCAAAGTAAATTGGCATCTCAGTGTGTCCCCGAGAGACTCTGCTGAACGAACGTCGCTGCTCCATTCTATCTCTATTCAATTCATGGCTAACGAACGTGTCCGTGATAGGTGGCGGTCGAAACTGCTTCGTGCGTGATTTGTCACGTCATAACTCCCCCCGATCTAGCCTTTCCCCCCACGGTGAGAGTCGTGGAACGTAACGACTCTTCGGCACCAGGCCAAGCTGCCCAATTTGTAGGATGCATTCAGCGACTCCATCCACAGTTCCCTCGGGTTCACACGTTTTCCTTTTCAAACGTCAAAGCAAACAAAAGAAAAAAAATATTCCCAACTCAAATTCAGAATGAATTCCTATCTCTCCACGTTCCCGCATCACGGAGCAAGGTATGCTACCAGGGAAAACAAGAATAGAATCAAAATACTCTCGAGGGCCAAGGGACTTCTGGATCCAGCTACGACTACTGAAGATAATATGAGGCTTACTTACAAGGGTTATGAGGGGCTGATGGTGGGGCTGGCGGGGGCGGCTCTGCGAGGATCTACCTCTCCTCCGTGAACTTCCCAATCACATCCCACCTTATACCGGGGAAGTTATTCGGTCTCGAGTATTTCTCGGCAGAAGCCTACTTTTTCCTAGATCGGAGCCTAGATCGGTTAATTCGAAAACATTGGGGGAACATACGTCGCTGATCGTGTGGAGTCCGGTGAAACGTTTGGCCAATTTCACCGCGAAACGTTTTGACGCGTCCGAAAGTACAAAATTTCTTTCCATCACTTTATCCCTTATCTTCTAGGAGACTTGGCCACGGGTATAATTATTGGGCCGTTTCTCAAGAGCTTGGTCCGACCGATGACTTACAATATCTCTCAACGCGGTGATTCACGACATGTGGTCTTTCCATTTCCTCAGGTCGTTCTGGTCGGGTAAATCAACGAGGGCTGTCTGGGAGCCTTCGAGGCTCCTACGATAGGACTTGGAGGGGTGAGGGCTGTAACTGTCGTTTAGGAGAGCTGGACTAATATATATGCGTGGACGAGTGAACCGCTGTATTATACGCCATCCAAAATTCTGGTAGGTATTCGTCCCATTGACGATGGTCCTCATCTAGGTAGGCTCGGAACATCGTTTCCCACGCCCGGTTCACCCGTTCCACGGGATCAGCTTGGGGATGATAGGCTGAGGTGAGGGATTGACGAATACCATGATACGCCAAGTCCTTGGTCATTTCCCTGTTGGCAAATTCTCTGCCATTATCCATAATCAGGACATCAGGGGCTCCGTGGCGATTGACCACGATATCGTTCAATCGCGCTATTATCGTTTGTGCATTGGCCTGTCGCATAGCAGCTATCTCGATCGCTTTTGTTAGCGAATCCAGGCACACCAGAACGTAACAGTTACCTGAAGTGCCCATGGGCAACGGGCCCATGACGTCTGCCGCTACTACGCTCCAGGCCTGTGTCCTTCTCCTGAAGCCCATCATACCCGGAAGGGCCAATTGTGAAACTTCGGCTTCCTGGCAGGTTTGGCATCCTCTCATGTACCGTTCGATATTGCCGAACATGCCAGGCCAACAATATGACTGGGATACTCGTTCTGATGTCTTCTCCATACCATAATGACCAGATTCCCGGGCAACATGGCACTCGCAAATGATCGATCCTCTGAAATCTTCAGGAACGACCGGCTTCCACTCATCCAAATCGTCTATTGCTTGGCTCACCAGTGGATCTGGACGATCAACGTTGATGCGGCCGTTCACGATTCTCGAGTTTGGGTACCATCGTAGGTGGGCTTGAATTTCATGGTATCTACAGGTGTACCAGTCAGTATCGTCTGGTAATGGGACTAGCTGAGTTTGAGGGGCTGTGGCTTTAGAAGGTGCAGGCGTCAGCACAGATGCCAGTGAGATGTCCTCGTCTTCGTACATTCAGGACAGCGCATCAGGGACATGGTGTAATGCACTTCTTCGGTGAACAATATCAAAGTCATACTTCAGGAGTTCCAGGGCTGATCTGGCCAATCTCCCCGTTGGATTATCAAGTTGATATAGCCACTTCAGGCAGGCGTGATCTGTGATAACAGTGAAGTAGTAGCCTTCCAGATATTCCTGAAACTTCTCAATCGCCCATACTACGGCTAAACATTCCCGCTCTGTCACCGAATAGGTTTTCTCAGCACTGTTTGGAGTTCTGCTTGCAGGAGCAATAACTTCCTCCTTCCCCTCTAAGGACTGGGTGAGGACAACGCCGAGACCAGTATTACTAGCACCTGTGTGAAGAGAGAAGGGCTGAGAAAAATCAGGGTATGCTAGTATGGGGGCCGTGGCTATTGAATCCTTAAGGGTTTGGGAATCTGATTGTAGTTCCTCACCTCATAACCTTTTTCACCAGTTTGTGGAGGGGGCAGCTGTCGTGGCGAAATTCTCAATGAAGCGTCTATACCATGACGCCATTCCTAGAAACCTCTGCAGTTTTTTGATATTAGTGGGTGGTGGATGATTCAGGACTGGTTCCACTCTACCGGGATCCGTTTATAAAACCATTTTGATTGAGTAGAAAGCCGAAGTATCCCACCTCTGACTTGCACCATTCGCACTTATCGGGATTTTTCGTGAACCCGGCTTCCTCAATCTCATCCAGAACTTTCTTCAGCCAGGTTGAATGGTCTCCAAGTGTTTTCGTTGCCACGATTGTATCATCTATGTATGCGAATGCATGCGGCTCCAACCCAGAGCCAATCAAACTATCCATGAGCCTTCGAAACGTGTTCGGGGCGTTGGTAAGTTCATAAGGCATCCGTGTAAATTGAAATAAACCGCGGCCAGGTACGGTAAACGCAGTAATTCCCTTTGATCTGGGGTCCATTGAGATTTGATGGTAGGCTGCGCTTAGGCCCAGGGTAGGAATATGTCTGGCTGAACGTAATTTATCTGAAATCTTGTTCATATAAGGGAGGGGATACGCGTCCTTTTTGGTCGTTTTAATGACTCCTCGGTAATCCACGCAGAATCTGTACGCACTCTCCGTTTCAGTTTCCCCTCCACGGGCGATCATTCTCTGCAGTTCTTCATCCTGTGATTCTACTCTGCGTTTTTTCATCATCACAACTGGACTTGACCAATCGCTCGTGGAGGGTTCAATGATTCCTTCTGCTAACATTCTGTCGATTTCTTTATACATTTCTTCCCGAACTTCCGGGCCTACTGGATAATATCTGCGTTTCTCACCTTGATGACCCTGTACATCGATGTGATGTGAGGTCAATAAAATGGCACTAGATGACTTTGTTGAAGGGGGCACTTCCGCCTTCACAAACTGTTCTAATCAGGCTTGTTGGGACGGCTCTAGTGGAATCAAACCATATAAGTCTGGGGGGCTAGGCTCTCCTATGCACTCTGACGCAAAGTATTGCCAGTCATCTGGTTTTTCGCCAAGTTGCCAACGGCAGTTGGACCCATCAATTATAATCCCGAATTCATAGAAGAAATTCATTCCCAGAATGGAATTTACGTCTAGCCCAGGTACAATTCTGCGAGTGAACGTTTCCTCTACGTCTTTGGGTACCACGGGTACCTGAGCTTCTCCTGGGTTCTGATGGGTTCAACCTGCCCGTTGGTCACTTCTACTGCACCAAACGAAGCTTTCCCCATCATGGGGTTTGTCCCATTGTTGGTCTACGGTCGGAATCGCCATTGTATGATGTGGTATACCTGGGTTCTGGGCCTGTGCTTGGGATACCGAAATTCTCGAATAATTCATCGTATTGGCCCAGTTTTGCGAGATGAGTGTTGGTGACGTAACTGGGGGTTGGTTTACGGTAGACTGTACTGTACAGGTACAATTTGTAAGGGTAGATTGTACTGTTGTGGGATTTGGAATGGAGGGGCTGTTGTATCGCGTTCGTGGCACCGAATTCCCTAGAGAATTCACTGAATTTGTCCACCGCCTAGTGACGTGTGGACCCTGAGAATCATTTGGCACGCTTTTGCTCACGTTTGTGATGGTTGAGCGTGAATAAGTCGATACCAGTGGGTTTTGTCCGAGTGGATTCATGTTACGCGTTACACTTGGGACAGAATACGACGTGTTATTGAGTGTGTTGGTTATATTCGAGACCGTTGTTGAAGAGTATATTGGTCCTGTGACCGAAGGTGGGCTCTCGTCCTCCAGACGAAAATCGGGTGAATTAGCTGTTATTATCCTTCTTTGAGGCCCGCAAGTGATCGGAGCTGGAATGGGGGGCCTCATGTCGAT
The DNA here is from genome assembly GCA_018340375.1 of Gonatopus flavifemur. Lineage (NCBI taxonomy): Eukaryota > Metazoa > Arthropoda > Insecta > Hymenoptera > Dryinidae > Gonatopus > Gonatopus flavifemur. The sequence continues at coordinate 136,976 of JAFFJZ010000074.1, read as the reverse complement.
ATTCGCGGATGTGGTTAAGTTCGTATATGTAAGTTGTACTATTGTTTGGATTGTTGAGACGTTATTGGGATATGATGCTGAACCGATATTAGTTGAGTCATCACTGGGTCCCGAAGATAATTCTCACCACGAAGTGTTATTTCCAGATCGATCCCTTATATTTTCTCGGGGCATATCTATCGGTCGTGATACCGTTACCGTTGGTCTTAATTCTGGGGCTAAATCTTCGGCCGACCAGGGAACATCTGTTTTTCCATTTAGCCGCTCGTAATAACGATGTGCCCGATTCCTCCTATCCTGTATGCTGCCCTTCCCACCAAGTGAGTGGCTCAGCAATAGGGCAAGTAATTTCTGGGGATCAAGCTCGTCTATACATCCTGATTCCGTGGGATCATCATCGTGCAGAGATTCCCGGAATTGGGGCCTAATCAACTCATCTATTCGTTGTTGTTGGGAGGTACAGGGTTGGCTAGGTCCGAATCCCGAATGATTCTGCAATACATCTGTCCAAGACGGCTGCGGGGGCTGTGCAACTGCGTTTGTGGAAAGCGCGACCGCCAGAGTTGTCATGGGAGATGGGTTTCCATCTGGGTTATTCGCGATAGTCAAATCCGCTATCCCAAAAATATCCATCAGGTCCATGATTCTTTTGCATGGCTGGATTGGATGGAATTCATTAGGAAAAACGCCCGTGAATGGACTGAGTTTCCACCTCAAATGTGAAATCTCATTCTGATATATCGAATTCCGTTCTCCAGAATCGTTAAAATCGTTCTAAATCCTTCGACGTTTTGTTAAATGATCCCGTTATATTTTCTTGGTATTGATTGGTATCCTCTGAGGAGGACTCCGAGGTACTCTTCCAAATTTTCCCTTCATCCAATTTACGTGGTATATAGGCGTGAATATGTATGTTGGGGACAGGTGGGATTGTTTAATGGGGTTCGTTGGCTGAAATCAATTGTTAGTTATACACATAATAACATATCAATAATACACATATAATACATATGAAGAAATACGGTAATTACTGTAAAATCAAATTATATTCCACATTCATGAACGTAAATCATGTCAATTATATTCATATACTTACATGTTCTCAAATCATTCGTGGAAGGTCATATATTTAGTATAAGAGTACTTGAAAATTTTATTCAGAGTGTTTCCTAATGAGAGGGTGAAAAGGGGCTGAGAAAACACTGTTTGTGTGCTCTTGGCAGCACTAAAATCCTTCGTATGTAACTCGATTCCAATGTGTGTCGGAGATAACAAAAGAATATTTCAAAGTTACTATCCGAATCAGTTATTCGTTGAAGGTCTTGATTTTGACTTAAGAATTACACTTCTAGCCGTTTAATGTTCTTGAATTCGTGTGTCATCTATCAATTTGATGTTATATCACTTCCAAGTTATTTGTTTTCCCTGCTCAAGATGGAATCAAATGATTTATATACTTCATCGATGATTTCACTTTTTCATCTACTCCTTGAAAGTTTGTAGTAGTACCTATATATGGGGCATTCCACGTCGAAAACAAAACTGACATGTTTCTGATTGAGACCAAATTTGGTGGAGTCAAAGAGGTGCTCGGAAAAAGACAAAATTCCGAATATTAGCCTTTTCCATGCAGTTGTATGGATTTCACAGTACGAACAAAATAAGATCACATTCTTATTCATTTCCTATTATCTCAAAAGCGAGATGGAATGAAATTCTGGGAAAATCCATACATCTGCTCAACTAGATTCTCTTGCTGGGGGAATTTTTGAAAAATTTTTTTTCCCAAAATTTTTTGGAAGAATTATTTTTCTCAAAAAAGTCAATTCATCTCGAAAGGCCCGGTCTTAAATTTTTTTGAGAAAATTTATGTTGTAGCTGCATTCCTTACGAACATTTACCATGTTCGAAATTTGAGAAGCCTTCAAGATTGTGGGGTTATGAACGTCTTAGTGAAGCAACTCGCGTTATGGCATGATTTTGCGCAAGACTGAAATTTCACAGTGCGAGGAAATTATACAATTTTCGACTTGGTTGTCAATAATCATTTTGCACTCATTTTTTCTCAGTTTGTTATTGTGTAAATGATTATTTGAGGATATCCCAATAGAATTTTATAACTACCAAGTACGTTATTGACACAAATGTGAGTTGCAATAGAGAAGTCTTTTCTGGGTTTTTTCTTTAAAACCGTCACTATGGTCCCTTCAGTTTTGCTCACATAGATAAAACTGCTTTATTGCAGCAGTCGTTTGATCTGGGAGTCCTTTTCCGATTTTCGTGTCAGGCACAGAAAGCACTCCCTTTTCATTTCTTAATTTTATCGCTTGATTGGCCATGTATTTGGAGCAGTTGAATCGTTTTATTATATCAGTGAATTTCAACGAAGATGGCAAAGATGTTGGAATTCGGAACTTATCGTCTCTGAAAAGGTCACAGTTTATTTCATTAATCAAATTATCGAATCACAAGTGGCCGTACGTACATAATTGAGGAAAGTATTGGGATTCGATACATTTCCGTTTCATGTAATTATCGTTCAACAATATTTGGAGTTTTCGACTTTGAAATATTACCGGAATGTATTTCCGGTCTGGAACTTTTCTTGGTACGTGGTCATGACTTCTTCGTGCATTAAAAATGTTCCACTCGGCTGCGATGCGATCAACTTCAGTTTATTTGGATAACTATCAACTTGTGTTCGGCTGATTTCAATTGTTGTTACGCGTCATTCATATGTCAATGCGACTGAGGTTAGTCTATTTAGATCACAATCAATTTGTTTCCGGCTGATGTTTGTTCTTGTTCGAAAGTTGTGTGGAAACCTTTGGATTTTCGTTGAGTATTCGAATTATTCGACTTCACTTATGAATCGGTATGAGTTCGCCAAAGGAAAAGCTTTGCTGAAATCCATTCGGAACCTGCAGTGGCCGTAAGTTCTCGTATATCAGTAGTCTTTTTTTACGCGTTCAACTTTCCAATTGTTGAGTAATGGTCTTTTGCATTATTAACGTAGCACTTTTCAGCTCGCTCCACTATTGTTGTGATCTCTTTCCTCTCTTTTAGGGAGTGTAAAAGACTTGAGAAGATTATCGGGAGAAAATCAACAGAAATTTGAATCGGTACCTGATAATGCAGTCGTTTGCGCCAGATGTAGGATGATTGCAACTTACAAGAATCATACCAGAGCTCCAAATTTGAGTTTCCGGATTTGCAAGTTGGATTTTCCAAATTTGCTGAACTTCGGCCAACCGAATGCATTTTGGCAGGAGCAAGTGGAACTCACGCTGTATGCGTTTGCATTATCCATCGAAATGTTGAACTGATGATCGGAGGTAAATTATACATACCTTCAAACAGCGGGAACTTTGAATTATTTCTAAGCAACATTCTACTAAAAAATCCATTTTCAGGTTGCAAATCGAGTCAATTGACTGAAACTTGGGAAATTCCTATTCATGGGAAAAACGCATACAAATTGCTCCTTCAATACTTGTTGTGTTCAGTACCAAGTAGTGAATGTTACAAAGGCCAATGCAAATCATGCCCGGACAAAAATATTTTATGCAATAAATTGATTGAAACTTTTGATGATACAGAAATTGCTAAGATTACTCACAAACAATGGATTCCCACCGATGGGTAAATTTTTTCTCATATTGAAACGAAGTTATTAATTCTTGTCATGACGTATCTCAATTATTATGATTTAAATTTAGATCCACTTCCAAAATTATAACTGACAGTAGGGAAGAATTCATTTCGTCGCTCGTGGAGAAATTGATGGAATCAAAATCACATGATTTCGTTGCTACGGAACAATCTCGACATTTCAAAAATATTGAAGGAAATTTACAATCAGGTGAATTTGTGGTGACGCTTGATTTTACAGAAAACTTCGCATTTGTTGTACAAGAAGCCGTTCAAGGGTTTCATTGGAATAATAATCAAGCGACAGTTCACCCATTCGTCATATACTATCATGATATTTCAACCAATAAGATCGAGCATCTATCCTACGTTGGAATATCGGATTGTCTTGAACATGATACTATTGCTGTGTTCATGTTCCAGAAAAAAATGATCCAGTTGCTGAAAGAAAAGTTTGCAGTGGTTAAAAAAATTATCTATTTTTCCGACGGTGCACCACAGCAGTATGAAAACAATAAAAAATTTTGTAATTCAAGTCATCATAAAGAAGATTTCGAAGTAGAAGCAGAGTGGAACTCTTTTGCTACTGCTCATGGGAAAGGAGCTTGCGATGGTGTTGGTGGGACATCAAAACGCCTAGCAAGACGATACTGCCTACAGAGAGGGACACGAAATGAGATTCTAACAGCTGCAAAACTATATGAGTGGGCTTCAGATAGTTTAAAAAATTATCATCTATGCTTTTGTTCTCAGGGCGACTACAAAGTTGCAACTGAGTATTTGAAAACCAGGCATGGAAAGTGCAAAACAGTGAAAAGAACACTCTCGTTCATCACGCATCTACGATCCGTGAAAATGTTGTTGCATTCAAGATCACTTCGAATGATGTGAAATCGACAATAAAGAAATTGTGACTCCAACATTTGTGTGAATAACGTATGTGGTAGTTATAAAATTTTATTGGTATATCCTCAAATATTGATTGACACAATAACGAACTAAGGAAGAATGAGTGCAAAATGATTATTGACAACCAAACCAAAAATTATACAATTTCCCCGCACTGTGAAATTTCAGTCTCGCGCAAAATCATCCCATAACGCGAGTTGCTTCACTAAGACGTTCATAACCCCACAATCTTGAAGGCTTCTCAAATTTCGAACATGGTAAATGTTCATAAAAAACGCAGCTATAACATATATTTCTTCCGAAAAAATCGAAGACCGGGCCTTTCGAGATGAATTGACTTTTTTGAGAAGAATAATTTTTTTCCCAAAAAATTCTGAGAAAACAAATTTTTCAAAAATCTCCCCAAAAAGAAAATTTAGTTGAGCAGATGTATGGATCTCCTTAGAATTCCACCTCATCTCCTCGTTGAGATCATTGAAAATGAATAGAAATGTGATTTTTTTTGTTTGTACTGTGAAATCCATAAAACTGCATGAAAAAGGCTAATATTTGGGGTTTCGTCTTTGTTCGAGCACCTCTTTCACCCCACCAAATTTGGTCTAAATCGGAAACATGTCACTTTTTTTACGGCCGATCTGACGTGGAATGCCCCAATATGTCTTCTTGTTGAACCTGTATTTTTAAGGATCTCTTGTTGTACCTTTCTTCCAAATTGAAACTGTGACTCATTTGTGTCTTCGAATCCATTACTGAACTCTATTTACTACATATCTTCCACACACATATGAGTCATATGTAAGAATTCTCCCATGCCAAACCCGATACTCAGAGTCGCAGCAGTATTTCATAGGTTTTTTCTGCCAAATATTTGAACCTCATTCCAGTTTCACTTCCTGGTGATTGTTTGGGGTCCTAATGGTTACCTGAAACGTCATTTAAATCATTTCTAATGTTTGATGTTCATGCGAAGGGTCTTTGACTAGTAAAGAAGTCCGATGAGTATGAATTGAGGAACATTTACTCTATTTTCATCAATGTGAGAATTAATTGAGTCTTATTTCCTCTCTCTACTTGTCAATTCTTGTCTGAATATGACTTCAATTCAATACTTGAGGTCAATTCACCGGTATGAATAGTTATATACGGTGTATATGTTTTGTGGGTTGCAACAACTGGATTTTCACTCTTGTACCAGCTATTTTACACATTTGAATTGACATTTCCTTGTCAATACTGGTTTCCATGAGTGGAGAGGAGTAGAATCTCTTTGTTGAAAGGGTCCTAATTCCCAAATATTGAGAGGTTTAACATTGAGCACATGTAAGCATTCTCTACCTATGGGTAACTCAACCTACACCTGTCACATGTGTTCAAATACACTTCCTCTTTTGCAATTGAAAAGTCTTGAATAAGTTCATGAAATTTCCCCCCTAGGTGAATACTTACATCGATTGGATTGTACGTAGGAGCTAATCAGTATGGGAATACCTTTAATTTTGAGGAAACGGGAGTCGCTACCTGGTACCGTGTAGCTGGCTGGCTGTATGGGGTGTTTTGAGATAAAATTTGATACATATACCTGATTGAGGAGAATTTCGAGGCCTCAAATACCTCATCTTTGTCCTCCAAGTACAGATTTCCCTATCTGTGCTTGTATTTCCTTAAACCCAAGCTTGAATGGACTCCATAAGTCTGATTCGAGTTTGGAATTGCCAGTTTATCCTTGACGCTGGAGATTTTCCTTCCCTTCCATGGGTTTGGGAGCTGAGGGGGGCTCATCCACCCGGGATTCGATCATAGTTGGGTGCCAATTTGCGAAGGGCTTTTTTTAACACCCTCACAAGTGGCGTTTGATGTAGAGCGCCACCTGAGGCACACTCCAATGGGTCCCTGTCTCGGGTCAGTAACGAACCTGAAATCACATCACACAACAAAAACCGGGTCGGCCAGCTAGCCAGAGAGAAAGGGGGAGAAGGGCAGAGTGAGATTCACGAGAGATAACTCTATGAACACTTTTGATTTTAATTATAACGTGAAGAGTGCAATGGCTCAAAGAGCTCAATATATAATACGAAATGGAATAATACAATCTCAATTGGGGTTGGGGACACACTTGACAAGTTAACGGGCTAAGGGAGGGAATGAGCGGCAGAATCCGTCGCAGACAGCGGCGTGGTCCACACAGCACCACCCGCACCGTTTTCTAAAAATTCTTTAGATAGTTACGAAATAACGGGTGACCGTCACTCACCACTCACCGCAATATTTCCTCTGAAATTCTTTCCCAACGGGGCAGATACCGAGTGCGCTCAAAACTTGCGTAGGTCGAGAACAACAAGAGTTCTGGAGCAGTGACGTTCGTTGCCGTATCGTATTCCAAGCAGAGTCAGTTCCGGCTTCTTCTTCATCAATTTTCGTGCGTTCGGGAACGCGCTTTCCCTCGTCGTCGTGGAAGTTTCTTCTTCCCATTGGTTGGCATTCGCCAGCTTTGTTGTTGGTCAATGGGAACTCGTGAGTTTGGGCTGTTACCACTAGTTAGTCCTTCTCAATGAAAGATCCACGTTGAATGGTCTCCCATCTAGTGATTTCCTAGGAACTTCCTAGGATCGGTGGACTTGGATTGGTTGGTGGTCCCAAAGCTTGTGTACGGCTTAGTAAACATCGGTTCTGGCCTCGTGGTTGATCTCCCACAAGACGTAGTTAGTGTGAGTGGTGGTGAGGTAGGGGAGGGGAACAAGGTCGGCTGCAAGCTTGGCTGAGGTGGTTGTGTAGCACGGTTCGCGGGTGAGCCTTGATGACGTCTTCGGTGACGATCCTCGTTGACGTTTCCTGTGGATAGCGTCAGGTGTCAGCCGTTTCCTGGTCGGCTGGGCTGGTTCTCTGGAGACGTCATCCTCGATGGGGAAAGGAACCGTGAGAGGAGTGAAATACATGAGTCAAGTAAATTGGCATCTTAGTGTGTCCCCGAAAGACTCTGCTGAACGAACGTCACTGCATCATTCTATGTCTATTTAATTCATGGCTATCGAACGTGTTCGTGATAGGTGGCGGTAAAAACTGCTTCGTGCGTGATTTGTCACGTCACAGCTTCTACATCAACATATTCGCATTCCGAAATCATGATGGATGTGAGAGAATGGGCGTCCACTCGAAACCACTGTTGGTGATCCGAGTTGGAACACAACTCTTCCTTTCAGTTTCCAATCAAACATCCTCCCACTCACAAAATCAATCACTGGCATGAATATATCAAGACACATTGATGGACACTGGTCTGAAAATATTCACCAGTCCATCTGAATGGACAATCCAAAACACGGACAGATTTTTTGAAGATACAAAATTCTACGCAGCAATGTTCACAAGACAACAGTGTCTATGAAAGATCTTGATACGAATTGTTATTCGTGAATCTATTGACAAATACTCGGTACCAAATGATGTATCTAGGGATACAAAGAGTGAATTGATTCTTTGAAAGTCTTCCAGGGACATAAGGGAGTCCTTTTCAGAACACGGTAGGAGTAAGACGGCTCTCCCCTACAGCCTGACAGACTTTCAATTCCGTCATGAGAGTCATGAAGGACAGCGCTCTACACTGTTAAACAGGGGTTAATTATCAGGGGTTGCTCGAAACCAACATACTCATTGATGAGTGGGGAGAGGACTTATCATCTATACAGAGTGGAGAATTGAAAAACGAATCTCCATAAAAATCATGGACTGGTACTTTTTTCAGTTTTTTCGGGAAGTTGAATTTTTTTTTGGTATATCAAATTCCACATACTTCCAACGTCAGAAATCAGGGAAAACGGAAGAGGTGCTACAAAACGAGATTTCGTGTTTGAATGAAGAAACCTCGTTTTGATTAGAATTTGAAAACTTCCTCGACCGGAGGGGCTCGATCGAGAGAGTATGTGGGCCCACTGGCGTTTTGAAGCGGAAGTGGGGGAATACATTCTTGCATCCTCAGTTTGATGTTAAGGTATTGATTGGAAAAGGGGAAGGGAAGAAATGAATATGTGAATCTTGGAAGTTGATGTCGTAGTGCCCTGTATTCTCCAAATGAAGTCAAAAGTTCAAACAGGGTGAGAAAAATAAACGTTCACGATTTGATATGAATTTCACAAGAAATTATGAGTTGCGTGAGAGAGAAAAGTGGTGTAGGTATACGTGTGAGAGAGAAGGAGAATAAGAGGTGGCGAAAACTCACCGTATAGGGAGAGGTCGAATACGTAGGGTTTGTCTTTTCTTTCTATTGGGCGTACGAATTATTCTGGTCCGTCTTATCCGTTTATTTAAGATCCGTTTACTTAAGATCCGTTTATTTAAGAAGAACATGGATCATCAAATTAATCGAAGTATTGCTCATCGCTGGCCATCACTTTTCCCCGTCTCTCGGGTGATTTTCTAGTCTCGTTACGGACAAACGTCCCGTCTTTCGAGGCCATCCAAGTTGGGAGCCATTTTTCGGGTAATTTTCAAATCCCGTTACGGGAAAAAGTCTCGTCTTTCGAGGCGATCCAAGTTGGGAGCCACTTTTCGATTCCTTCGAACAAAGTATACCGATGGCCTGCCAAATCGTGCTGCATCTGTCAGAATAATCAGTAATCAGGAGGAGCAATGTCCGGTGAGTACGGTGGGTGCGGTAGGATATCCCACTCCAACGTTTCCAGATAATTTTTCACTACTCTTCCAACATAGGGCCGAGCATTCTCGTGTAAAAGAATCAGTTTGTTGAGAAGAATAACTCATGGCTTTCCTTGTATTCCGGACGTTTTTCTCGTAACGCACGACTCGAACGAATCAATTGCAGCCTATACTGATCACCCGTAATAGAATCACCAGGTTTCAGCAACTCATAGTAACCCTTTTGGTCCTACCAGATACACAGCATGATCTTTTAACCACGAGTATTTCTCTTTGGTGTCGATGTTGAAGTCGATGGCAACGAATGACCAGGCATAGCATAGTATTTTCTTTCCCCGGGGTTATCGTAGAATATCCATTCCTCATCGCCTGTCACGATCCGATGTAAGAACCCCTTTCTTCGTTGCTTTGAATCAGCTGCTCGCAAGTGAGGAATCGCCGTTCAATGTCTCTAGGCTTCAGGTCATAAGTCACCCAATTCCCTCGTCTTTGAATCATGCCCATGCATTGTAATCGTATGGAAACCGCTTGTTGCGTAACTCCTAATGATTCTCAAGCTTCTGTTGCGTTTGACTCGGATCTTCGTCGAGTCAAACCTCCAATTCCTCGTTTTCGAATTTTTGTAGTTGTCCTGAGCAAGGCTTTTCCTAGACACTGAAATCGCCATTCCTAAAACGTTGAAACCGTTTCCTACATAATTCATCAGTTGGAGCATTGTCACCATAAACTTCCACGAGCATTCGATGGACTTCGCTGCACTTTCCTCCAATCAAAACAGCAAACTAGCACCTCCCGCAAATGCTGCTTAGTTGGAACCAAATTTGACATACTTCACAGAGAAAAATCGGGATTCTAGAAGGAACTCGGATTGATATCAACTGATATTATTCACAGGTATCTCACCTCTCTGAACCAATTGGAATCATGAGAGGGAGAGCCATCTTTTCAAACCGGACCGAACTGATTTGTCCTCCCAATATACTCTCACTGGGGTCTCGCTGTTTCTGTCTCTGTCCTTTTCGTTTCCCCGTCACTGGTGATTGGTCCAAGAGAGGTTATAATCGCGAGGTCACGATTTTGCAGATCATAATTCACGAAAAGAATTGAATGAAGATGATTTACACTAGAATGACTTCCCGGGCGCGAATCTCTCGATTCTTGCTCCTTCTTCTCTCTCTCTCTCCCTCTCTCTCTCTGGGAGTATTGCTTGATACGTGTCTGTTTCTGCTCCGTGTATTTCCGACTTTTACCGCTTCCATCTGGCTCCTCGGGGTTCGTGTTTTTCCCAGATTGGACCTTGTTAGCTCAGGTATTTTTGTGAGCCCTTTTATCCTGTGTGTGGTGCTCTTGGAGTTGCATGAAGTTGGTGCTGAGTTCGTGTCATGAGGTTTCCTTTTCTACGACCATTGTCACTGTGCCGGAATTTCCACATGTGCAGTTATCAAATCCACAATTTTCTACTTTATACGGAATGATTGCCTCGACCAATCATATGAATTGATTCAACTCCAGGCTGGGTAGCTCTGCGCAACGCGCTCATGTGTGCTACGTTTCTTCTCTACCACATCGAGCCTCCTACTCTCATCCCTACGGGTGATGTATGCCGCGGTTGCTGACACATCCATCGCCATATCGATAATATATCGACTCTGTGTCTTAGTCATTCAATGGAGAAACAACGCAACGGATGGCTATACCTTATAGCGTCGGTCATTACACTTCGGCTGGGTTGATGACACTTTTATTTATTATTTCTTTTTATTTTTATCTCATTGCTGAGTACGAGATTTCTGATAGCTCGAACGTATCTATGTCTTATGTGACTGTCTTATTTCGCTTGTGCATACAGGGTGGTCAATTTCGAGTGATATAGTCAAATATCTCGGAAACTAGTGGGGATGGAGAGAAATTTTCCGGATGAAAAGTTGAGGGTTCCAAGAGAGAAGTATGATGCTGACCTTGAAAAATCCCTCAGAGGGCATTTTGGAGGTCATTTAGGGGTCAAGATGGTTTTTTTAAATGAGACTCTGATTTTTTTATTATAGCATGGGAGAGCTGGCGCCAAATCCTTCATGGAACACTGATCGTGGGCCCCTTTCCGCCCATTGGGGTGCGAGGTATGGACCGTCGAAGTTATTGATGAACGACTCTCAGCGCTACCCAGGAACAACGACGTGGACGTGGTAGTTCTCTGTTCCCTCCGGAGTGCGTGATTATCGTGAGTCCCCTTGCCTCTCACATGAGGGGTGCTTGATGCTGTGACAATAATTGCTCGAAGTTAATCCCCTCTCCCTGGATACATAATCCTGGTATGTTGGCACGAACGGTGTGAATGCGATCGATCATGTCCTCACTCATTTACAGAAAAACTTCCAAATTTTTTTGGTAAATCTACAAAGAAATTCTCCACAGTTTAACTCTCTTTGGTGAATTCTCTGGAAGCTCGAAGAAGTTTTGTATCCGTTCGAATGTGGATCCTAATCGACGTTATGTGGTACGGTCAATACTTCCAATGTTTCCAGCAACCTTTGAACAATTTCCGAGGGTCGATACTCATTTATAACCCTCATTGAATCGAATGGAATAATTGATTCGATTTCAAACGCCATAATCGTCATAAATCGTGCACATTACTACCAACCATAATAAGCAGAGATTCAGTGTTCCCGATTGTTTATGTTTACGTTTTTTTCCCCATGAAATTAATTCCAATCTGCATTGAAATCAGTCCCGGTCTTCGGAGAAAAGCTATGAACAAGAATACATAAATGAACAGAAACATCGGATTTCTGTTTATTATGGTTGGTTATGTGGATGATTACGGAAATACGGGATCATTTGAACACTGGTTCTGAACTGAGGCTATCACAATCGTTCTTCTCCTTCGCATATCCAATCATCTACATTCATCAATTCATTCCATTCGATTCAATCGAAGAAATCAATCACTATCCACCCTCTGAAATTATTGATATGATGCTTGTGCTCGACTCATGTCACAATGATTACAACGAAGCTGCAAGAGTTTACCGGGATCGGTATCCCGATCGCCGCATCGCACACCCCACGACCATCCGTCGATCCGAATTGAGGGCTCGACGAGAAGTATTGTAGCGAGATCTAAAACATCACCGGTACGATGAGAATGATATCCGTGCACTCACCATATTGGGACTCATCCACTTGAACCCTCATGCTAGTAGCAGATCATTGGCATGAATAACTGGTATACCCCGGACTACTGTTTTGAGAATCTTGAAGCATGTCAAATCGACCATACCACATTACGTTAACTCAAGCTCCCACTCCAAACGACATGAGACTTCGAATGCGATTCTGCAACTGGGCACGAGCAAGGCTGGTTGAAGATCCTCAATTCTTCAACTATGTCATGCTCTCCAACAAAGCATCTTTCCAGAGCACTGGGCATTTGAATAGACACAACTCTCATTCCTGATCGGATGTGAATCCGCATTGGTATCGAGCAATCGACAACCAACATCGTTGGAGCGTAAATGTGTGGTGTGGGATCGTCAATGGCTATTTAGTCGGTCCACATTTTTTCAACGGTACTTTGAGCAGCCTCATGTTTCTGGAATTCCTGGCGCCTCATTTACCAGGCTTGCTGGATGATCTGGATTAACAAACAAGGCAGAGGATTCAAGTCCAACTAGATGGAGCGCCACCTCATTTCGCATTGACCGTGAGAGAATACCTTGATCATCCTTCCCCGGGAAGGTGGATTGGACGAGGTGGGCGAGTTGCGTGGCCTCCACGCCCACCCGACTTGACATCTCCCGACTTTTTCTTGTGGGGATTTCTGAAAGACGAAGTATTCAAGGCCCAACCAACAACGAGAGAGGACATGATCGATCGTATCCGCACTGCCTGTGCCAACATACCGCGATCAGCGTTTCTGAAGACGGTTACAAATTTTCGCCGAAGATTGGGATTATGTATCCAGGCAGAGGGGGGTCACTCCGAGCAATTATTGTAACAGCATCAAGCACCCCTCATGTGAGAGGCAAGGAGACTCACAATAATCAAGCACCCCACATGTGAGAGGCAAGGGGACTCACAATAATCAACCACTCTGGAGGGAACAGAGAACTACCATGTCCACGTCGTTGTTCCTGGGTAGCGCTAAGAGTAGTTCATCGATAACTTCGACGGCCCATACCTTGCACCCTCATGGGCGGAAAGGGGTCCATGAACAGTGTTTCGTAAAGGGTTTGAAACCAGCTTCCACATGCCATGATAAAAAAAATGGGGGTCCCGTTTAAAAAAACCATCTTCACCCCTAAATGCCCTTCAAAATGACTTCTGAGGGAGTTTTCAAGGTCAGCATCATACTTCCCACTTGGAACCCTAAACTTTCTATCCGGAACATTTTTTTCCATCTCCACTAGTGTCCGAGATATTCGACTATATTACTTCAAATGGACCACCCTGTATGAACTTTTTTGAGGGCTCATATACCCCCACATGCGTCGGAAACTGAGTGAATGTGAGACATTATTATGCAGGGCGTATGGTTGAAAAAACTGTCTCGATTGTTTCACATTCTTGGTTGACCCCACAACAATGAGAAGAAAAATTGTCTGAATATTAACAATATTTCCAATGGATATAAATAGACGGATGAAGAGATCCATTACATCTCCTTGTCTGCATTATACCTTCCCCATGAATCATCCGATCCGCGCAAATGCCGGAGGATCTAAGAGAGTAACATGGAACATTCATGAAACTGGTTTACAAAATAAAGAAAAAATTGTTCGTGCATTGGATGCTATCATTTTTTTGTTATGCATTTTGGCTTGCGGAACTCGAAAATCGCATTGAAAATATTCTTTATATTCCATAGGCTTCCGAGTTATCAGTTTTTTTTATTTTCAAAATTTTTTCCGAAGATAGTTTCACTATTTGAGGTATATTTCGAGGTAGAAATGGTCGATCTGGTTGCATAAGGTCTAAAATTGAACATAATTGGATAGCCAATGAATATCATCACCGTTCTCACTAATCAATTAGGTAATTTGAGTGCAACGAACCGGAATATGTGGGAGAAATCATGTTTTCTGAGGAAAATGAGAACAAGAAAAGTCACTTTTTTGCCGCGGAAGAATAGATAGCATGAAAATATGTTTAGTTACGAATTTTCTACGTGAAGTTCGTACCTTCACGAAGAAAACAAAGTACCCGCGAAAGAAAATTCATGAATCATTACCGAAGTTACAATCGTTTATGAACAAGTACCAGAATTCCGCTTTTTCTCCACCCTAGGACTACTATCTTATTTATTGCGTAAACTCGAGTTTAATTGATTGGATTCATCTTTATTCCAATATTTTGATGTGATATGAGTTCATTTGGTATAATTTTGACTACTCGATTGTCGTTTATCTTCTGTCACATCTGTTTCTCTTATGAGAGATCAAATATGATGCCCCATCATTCTCTCATACCAAAATCCCTGGTAACGTTGATCCATGGACCTGAGTTGTTGGTGGAATCTCTCACCATGCTCGTCACTCACGTCACCGAGATCCTTCGGGGAAAAATCCAAGTGGGAATGTGATCAATGGATCTTGAGAGACATATTCACTCCTGTTAGGAGGAGTGAAGGGATACAGGACATATGACAAAAGATGGAATAGGATGGAATAGAAGAACGATATTGTATACATATTTTTGCATAATTCTCAAGTGAATTGGCCACGATCATTTTGTACTCCGGATCATTATCATTCCCAAGGAAACCAAAAACAACTGACTGGAACGGGTTTCAGCGACCTCGAAAACCCCGATAACCCATGTTCCATATGAATCTATCCCTCAATCCGGGAATTACTAAATTCACATCCGTTATATTGAATTCGTTATCTTGGATCTATTTTTGACGTCGGATCCGAATTCAGCACCCTCGAAAACGCCTAGAACCAGTGTTCCATATGAATCCGTCCGAAAATGTGAACGTGACTGAATTCACGTCCGCCATATCGTATCCACCATCATGAATTCGTTTCTGGCTGCAAATTCAGATTAAACAACCTCGAAAACCCCTAGAAACAATGTTTCATATAAACCTATTCACAAATGCGAAAATGACTAAATTCACCTCCGCTATATTGGATTTGTTATTTTGCATTCATTTTCGACGTCAGATGCGGATTCAGCATCCTCAAAAACCCCTGGAACCCATGTTTCATCTGAATCTGTCCACAAATGCAAAAATAACTAAATTCACGTTCGCCATATTGAATCTGCCATCTTGTATTCGTTTCATGACTGCGGATCCGGTTCCAGTGACCTCGGAAACCCCGAGAACCCATGTGACCCATGAATCTGTCCACAAATGCAGAAATGACCGAATCAAATCCTTGAAATTTGATTCAGCATTGTACCCCTCATACATTGAACGCCAAAAGCAACCGCGACGAGTGGGAACACGAAACCTTTCATCCTGATTCTCATGAGTCAATAGAAATTACAATTGGACGACCTCAATGTATATGGAAATCTTCTGAATAACGCCAAAATCCTCCTCGATTGAACGGAATTGAAAATAAACACTCCAGCCGGAAGTCATGGCACTCAATACACGAGCAGTGTTTCGCTGTGAAATTCCGTCGCATGGAAATACCAGAAATGTATCACTTCAGGACCCTGAGGAGCTGGTGGTATAAGATATACCCATCTCTCCCTTCGATTTTATATTCACTGAAACATCTCCTATAGGATTTTGAGGACAAATATGTCAGAATTCAAAACTTGAGTTTTCGGATCTTATCTTCTTTTCTTGAATCCCTGTCCACTGTGTGACGGAACAAGTCCAAGAACTCCTTTCGAATTCATTGAGATGAGTTCAGGCATACATCAGACATCTATTGCAATATGAGAAGAATTCATTATGAATTTTTCCAGAACTGTATGAGTTATCTAATTATCACATTGTATTTTGGTTCACGCGAGGGCTTCAGCAACAGCAGTACCAAGTAATTCATCCAGTTTGTTGATTGTTCGGTTGCAGACTCTTTGGGTCACTGGGTTTCTAATGTGTGCCCTCCACTTTTCCTCAAAAGTGACCTCTCCCAGTGTATTTCCCCGATTCTCTCAATAGAATGTATCTCAAATGTAGAATCAATCAACGCTTTGGACCGATCAATGAACCGTCAGTCAGCGACACGGGTAAAGCTGCACGTACAGAAGAAGTGGTTCGGCAGGTTATACGGTTCAAAGTCAGCGATATAATCTATTCACTCACGCGGACAATGTGGGACGGTGAGAGCTGCTCCATGCAGTGGAGGCTGAGTCCGCGTCAATCAGACTGCGGTTCAACCCTGCCACATGTGCAACTCTTCACATCGGTGAAACGGCTCGCGGTGGGGTTCAACCGATCGTGTCAGCCTCATGGGAGCAGGGATTTATCTCCTGCACAGTTGAAAATTTCGTGTAAATGTGTTAAAAAATCCGTATGTCATGAATTTTCTGTTAAATATTCAACACAACCACGTGTAACTTGGACAGACAGTCCTTGTGTGATCAGGTCTCAACTGATTTATAATGTGAAATCATTCAAACAAGTGAAAAAAAGTGTCAAAATGACACAAATGTTATTCAACTCAAGATTGGACATAAAAATTGTGTTGTTCTCAACTACCAAGGGGAGATCGCCAGTGGTGGGAGCTATTTTTTTATGAAACTTCTATGTACGTGTAACTTCAGTAGTGGTCGGAAAAACTGTTCATGCATTTTGGCTTCCATTGTAATGGAAATTCGTTTTCTAGATATGTGAATTTGAAGATAGAGTGCGAGTCGATATACGCAAAGAAAGTACACTCAATCAAAGGACCGGCAGTGGCTTGAGTGATACAGCTTCAACATTCGGTCCCGACGATCTATGTTCAATGCTCATTGAAGTACTGTTTTTTTTCATTTTATTCTTATGCATTGTTTCAACACGAAAAAAGTGTGATTTTCACATTTGATTGATGTAAAAAAATCCATAAATTACACTTGTGAACTGTTGATTCATTCCTTATTTTGGATTTCATTTGACAGTACTTATCTGTTGAATTTACACGATCGGAAATTCCAATAAAAATTTTATCAACATCCTTTTGTGTTATATTATTTACATCGAGCTTGAGTTATTAGCTAACACATATACGTTATGTGATATCGACACAAAAAAATGTGTGGACCGTTTGGGACATGTGAAATGTGTTGAATTTAACATAAAATTTCCAACTGTGTGGAGACAGAGGAATCATGTATGCACCTGGAGGAACTGACGGCTACCAGGTGAGGCAGACTCCAATCTCTGATATGAACTAGCTGATTGAGGATTGCGGCATGGTGGACCACTCTCCCTTGGCCCTCTTGCCAGGAAGTCGGAACTGTGGCAATATTTTTGGTGTCCAAGTTGGATCCCATTCTAAGGAGAGCCCACGTGGAGAAGAAACCTCTGGAAGTGGCTGACGACTTGGTCAAAAAGCCAACGTTCCGCCCAGATACTGGGCATTTTCAAGGCAAAAATTACAACGTGGAGATGAAGTGGAAGACTCCATCGTTGAACCCACAAAACATTGGATGGGGTGATTCAATAATCAGGATGCGTGTAGAATAGTGTTCGGAGTGGTACCATCAATTAACGGAGAAACAATCCAATCAGCCGAGCAGTGCATTTTTATCGCAAAAGTCAACGTTTCACCCAGATACTGGGCATTTTCAAGGCAAAAATTACAACTGTGAATATACAGAAAAAATAGTGTTACAATCAACGAAAAATTGAGTATAGAATGTACACAAATTTGTACATCATGTACATGAGGTTAAAAGTCGCGTAGAGAAATACATGACAAAGAATCTCCTCAACATTACGTATAGAAAAGTTCGATGAACTTTGATACAGTTTGGAAAAATCTTGAACAAATAAAGGGCTCCAGACGAGCGAAAACCGGCCGATGAGCTTCATGGTTCCCTACGTTGAACAGCTGAGCAAGGAACTCAAGGGAATTTTGAATCCATTTCTAAGAGTTGTCAACAAAAATCACAACAACCTCAGTCGTTTGATCAAACCAACGAAAGATCGTACTGACACGTTACTAAAAATCAATTCGGTTCATCAAGTTGGTTGTACTGACTCCCCAGCGGTATACATTGGTGAATTAAAGAGGCCAATTGAAAAACGCCTCCATGCACAGTTCAGAAACATCACCTCCATCACGGAGACACAGAAAGCTATAGCCAAGCATTGTGTCGAACTGGATCATTCGTTCGACTTGCCCAGTGCTATTATTCTGGACATAGAACCGAATAGAAAGGAAAAAATTTTTCCTGAAAGTGGTCACTTCGCCAACACTGAAAATACTAGTAATTCTGAAGGTTCTGGACCATCTCCGTCGTTCGTTTACGGCGAATAAAGCTCGGTAGTCAGACAGTTGACTAAAAGGAAAAGAATTCAAATTTACTGCCTCTCCCACGTGCCTATATGTCTACGTCTTCTGGAAGGTTGGTGACTGTTTTTTCCTTCTCCATCTAGCGTTTGTAAAATTTGATTCACATAGATTCAACTATCTCTGTTTCTGTGTCTGTACATTGCCGTCGTAATACCTCTGGAACCAAACTTGTTCTGTTTGTGCGCAAATCGTCGAATGGTTCATTTCGTCTTTTCCTTCAAAGAATGTCGACAACGTTACTTATAGTTTCCATCAAGTCAAAACGAAGTTCAGAAAATCGTTATCATGTTCGTCTTGATTATTTTTTTATTTGTTGATTCTAACAAATTATTATTCATCCGAAAAATTATTTATATACAAATTTATTTATGGGAGAGGAATTTCTTTTCCTTCAAAAAGTGCCTGATTTGAATGGACGGTAGCAACATTCAACAACTCTCAGTGAGTAACCAGGTTTTTTCAGTCCAAAATTGAAATAACCTTTTTTCTCATGAATTGGGTCATTTCCATAACTTTCTGTAGAATTCTACTACAGGTGATTGTTCCAGCGATCCACATAATTTCGTTTGAAAATTTGATGAAATTTTGATAAAATTCACTTTTTTCCTCAACTTTTCTCTGAAAATTGGAAATTTGTCTCACATTTCATGAAACATCAAAGAATTTTCTCAGATACTTTTTTACTTCGAATATCCTTTCAGGATAATTTTCCCTTAAAATTTTAATCTGAAGTAATCTCTCTGACCTGATCAGGTCTGGAGTTTTGAACCTTCAAATTCCTCTGAATTTCAATTTTTCTTCTATACTTCGAAATTTTTTCCCAAATTTGAGTTTTTCCAAACCAATAACTTTCTTAACTG
This sequence comes from Gonatopus flavifemur, assembly GCA_018340375.1. NCBI lineage: Eukaryota > Metazoa > Arthropoda > Insecta > Hymenoptera > Dryinidae > Gonatopus > Gonatopus flavifemur. The sequence goes on along the minus strand of JAFFJZ010000074.1, from coordinate 117,442 downwards.
AATCGTTGTGACTAGCATTTTCTCGTATTTTTCACTCAGAGAGAACAAAAAATGAGATTCATCAGGAGCACGAGCACAATTAAAGCCATTCGAAGATTGGTCTTTTTATAGTTGACCATCAGAACAGACAGATACAGAAGGATTCGCATCCTACTCAGAGTTCCCCGATTTTTTACTTCGCACAGTGTCAACATTAACTTTTGAAATACGAATGGAACGCTCTCTTGGATGAAAATGTTATTACGTTTCAAGGTAAGACAACGTCTTAGCCCTGATTCTTTTTTTTGTCGATAAAATTCATCTAAATCAGACTATTGTCATCTCAAGATTAGAATGTCCCTCGCTACTCTGTGTTATAATTTGTTTTTTTCGTGTTGAAGTCTTCTTTGATTCATTGGAGATTCTCGAACTCTCGTAGTTTGATGTGAATAATTGATAAGTTGATTCATCTCTTAATGATTGTCATAATTATCATGAAATGATCATTATAACGACTCTCAAGATCTGTTTTTAGATGAGTCTTCAATATGATGAGTTCAAGTCATTGTACAAGGATATATAATTCTAATCTTCCCATAAAATTGGATACATATACACACATGAATGGTAATTTGTATTCGTTCGATTTGTGAAGCTGCCATCGATCGAATCTGAATCAAAATTTTTAGTGTTTTAATCTTGATATCAAGTGATAATGATGGCGATAATCCCCCTATCGAGGTTACGCACATAGAAGTTCGAAATAGTTCAAGGCCATCTCAACGAGAACTCCAAAATTCATTTCGAAGAGGGATATCTTCGTTATAATATGAGGGACATACTCCTGCCAAAGTTTCGTGTCCTCTAAAACTATCGTATGTTACCCCTCTCAACAGAGATTTCCCCAATTTTTTTCACTAAATTCGTCAGAATTTTTCAATTCAAAAAAAATATCTTTAATCCAATAAATTCATTCAGAAAATTCATCTACCCATAATAACAATTTTTTGAAAGAATATTTTTCACTGATTTCCCATTTCCAGAAGAATCTTTTTATAATTATAAACTGTTTCTCACCATCATTACCTTGATATCACGTTCATTCACATTTTCCATTGTTCACAGTAAAAAGTAAAACTTACTTCCAACCTTAATATCGGCTTATTTCAAGATGCAGCCAAAACTAGCCCTATTTCAGCTGGAAGTAAGCATCGAAAACAAATGCCGACACAATGGAAAAGACTGAATTTCAGTCAAGTTTCCAAGTAAGATGCAGCCACTTTCAGTCGGACTTTTTACAGTGTTCCATTGTTTACATGATCTCCTTGATCGATCGATGTACACAGATTACCTACAGTGCGCGGAGGTAGAGGGTGGAGAAGAATCTTCTCCCTTCTCTTCCAGCGTCGAACCATTCAACCGCTATTGATTCTCACTCGCGTTGTGTGCACTCGTTGCATGCACTCGATGCATTTTCATGCTTCTCTTTCGTTTCCTGGCGTTCTATACTTTGCCTAGTCTACGTTCTCTACATAGTCTTGCAACTCTATACTTATTTTTCATGCATTTACATACGATTGTATGGAATTTATCGTTCATGTTTCTACATGTGCTCTCACAATTTCATTTTTCTTCCCACGGACTAGGCAGTGTTTTCTCAAATAAGGGTCTCTGACTCGCCCCACCGATCTCTTTGCTTCTCAACGCGACCTCGCTCGCCCTTGTTTCGAAGCTCATCGCCCGGTGTTCGCTCGTCTGGAGCCCTTTATTCGTTTAAGATTTCTTCAAGCTTTACCAAACTTCATCAAACTTTTTATATGTGATGCTTAAGAGATTTCATCTCATATATTTCTCTACACAAGTTTTACCTTATGTACATGATACACAAATTCGTTTACATCTTATACTCAATTTTTTGTTGATTGTAACACCATTTTTCTGTATATTCACAGTTGTAAGTTTTGCTTCGAAAATGCCCAGTATCTGGGCGGGACGTTGGCTCTTGCCATCGAAAAGCACTGCTCCGCTAATTGGATTGTTTCTCCGTTGATTGATGGCGCCACTCCGAGCACTATTCTACATACATCCTGATTATTGAATCGCCCCATCCAACTTTTTGTGGGTTCAACGATGGAGTCTCCCACTCCATCTCCGCGTTGTCATTTTTGCCTTGAAAATGCCCCGTGTCTAGGCGAAACGTTGACTTTTTGATCAAGTCGTCAGCCGCTCTACGTCAGGCAGTGAGAGACTAGATGCGTGGCCCGCGTTCAGCAAAGATCTTGTGAAGCACCTCCCTGGTTTGCTGGAGAGGCAATTCCGAAGGGAAAATCCAACAGTTATGTAACATTGATCGATGAGACCTTTTTTACTCTTTCCATCGACCACTCCTCTTTGCTCCCACCATGAGGATTGAGTCGGGCGAGCAAGAGAGAAAAAGGAACTTCACTCTCTTGCTCGTGTGACTCGATTCGCATGGTGGGAGAGAGAGGGAGCGGTCGATGGAGAGGGTGGAAACGGTCTTGCCCTAGCATCTCTGCGCTTGAATAGGCTCCATGTGGTCGAGGAATGTGGAACGCGATGATGAGGAAGGAATGATCCAAGGAAGCTGGGATAACTTGGAGATGATTTGCGGGACTCGTGGAGCTGCAGCTGGGATATCGAAAGGTGGAAGGATGGCCTGTCGTCACACCACCTAGCGCTATCAGGTAAAGGGAGCAGTGACACAAAGGTACCTGGCTTCACTCTTTGCGAAAAGAGATCAGGGGAAGGTTGCTGATATGTCCATGCGGTCGAATTTGTCCAACCACTCTTAGGTACGGGAAGCTTCAACCACTCCGCTGAGGGGCGGTTCATATATCGTGCCCAATTAGATGTACTACCTCTCAACGGGCCTCAGCATTGGGGCGATGATGACAAGCGTCGACAGTGTTGCAGTGGTGAACTAGGGACCTCATCACACGTCATCTGTCACTGACCTCATCACTCAGCGGCTATCCAGTATTAGCATGACGTCGTGCTGGATTGAATGAAGTTCAATGAATGAAGGGAACTATTCAAAATGATGAGGAACATGAAATTGATACAACAATACGAGTTATGTTCCTCACATGTGTGAGGATTTTCGTAAATTCACATATTTGTGAATATATATATCGATAGCTACTATCGATATTGGGACATCGATATTTAGTTAGCATCGGAATGTGAGTTATGATGAATATTTGTATGCCAATATCGTGTAGAACACGTACCCGTTCGTAGAAGCTGTGACACAACCGCTATGGTCAAGACTTCAACTGATCTCATTCATACATCTTTTTTATATATACTTCGCTTTCATTTATACACTCGTATTTATTTATTTGTTCATTTGCTTATTCTCCTATTGATTCATCAATCAATTCATTCTTTGTTGGTCTTCGTCTGTTTATTGTTATCCAGGTATTCACGGTTATGCACATTTCTCATACATATGGTTTATCTATGTGAATGAGGAGAGACTGAACAATGTAATATATATATCCGCGGGGACACCTTCTACCACTATCGATTATGTGTTTATTCTTTGCCAACTCCACTGGTTGCCCTAGGAAGGGAAAATTCATAAGACTGAGCTAACCGTGATATAGGTGAGCCTATTGGTACCACTCATGAAATATATATCAGCTGATGCTCTAGAGGATGGAAATTGCTTGAGCCACCCTGCCCTCCCATACTTTTGCGAAACCCTTGATAAGATGTTATCAAAATGATAGTTATGGGTGCCTTTGTCTCGGGAACTTGAAGTGATCAGCGATTTTCAATATCAGATTCGTGATTTCAGGTGTACATACACACATGTAAACCTATCAACATATACAACATCATACCTGAATATACAAAGTGGCGCAGAAGTCTGGAAACACCCCCATAACTTTTGAACGGGGCATGATAATTGGATCAAATTTCTTTTCAATCAAAGGAGTGATCAAGAGCTGTCTTAATGGGGGACTTAAAGAGTTCCCCAGACCTGTAGGGGGCGATGGGGTGGGGGAAGGGCGCCAAAATCTCAAATCAGACGGGCGGCTTGTGATCAGTCATTCGATAGGGTTTTTCAACCCGAATTCAGCGGTTTTTTGGTCTTTGAAATCGGATCATTTTTCGCTGGCTTATCGTAATTTCAATACTCCACCGCAATATCATGGTTAGTGGTTGTGCGTGGCCTGCCACATCTCGGGCGATCCTTAACACTCCTAGTTTGTGAAAAACGTTGGATTGTTTTGGAGATAGTACCTAAGGAGACTCCCGATGTACCGACGCGATATTCATCGTTGAATAAGGTTTGTACCTCCCTGGAAGACCGTTGACGATCTCTGTAGCCACGCATCATTGAAATAATGATTCATCCCTCCTCTGGAAGTGACATCAACGAATTATTCGAATACTGAATACCTTGGGTAAATCACCGACTTTGAAAATTAACAGCCTGGAATGAACCTGAGGCTGATCGATCACAGCTTTCAAATGAACCTGAGGAAAGTCGATCCCGAATACGCTCACGTGAGTGAGTATCGATAAGAATAGTCCCACACAGGCCAATACGACCGAACGACTCACTCACACACACCCACATCGACACCCACACCCATCGACGCCCACACACAACCACACACACACACCAACACACACCCACACACACCTACTCACACACACACATGCACAAACACACGCACACACATGGAATCAGGTTCCCGACACGTCCGCGCCGTTGATTCTGGGTGATGCCAAGATTGGGATGAAAAAACATCCGACTCAGAAGACATTTAATCCAATTATCATCTTCTGTTCAAAAGTTATGGGGGTGTTCCCAGACTTTGCCACATCAGAGTTTCCAAATTACGATGATTCAGCGAAGAATGATCCAATTCCAAAAAACAAACAACCGCTGAATTTGGGTTGGAAAACCTTATCGAATGACTGATCACAAGCCACCCCGTCTAATTTGAGATTTTGCCCCCTCCCATCGTCCCCTACAGGGCTGGGGAACTCAAAGTCCCCCGTCAGAATAGCCCTTGATCCCTCCTCTGATTGGGAAAAAATTCGATCCAATTATCATGCCCCGTTCAAAAGTTATGGGGGTGTTTCCAGACTTTTGTGCCACCCTGTATATTCAAATGTCAAGAGAATTCATCTGCACATTTTCGCGGAAGTATAATGGGGTTCAAACACCCATACCACTTCCCATACTGTCTCAAAATTATGCGGAATCCCTTCGCAGTAATATTGTGCATTCATTGCCAGACTCTTACTGCGGAACTTTTCTCACATTTCTGCCATATGACTTTCCTCTGCGCGAGCAATTCACATCATGTCGTTGCAGATCCTCTTGAATGGTTTTTTGAATCTCAACAGGTGAATATAGGTCACTCGTGTCTCGGCGAAACTTTCTCCCAAACACCTCTATCCACGTTTTCATTGATTCATTTTGTTATATTATTTCAATATATGCACGAATCATCAATATAGTGATTGGTCCTGATACTAGGATAGTTGATTGGACACCATGCATCCTTCCAGAATTTCCTGAGCGCTTCCAAGTTTTGTTCAAAGCGCTGGACACGAATGATCCATGGTGACCTTTCAAAGATGTCTAAAAACACTCCACCTCGTGAGGGTGAATTATGGAGAATATATCTCAGCATGAATGAAGGGTTGTGACGCTTGATTGCGAATCTGAGTGCCGCTGTGCAGTCCGTAAATCAAAATCATCCTCATGTCACTTTTTCAATTGTATTTATTAGAATTTTTCAGTCAGGTGAATCACCCTATAACAATTCTAATTCAATATGAATTATCATCACAGGTACACCATCATCAGAGCAGCAGCCTGCATTGGCGAGAACACAAGAGATTTCTGGAGGAAATAATATTCCCCTAAAACGAAGTGCAAATGTAACACTCGATGATGATGATCAATCAATCGACAACGTACCCTGGGAATATGGTCCATTAGGTCCTGGTGATCATCGACCAAATAACGACCTCTCTAGATCTCATCACATAACACGAGAGAGGGGAGTAAAAATGCGTAACCATGCATCGGATTATGAAGCCGTGAGTTCCAGTGACGACAGTAAACAGGATCCATATCCACCGGTTGCTTATAAACCATTAGGATTAGATTCTGATAATGAAAATGATCATCATTCAAGATCTTGTCATAAGCACAATAAGGAAGAATGGGGTGATGAACGTGAATTCCCTAATTGTGATCATTATCAGAATCCAAAATCACGCAGAACGAGAAAATCAAGAAATCTCGAAGTGAACCCAGGTTTTTCGAGGAGGAAGAGTTTTGAATATAAAAAACACCATATATCCCAGAGGAATGGGAGTTTCAACGAAGTTGGATTACCGATATCTGATCACTCTCACATATGTGAGCTTACCGGAGCCTCTGATGTCACTGAAGGAGATGTCAGAACTATAATCGATCGTTACGAAAAAAAAGTATACCAAGAAACTTCAGATGCGCACAAAATTCCCTTACAAACTAATGATGAGGAAGCTGTTAAGGCCCGTCATTTTCACGTCCGTCAGAGTGTTCCTTCAGCAGCTATGACATTGACGAGACCGCCATCACGTGGTCAAACATCTTCGGGATTTGGCAGTCTACCCGACGTGCAGAATGAGCACCTTGATATTTCTTCAGACATTCCTTCAAGTCCAAGTCCTAAACCATATAGGAGACTCGAAAAGCCTATCCTGTGTACTGACCTTTGAAAATTTGGAGTTCAAGAGTGAGTGATGTTCTTGTGAGTTCAATTCATCCCTCATTGGGATACAAATATTACACCAAAGGCGCTATTAAAAAAATGTGGGAGAAATACAGAAGGAATACGCGAGAGGAGGAGAAGTTAGGCATCTTAACCCATCAAGTCCAGGAAATGCAAGATTTCAACTGTAATTTTAAACGTTGCAAATGATATATAAATCATGGAAAACTCATGGCAGAAATGCCTGATCTACTATTTTCAAGGGTGCTCTTCCGGTTGCTGAGGTGAAAATTGCATTCAGACGGCGCTGTGATACCGATATGGCCGGTTTAAAATGAAAAGTCAACAAAAAATTGAAGGATATTTGACTTTGTGATTTTTTTACAAGCTAGAAATGCACTCAAAATCATACAAAACATCAACCAAGAGTCCACAAAATATCTCAACTTTGAGATAGAATTTTTTCCCTGACTCGAAGGAGACCTCACCTCTCTCAATCAACCAATATATTCATCAAAATAACTCGCAATTCTAAGAATCTAGAGGAAATTGATAGAACATATAATTTTATTCGTACGGTATTCTTCAGCAGAAGTACCCGGAGGTTTTTGAGATCGCTGACTACGAATCCATTATCAGATTTTCAACATTCAGAATGGCGGATCCAAGATGGTGGACGAAAAGTCAAAAAAAGCGTCGAAGATGGATTGAAATGGGTATACTGAGGTGTTTGAGGTCGCTGACTACGAACCCGTCATCAGATTTTCAAAATTCAAAATGTGGGATCCAACATGAAATACGGAAAGTCAAAAAAAGCCTCGAAAATGGATAAAAGTTGGTATGCTGGGGTTTTCGAGGTTCCTGATTACAAATCCATTATCAGACTTCCGAAATTCCAGATGACGGATCCAATATGGCATACCGAAATTCATGACATCACTCAAAATCATGCAATAATGTTTTGTATGTGCATTTCGTGCAAGAAAGTTGGTTGTTTCTGTCCATTAATTGTTCCATATGCACGTTTCCCAAGTCAAACTACGTAGCAAGTTTATATTCTTATATGTTTCCCAATAACTCAGTTCTTCATGCGATAAGCTTCGTCTTTATTTTCTCCGATTTACTTGATGATAATGTCAAATTCAATTACCCTAATAATAACTGATATTCACTTCCAATATTTTCATCATGCGTGACCAGTCTAATTACGCTTTAGAATACCAATATTTTCTAAATTATTGCACTCGAAATTCAGACATACTATTGTTTATCCTATACAACTATATGTTTTTCTTTGATATTCGAACATCCTTCCTCACCTGCCGAGGATAATTGATTTTCGGTCCGTTTTTTTCCTTCTCGCACTCATTGTCACTTGAAACATGGTACCAAGACGCAGAAGAAAGTCAACAGATCGTGCAGATTATGAGGTTGACACATCGGATGATGATTCTGATCAAATATTACTCCTACCAAATTCAAATGGTCCTGGAGACTCAGATGAAGAATCCGATATCGATTACGATGGCAGTTCCAATGAAATAGATGAAATTCTATCCGAGTGTTCATACATAAAACTATCTAGGTCATATGATGATAACCAAACAAAGTTGGAGAAAGATCATGATTATGTTTGGGTTGATGATGAGAAAAAGTATAACAATGAACTAATGAATGGATGTTTTCTCAGTGGAAGTCAAGAAAGATCTATACGTGGAATCTTCACATGTTCAACTATTTGAACACTTTTTTTCGATCGAAATTGAAAATTATATACTGGAAGCCCCCAGAGAGAATGGATATACTCTGAGTCTGAATGATTTGGACACTCATTTAGGGGTTTTATTTTGATCAAGTTTCAAGAAACGTAGATCTCAAAAAGATTATTGGTCCCTTGATCCTCTTTTGTGTTGCGGAATTGTTCGATCTGCCATGCCACGTGATACTTTTCTCGAAATAAAATCGAACATAAAGTATTCAAAAACTAGCGAAGAAAAAAGAGATAATAAAGCTTGGCGAGTTCGGGTATTGTTGAACAAGTTCCGTGAGAATATTCAAAAATTTGAGTTTTTTGATCTGCGTTATCAGTGGCCGTAAAGATGGCCAAATCTTATGCCAGAACGAGCTTGAAGCGATTCATCGGCGGAAAACCGATACGATTCGGTTTGAAATTTTGAGGACTTTGTTCAGCAAACGGATATTTGTTTAATCTCGATCTGTATTGTGGGAAGGGATCATGGGTTGATAAACTAAACAAATGCGCCCTCGATACGCAAGTTGTCATGCATCTATTGGATAAATTTTTCAAGGATACACCCTCCTCTAACATATCGAAATATCATTTGTATCATGACAATTATTTCACAAGCGTTGATCTCATGTTACACCTGCTAAAATTGGGACTGGAATCCACAGTGACTATTCGAGACAACAGAGTATCGGCTGGGAACATAATTGATAAAAAAGCTCCCAGAGGCACATTTGTTTCAAAACATGATCAAAAGAGTGGAATCAATTATATCAGTGTGATGGATTCTAAGCAGGTCTCTATAGCTTCATCAGCTACAGGAGTGACTCCAATGTGACCCTCAAAACGATATAGTGCGAAAGATCATTCAAGAATATCTCTTCCATTCCCCCACGTTTTTCATTCTCCGAATCGATTCATGGGTGGAGTAGATCTCCACGACAGTCACTGCAATTACGTGCACACATGTATATGTAGTAAAAAGTGGACTTACGTAGTTTTCACACGTTTAATTCAAGCCGCTATCACAAATGCACTTGTGATTTGTAATTTATCAAATCCTGAATCAGAAAAGATTGGTACGAAAGATGTTGCTATGGGTGTTGCTAGACATTATTTGGATATTGGACAGAAGAGGTATAATAAAAAACATGACTCTCGTCGCAAAACAAGTCAGAAAAAATGTTCCACGGAGAAATGAATTATTCGCACATACATATACTGCTGCACTTGTGATTTGTATTATTGTAAAAAATGTAAAGACAAATTTCATGCAAATCTTCAAGGGGAAAAAGTGGAAGAATTAAAGCTCTCTATCGATAATCCAGGCTTAAAGATGAACAGAATAAGCTTATTCAGTCATGTATCGAGTCATAAGTGAGAAAGAGGACACATAAGAAAGATTATAGAAATATAATTGAAAAATTGAATAAACTAAAAAATAAAAACAATACGAAGAAAAATTAAAAATCTAAAAAATACGACAAAAAAATAAGGAGAGACTCTTGCCATCCACCTCCACGTGGTTTGCGTTGGGGACCCTTCATATGAAACGGCTAACGGACGGAAATGACCAATTTTCTCCCGTAAAACCCCGTATAAACATCATTGCATGATTTTCAGTCATATCATGAATTTCGGTATGCCACATTGAATCCGCCATCTCGAATTTTTGAAATCTAACCACAAATACGTTACCAGCGACCCCAAGAATCCCCTCGTATACACATTTGCTCATGATTTGGAAGCATTTTATGGATTGCAGTATGCTATATTGAATCCGCCATCTTGGATTCCGAAAATCTGATGCTGGATTCGTTGTCAGTGACCTCAAGAACCCCAGTATATCGATTTTCATCCATCTTTGAGACTTTTTTCGAATTTTCGTCCGCCATTTTGGGTCCGCCATCTTGAATTCAGAAAATCTGAAGCTCGATTCGTAATCAGCGACCTCAAAAATCTCAGTATATCGATTTCAATCCATCTCCGAAGCTTTTTCTTACTTTTCGTCCGCCATTTTGAATTTCCAAAATCTGATAATGGATTCGTAGTCAGTGACCTCAGAAACCTCCGGGTACTTCTCTTGAAGAATATTGAACCAATAAAATTATATGTTTTATCAATTTCCTCTAAATTCTCAGAATTGCGAGTTATTTTGATGAATATATGGTGAATTGAGAGAGGTGAGGTCTCCTCCGAGTCAGGTAACAAATTCTATCTCAAAGTTGAGATATCTTGTGCACTCTTGGTTGATGTTTTGTATAATTTTGAGTGCATTTCTAGCCCGTGAAAATTCACAAAGTCAAATATCCTCCAATTTTTTGTCGACTTTTCATCTTATATCGCCTGTATCGGTATTCCAGCGCCATCTAAATGCAATTTTCACCTCAGCAATCGAGAGAGCAACCTGGAAAACAGTAGGCAAGGTATTTTTGCCATAAGTTTCCGATGATTCATATATGATTTGCAACGTTTGAAATTACAGTTGAAATCCTGCGTTTCCCGAATTCAATGGGTTGAAATATTCTCAAGAAGACTCAATTGGGAATATTCAAAAATATGATAATCAACGAACGAAGTATAGAATGCATATGACACATGAGCAGTAATCTGACACATCTTCTCAATACCATGGAAGAATCATATAACAAAAAGTTTCAATGAAATACTACTGAATTGATGTTAGATATAGAACAATATAGTGGAAATACGGAACGCAATTCCATCCAAGCTCAGGATCATTCGAAATACATCGATGAAAGATTGTCAAAGACAGTTTGAGACAGCATGAACAGCATTCACTTCATGTAATGTAGGAGAGATTTTTCATGGAACAGTTTTCCCTGTTTCCAAAATACCTTCGCCTAAGGAACCTGGGAATCATCTCCAGACATGCTCATATTTCTGAATCGATAAATTTTAGACACATTTGAAGAATGTTGTATGATCAATCTTTTAGAAATATATCATTGGAATCGTTTATTGTAATCAAATCTGAACGATGATGGAAAAATATGATATCCCTTTTGTAAATGGGAGCGTTGAAGAGAATTAAATCGAGAGTATGTTGAAGAGTGAGATGAACGTGAATGAGGAGTGCGAAAAGTAAATGGAGAATGTGAAGAAAGTAAGGGAAAAGGTTTTTTGGAATAAACGGAGCGTCGAGGAATTTCGCTTCAAGAAGAATATAGGATGAGTAAATGAAGTTCGCAACGAAAATATATGAATGAGGGATTGGGAGTAAAAAGAAATCAAATTTCCTGAATCGATCAAACTGCAGATTTGATTCAGAGACGGAGATTTCGCATTGAGGAATAAATGAACCAACGTCACTTGAATAATGTAGAACTGGCTCAAAAGTTTGTATACTGAATTATTAGCTTATTTCGCAAGAGGAAATTATACGTTTTTTCAGGTTACCAGGAGGGAGAGTACGTGCCTTTATTGGGTCCTTTAACTATAACCAACCACCTATCATTCTTGTTTGGAAGAGAATGAACCAATCAATAAACTATTCTTCTTCCTTCCTTGAAACCTTATATACCATTGATCATGCCTCATAGATACTCAGATGTGATGAACTATTTTGGAGAAATTAATAAAGAAACCTTGTATCCAACATCTTTCCTAGCAATTTTCATTGAAAAGCTCCACTGAATGTATTATGAAACGACCAAAATATACTCCAAAATGGCCGATTTCGAAACCGATTTTGCCAAAGTTCGTTAGACATTCGCTCAAAATTTGTTACATCTTGGAATATGCAAATGAAAGTGGACTTGAGCATGTAATCGTGGATGGAATAAACCACCCGTACAGCACAGTCCTCTCTACTATATTCCTAAACAATTCTTCACGAATCCTTAGAGTCCCGAAATTATCCAGTATGAATTCAGTCTGAAGTGTTGAGCTGTGTAGAAATGTTTCGCTCCACTAAAAATTAGATAATGCATCATATCTTCCTTTCATGATCATTTATTTCAATGAACTTCGAACAAAAATATTTAGACACAAACCAAACGATTGAGGTTTTTAATTCATCATTCATCACGATGAGAATTCACAGATAGTAAAAAATTTTATATTCCAAAACAAGTGAATGATAAGTATGGAATTGAAATTTTCTAAATTGACACGACTTGAAAATATGGAGGAATCATTGAGGTTCTGAAATTATCAATTAATCACATACACTTTTCCGATCTCTTCTGAAAAATACTGTCAACACTTCTTAACCAGAAGGAATATATTCCCTCTACCCCTTCAAAAGAGACTAACCATGTCATGTGGCTGTGAAAAATTGTTAGCATCTACTGTTGGACAACGTCGGAATAAAATTTGAATATTTCTCTGTGCAGCACTTGTTCAAGTTCCACATGCAGCCCATGTTTTGAAAGTTTCAGGACATATTTACTCACAACTAAAGTATGTCATATACTTTGTTTGTATGAAAGTATTGAAACGCGAGCGACTTATGCGCTGCTCTCGAAAAAAAACAGTTCCTCCACTGCTGCCATGGTTCTGATCGCTTGAGTGGCTGAAATCAAAAAACAAAAAATGATGTCACACTAGAGGGTATCCTTCGTACTGTGAACTAGAATATCCTTGATTGGATGATAATTGTTTATGTGACATCGGGAATACAACCATTTCTTAAGAAAAAAAGCGAGGTCTTGTTTTCAAAACTGTCATTCTGTCAGATTTTGATATTTTTCAAAAATCCTAGTTCACGGTACGGAGGATACCCTCTAGTTTGACATCGTTTCCAGTTCTTAGGCACTCATCGGTATGCGTAGTATACCAGGAAGGAGTTTCTATTGCACCTGCTATTGTACCCTCTGACCATATTTTCTAAAGTACTTGGATACTCCAATTGGGAATTGGATAGTTTTTCATTTCATACAATACTGGTTGATAATCCTTGGGGTCGTCTGTGCGTCTGTCTGTCTGTCAGCAGTATGTTTGTGGTCGGGATCACTCTAGACCAAGTGGACCAGACGGACTGAAATTTATAGAGGGCCTTCTTCAAACCCTTCCCCAATGACCATTCCATTTTAATTGGAATCAGATGAGTAATTCTATTTCCTCTTCTTAAAAAATGGGTGATCTCGGACAGAATTTTCTCCGCTGTGTACATATATATATATCACGGTGCGGCTGGAACAACTTCAATTGTAAGGCGTTTGCATATGGGATTTTTCGACTGATTATAGTTGTCTGACGTCTCATAAAACATGTTGAGACCAGGTTTGAAAGGTAGGGGGTCTTTTTGCCGAAAACGTTTTTCGCCGAATACACTGTGATTTGACAATCGATAGTCACCTCTAGAAATCACTAGGAGAGTTCGTAGTGATCTCTAGAAATGACTAGCGATTGTCGAATTAAGTTTATTCGGCGAAAAACTTTTTCGGCAAAAAGACCCCCTACCGGTTCGAGAAAATCCCAAGGCGCTTCCTGAGAAAAATCAGTTTTTGTGAGAGAGAAAAGGAAAATGTCAGAATTTTGTTTATGGAATATCATCAGTTCTATTGGAATTATATTCCGTCACAAGAAACTATGTATTTCAAATTTCTCACGAGTGGAAAGGGGATTCGGAGTCACAGATAGTGATTTTTCAGAAGATCATCTCTCATTCCTGGGTCATTATGCTTGGAAAGAAATTTCTGAAGAATTGAATTGGAATCGATTATATTGGCATGTTGTTGCTGATTTCAGTATAATAAAGCGCTGTTCATCAGTTTTACGCGACATTCAGTCATGACTGATAACCACACTGATCATCAATTATTGGAAGTGAGGTTGAATTTTGAAATTATGAGCATCTCGGAGGAAAAAGTAGGGACACATGATGGAAATCGTGAAGAGGTTCACTTGAAGTGTTTTAAGAAACGAAGTAGATGTAATGATGATGAATTCATGGAGATGTATTCAGGAAGGGAGATTGAAACCATGATCAATTCCATCTTCGAATGCAACGCTCCTAACGGTCCATTACCAAACGCCATTTGTAACGCGTGTCTGAGGAACTTATATCGATTGAAAGAAGGTTCTTCGGAAATCATAGCCAACCAAATTCATCAGAATTTTATGCAATGGAACGTGATTTTAGATTGATTGGTCTATCACTCTGTGCATGTAAGATTCATCGTATTGTCAACCCTTGTGTAAACACCCACTTTTATCTTCGTCATTACGCACCCGGGGTACACGGGTACCCATTTCTTATTCTTGTATTCTTACAGAATTCAAGTAATTGGAATTCCTTCTCCGACAATTATTTCAAACAGTCAGTATCACAAGTAAGTGCACAAGACAGATTCATATAGTCTTGATGATTTATACTATTTTGATGTAATATACCTCGAAGAAAACATATCGTGCCTAAAAAATGAAGTTCACGTCACACGGAATTGTTTCTGACTCTATGTCAATCAGCACTATGTTCACATCGTAGTGTTACTGTTTTATTTCCTCCGTATGCCAGAAGTATTTCAGAAGCGATTAACCTGCGGAGCATTGTGAATTTGAGATTGTGGAACAATTAACCAGGCCTGAATTTGCAAGGTAAGATGAAATCTAAATCTGTAATTCTTGTTTAGTGTTAATGATTTCCATTTTATGATTCATTCTTGTATCAAAGAAGAGAATAATACATGAATTTCATCATAGATTGAATGCTGCAGAGAAAAAAGCTTATCTAAATGCGCTATTGGGAGACCATGATGTTGAGTCAGATGTAGGGTCCGACAGCGAGGACGAAACCTGGTTACCAGGTGGAATTTCGTCTGAGTGTGCAACTGCTGATAGTGATGAATCCATTGAAGAAGATGAGAAAAAGGATGAGAGCACCGAAGATGACATAGAAGTTGAGAATCATCACATTGGGAGTAACAGAAAAAATCAAGTGGCACCTGTTGAAAGAGCAGGAAAATCATCAGCAGGGTATATAGCCAAAGACAAAACCATATGGAATAAAATGCCATATCATCAACATCAAACCGCATCTCATAATATAGTGCATCAACGAAGTGGTCCTCATAGAAGCACCGAAGCACTTCCAATAAGCGATACTTTCAAGAAGATATTCACGGTAGATATGATAGATATGATAATTCGACACACAAATGAAAAAGCTATAACTGTCGACGCAGCATATAATGCAGCACATCCGAATCCACAGCGAAAATGGAAGCCTGTTACTGTACAAGAAATGTACGCGTTTATAGCGATTTCAATTTGTTCTGGTGTGAATAATTCTAACGTCGATCACACAACTGATATGTGACATTCAAATGCATATTCACTTTATCGAGCGACAATTGGACTTGAGAGTTTTTGAAGTATTATGCGTTTTATCAGATTCGACGACGCTAATACACGTCAGCAACGCGTGAAGGAAGATAAAGCAGCACCGATCCGTGATCTTTGGACGATGCTGAACTCAAATTTGTCTCAGATGTACAAACCATCGGAGAATTCAACGATTGATGAGCAACTTCACTTACGTGGTGAGCAACTAACCACGGTTGAAGATTTTATTGGAAATGGTTACTAAATTTTTGAAAGTATGGATAAAATGTTCATATTCCACATCACCTTCAAACCATTCAATACCATGAAAGTTTCGAGACAACCAATTATTTTTTATTTTGTACTTGTCGGGTAATTTTCCGAAGGAACAAGGCGGTGATAAGACCCAATGACCAATGTATGTAACGTCCAGCGATAATATGGCAATTTCTTTGGGGAGAAATTTCCCTTCACTATCTTCAAAACCTTGAATATCCACAATCATATTCATTTTTGACATTCACGACAGTTCAAGTTGATGTTCTGTTACCCAAAGTTAGAAGCGAACTGAATTATTTTGACATTTCAAATGTAATTATATTGTATGAAAATCAGTATTATTTTGTGATTGATCAGCATCTTCGAAGAATATATGAAGGTCACTGTAATCAACTGGCAAAATCAGCAATTATTTGTCTTGAAGAATCAATTTCTGATACATTGTCATATTCAGCATAGAGTATACAATTTACCGTTGATTCGAGGGCTTCCTCAAAACGCACTCCTATTCTCACACTACCATGTTTTACAAGATTCCAGTGTGTGTTGCTATTCGCCGATAAATCAGGAGTCAAATCAAACACGAATAAACAATATCCATTAGGATAGTGTTTTCGAGATACGGAATTTTACCTCATTGAGAAAATGAATTCCTGTTCCCGGAAATAGAGTATGATACGCATCCACATACAGATTATTCTTCTTGAAATCTGTTCACAGTGGTTTGGCTAAAGCAGGCTCATCATCCACGTATAACGCAAAGGAATTCATTTTATAATTTTGAAAATTGAATTGGGTACGTTTTCTGTCACCGTTGAATGCTTTGTTGTCGACAAACCCTGCTATGATTCTTTTTGGTAATTGACCAAGAACCACGTTATCCAACATTTCGCCGTGGACACCTGAATGAATTGTGAGAGTTTCGACTTCTACACGTGTGAGAGGATATTTTGCCTCAGATTCAGTTAAAGCTCTGTCATGTGCTGGTAAGACTAATGGTGATATTTTAGCCCGTCGCATAATGAGCGTCGCTTCGACAATATGCACCATGTAATCCGTCCCTGCGTCCATGAGACGAAATGCATCTTTTTTACGAACAAGTCGTAAACGAACTTCCACTCCATTGACGAGAAATTTCTCTTGATTGGATGAGTCGCAATGCAAATGACCCAGTAAGTCTACAGTTTCTTCTCCAGTGATCAATGATTCTCGCCGACTGTATCCTTTATTATTAGCGTTTATAGAGTCCATTTGTTCGGGTGTATCATCATACCAAAGCACACTAGTGAGATGCGATTGTTTTTCAGCAGGTCCGTAATTCAATAATGTCTCGATATAAGCTCTATACGCGTAAGCGTTATTGAGCGGCAATACCAATTTTTGATTGTAGTAAACATCCACTTAATTGAACATTGAGTGCATGGAATTATTAACGGGACCATGCTCAGGTATTTCCAGTGGCTTACCATCGTTTTCCTGAACATTATGTTTGATTTGCACTCGAAAACTGAGCATTGTATGAGTTAGATCTATGTACTCTTCACCTTGCCCGGGAACAACGAATTCTATTGGAGAATCATTAATCAGAGACGATATGGGTTTGTAATGAACCCATTGAGATCCTTCGATTGTTGTTTGTGTTGGAGGTAAAGTGAAAAGTTCCAATTCTGACTTGAGACATACGCACGAATGTGTATGAAGAAATGCTATTTTAATGTTCTCTTATATGTTTATCGTTCATGAAAATATATCAGCGACCGTACGAGATTTGATTTTTCGTTTAGGTTGTTTCAATACTGACTCAGCACCATGGATTTTCAAAATTTTCTTCCTCTTCGGAATCTTCTCCTTCTTCTCCTCTGTACTCCTCTTTGCTTTCACTGTCCGACGTCTGGTAGGTTTTTTCGTTTGGATACGAGAGCGTGTCTTCGTACGCTGACGAGTTGTTTTGGACTGTGCTCTCTTTGGTGTCTTCACCATCTTATATCCCGATCCTCTCATCAGTCGTTCGATACGTTCTTCTGCTTTTCTCTTCGAATTTCTACTAGCACTCTTCAAATTTCCACGTAATGCTTCATCTAATGATATATCTTTTTCTAATAAATCGTCCGCAACATTCAACCCTGTACGCAAAGCTTTTTTCCCGATAGCACGAGCACCTTTACGGATTGAAGGGAAAACTTCACGGAAAAGTCCACCAAGAAAACTGCCTATATCATGTCCCCGTTGATATGGTGCCCCTACGTGAACATTCGACACCCCACCACCATCCTGGTCTTCGAAATAATCTAAATAGTGACTCATATTTTTTGAATGGTTCACAAGACCCGTTAGAAATGTAGTGTTGTCGTTGATGTTCCGTGTTCAAATGGTATTGGTTGGCCAAACTGGTCTCTTATATCGATATTTACTGTTTGAAAATTTGAACGGAGCAATGAAATATATTTGAGAGGCAGGAATGTTTTTACCGTGACGGTTCCGTATAAGTATTTTGTTATGTCTAGTGGCACCACACGTGATCAAGGAGCTTGTGTATCACCTGTTATATAAGATTCACACAAATCTGTATATACAAACAGAGTAGTAGGAGCGATTCCGGCCAAGCTTGCGGGTCTTGGAGCCTCGTATTCGAATTCATTGTTAGCATCTACAATTCTATGTGTATTCATAGGAGGTACAAAACCAAGCAAATGAAACAGCACAGGTGAGAGTAAGAACGAATGTTCAATTCGATCGCATTTCGCATCACAAATACGTGTAACTGACACGAAGCCTCCATGATTGAGAAGAAATTTCAAATGACCTCTTATAGATGGCGTCATGTTAACAGCCTAAATCGGTTCATCAATCGATCTGTATATTCCTGGTGCAACACATGATCTTTCTTCTTGATAATCAATATCATTTTTTTGTGGATTATCACTGTTTGAACGGGTTGGTACACCGTTTGTTATCATACTAACATAGTTTGATTCTCCATCTTTAGGTACATGAAGAAAAGTGATAGGAATTCGAATTCCAGCTAACGCGACTACCCATTCTCCAGTTAAATGAATTTGTTGGGGTAGTCTTGTCGTGAAACAGGTAGTTGTATTATTAGGGAAATACTTTATACTACTATTACTAGGGAGAACGATATAAAATTCGTCTCTCATGCTGACTTTTTTGTTCGTTGAGCGAAGTTTTTACACAAGTCGATGGTATCCAAGATTAGAATACTTCGGGATATCCAAACCGAAGAACCAATGCTTTTTTATGTATTCCTCGTCCTTTAGTTTCTAAGACTTGTTCAATACGTGAATATTTTTCCTTTGAATTTTCAGCCATTCGATTCAATTCCCGTTCATGAAAAATTCCGTCAATTTCCTTGTTATTCACATTACGTAGTATATGAACGTGAGGTCGACGCTGAGTAGAGATCCGTACGACAGTGAATATTTCTTTGCTCCATCCACCTCCGTGAAGGGCACGTTTTTGAGTGTCACTTCGTCAGGGCGCATTTTTATAGATGTATGTATTGTATGGTTATATGAATCTACAATATCCTGCAACACATCAACGTAACGCTTAGTTCTTGTATATGTGAAGGAATGCCACAAGCGCTCTTTCAAAGTGCGATTAAATCTCTCTACGACAGCGGCTTCTACGTCAGGATTACGGACTGTTCTGAATCGTATGTTTTTACTCTCCAGGAATTCTTGAAATTTCGAGCCTGGGAATTCTTTTCCACTATCGGTTTGAAGGTGAATTGGTGATCTATTATTGTTGTTTTCGAGTATGTGTTTGAAAGCTTTTGTGACCGTTTCACAGGTTTTATCGGTCAGTAATCTGGTCCATGCATGTTTACTGAGTACATCTATAACGACTAAAATATACGTAAAACCATCATTATACGTTTTGATTTGACCCACATCGATAAGATCGACTTCACAGAGATCGTCAATGTTATAAATGTGATACCTTCGTCGCAAAAACCTCTTCCGCGTAGGTTTATGAAGTGAGTACGTGTCATGTGTTTCAAGCCATGTCAAAACTTTTCCTGGTTTTATTTTACCACGAGTAGCTTGTAATAATTGCCGTGCACCCGAAAGCAATGTTTCTTTTCGAGGATTATAATACAAGTTTTCCAATATTTCCATTATTTCTTATAATCGTTGCCACGATGTTGCTTCTGTCGTATTTCTAGAAGGTATATGATCGTCCTCACTCGGAACAAGAATACTATCTTCCGCGTCGTTGTAAACTTCGCTGTCGTTTTCTTCGTCTTCGTCTTCTTCTTCTTCCTCTTCTCGGTGTTGCGATGATGTTCTTGAAGATGTCGGAGAAGGTTGTGGAGTGGATAGAAATGTACCAAAATTACCTTCTGTCCATAATTGAGTATTACCTACGAATTCTCTAGGTGTCCCAATAGACCAAAGTAAACGCGCGAAATGCCGTCGGCTATGGGAGTGTGTCGTTTTTCTAGCACGCATAGCCTCGTTGATCAAATCAATAATATTTGAATGACGCAATTTTTTCCCATCAATTGAAAACAAACCTCTTTTATCCCACGTGATATTATCTTTGGCATTGTGTGATGGATATACCCAGAATCCATGCACAAAGGCGCTTGGGTTGTTGAGCGCCTCCGCGACTCCTGTCGTGGATATTTAGTTATTGGAGCGAGACCTGCAATGTATTGAGAAGAAACAAGTAACTTGTCCACGATAGTCTTGAGGGATCAAAGGAGAAGGACAAGCTCAGGGAGAGGGGGTGGGTTGAATCTAGTTAACCAAATCAATGACACGGCAGCTATGCTAAACACGAGTTACTACACTTTTATATTTCATTTTTTTGCACATGAATTTTACAATCGTCCTACGACTTCGTCGTGGACCAAAACACAAACGAGGAATCCGTATATGTGGAAATAATCCGGGGAACACGGGGAATAGCAAGAAGAGACGGAGGGCGTGGCCACGAGGGAACATCTATTGACGGACCATGCCGTTTACATAAATCGGAACAAAGGGAAATATAGGGAAACTGCGACCATGCAATTTAACCGGGAGAGGACAACCACGGGCGGAGGGGGTGACTCGATATCGAAACACGAAAGGTCAGGAAGGAAAATGTAGAAAGAGGAACACGTGGAGGAGGCCACGTGAACGACACTATTTTTACCACATAAATCTCGCGGGGAAACACCGCACGAGCACTCAACACCGGTTAACTTCCTCGACAGAAACGAGGAAGAAAATTCTGATTGAAATCGGACCCCGATGGCACAGCACACTCACCGTATCCAAACTTTTATATCGCGAGTTTTCCCTGGAACGTTGCCGTGGCTCGGTTACATCAGGAGTGACAGGCAACATGGCCACTTCCTTCTCCTTCACCGACGGGTGAATTCACGAAATCATATACAAAACCCCGTCGGTGACTTTCCGTTGGAGCGCATTCTCGAGCTCGTTTTGCGCGCTCGGGTGGTGGTGGCTTCTTACTACTCGTTGGGTGAGTGTGCGCATGTGCGTTGTGGAGATCTTCTGGGTGCGAGTGTTCATGTCCTTTTCGCTCCCTTGGTGGGGCCGGGAGAAGGGGTTCAGCGTGGTCGGGTTGGTCTCTGCCGTTGTTCCGCCGATCCAGGAACGGCATCCTCGGAGACGACTCATCTCACTCTCTCTCTCTCTCTCTCTAGTCCAGGGTTGGAGAGAGATGGTGTTGCCCACGAGGGGTTTCCAGTCTCCTGGGGGTTGTCGATTTAGGAAAGGCTGAGATGGCGTTGATATCGCCTCCTGGCGTTGAACCAATCCTACCAAGCATCCGTTGTATAGGTGGCGCTGCCTCCTTGGGGACGGGAAACCTCAACAAATGGAAGAAGGGCGGGGATAAGAGCAGGACAGGAATAGCGAGGGAGAGGAGATGTGTTCCCGATTCTCGTGTGAGCGAGCGACAGCTATGTTCTTTCGAGTGAACTAACTCGTTATGAATGTTTACGATGACGATCGATAGGGATCGTGCGCGATGCCATCACGCGACTCTTTTTGTGATGATTTGTTACATCACAATTTTTATGCAGATAACTGATCAGCAATCGCGCTTTTTCACGATACTTTTGAGGTACACTTTCATTGATTCAACTATCACTCAAACGTCTCACGGGTTGTGGTGATTCAATTTGGTAGTGTTCATGATCCTGTTATACATTTTCTGTATCTTTCTCATCTCCTCGTTGCTCAATACTATTGGAATATCGTTCACTACTTATGTATCTCAAATATCGTTGTAAAATTTGTAAATATGCTTTACATTTTTCTCTCTCATCAGAAAAACCAGACGAATTGAGAATTTCATTCGGTTCAGCATCCAGACGACTGGAAGGGTTCCCAGGAGTTGGGACAGATTTGATAGGGTCCGCAAACATGTTTTTTCCATGTTGCTGTTGCTGTATCCGTTGTACATCCATTTCGGGTATGAGTACCATTCTTGTAGCATACTCCATTTTGTTTTCACACTTTCTCAGTCACGAATAAGGCGGAAGATCAATGTAATTAAAATTGGTGCTAATAACAAAGATAAGGAAGCTCCGCCACCTTTCTGTACGATCAACTGTTTTTTCTTTCGATAGGTAATATTTTTGAACGCTAATTTTCTCATTAGATTCGCATATGAACGTAATTTACGTGTTTGATTCGAATCTAATGGAACATTACCGCAAAGTATGTTGAGGGCACATTCACATACGGCACGAAATAGAGGAACATCAGCTTTGTGTAATAAAGGTGTGCGTTGTGGTTTATTGAAAAAATATAATGGTTCTAGAATAGAAGGAATTTTTCTATCGAAAGTTTCACGGTGATTTCTAGCATGTGTATTCATGTCTATCACAAATGAACTACTGATATATCGCGGGGAGTGTCGTGACCTTTTAAACCTTCGCAAGGAACATAAACGTATTTATAAGAATCACAAGGAAAAATACATGTCCGAAATCGACAGTTATCGGGTGTGCTTTGTTTCAAATCCAAAAGCAGATAGCCGTGTGGTCGCGATATTGCATCGTAATATATTTCTTGTAGGGAACGCGTATTATCAGGACGAATTTGTCGAGCAAGATGATTGATTTGCGCACGATCACGAAGGTTTTTGAAAACGACAGTGTAACTAGCATCCAATGAAATATCACGTTGACCACGCCCTTGATGAAAGAAGTTTTGTGTAACACAAATGACACTTAGCTTCTTGTAATGGCTCCCTTTGGTAGATAGATCAACCACAGCGTTATCAGAAAATTCACGCATGAGGTCATCGATTACTACCAATTTGGAACATTCTGGATCGTTTGAATAATCATGTGGATTAGGAACACCTCGAAACTCGATATTACGGCCGATGAAACGTTCTTGATGAGCTGTTGCCATTCCGCATAGTGAAAGAGTATTCGGTCGAACCGTGTATCACTCATTTGATCCATATATCGGAAGAGACTTCCAACAAAATGTGTCTCACGACAGTTTGTGGGCCCGCAAATTATAGCTGTCCAAGGGTGTTTCCACCTGGTGTCCATGTTGTAGAATGAATTACATTTCAAGTGTTGGGACCTAAATATACGTTGCATGTACCCCACTATGATGATATAGAAAAACACAATTTTCTGATTTTTTTTCATTGATTTCCACATCCCATTCCCTTATTGGTTTTCTATCATGAATCTTCTTGTATAGTGTCTATCGTTGTTGCGACCTGAGCTATTACTTTTCACTTACTCAGCAACATTTCTGTCTCGTGATCATCACCATCATCATTTTTGATTTTTCCATCTGATGATTGGGTGTGAATAGGTGACGTCATTTGAAATGTTGATATGACAGTTCGATCGTAGATTCATTTTTTATGGGATTCCCAACTTCGGTCTGCCTACTTTTTTCTGTACATATCTGCACTATATATGTAGAGAATTTTTTTCTGGAGGAGAACAGTTTGATCTCATTCTCAACAAACCATAGTTCCAAGTGATATTATCTGAATACAATGGAAAACACGAGTGTGTCGCGACTTCATCGAGAGGAATTTTCTTACAAACGATTGCCTTTCAATCTACTAATGTCTACGACTTATAATTTGAACGTGTCAGGCACCAAGAAAGTGAGTGTTGGGATATCGCTACATGAAGACGACAAGCTTACACCTGTTATCCTCTTGAGAAGCAATTCTTCGAATCGAGGCCTCGAATTTGAACGCGATAATGGACACACATGGGAGATCATTTTCCTGAAGTAGGGCTATATCTCGGATTTGTCGGAAAAATCAGTCCTGGTCCGATCGATATAAATAATGTCCGAATGTTGCTCACCACGGCATACAATGTAAGATCTATCTCTTTTGAATCATGTGAAAAGATAGGAACTCTTTCATCATCATCATCATCAGGATCAAGTAATCAACCACCGCTGAAAAAGAAGGAAACGTATATTCCCAGTGAATGACGCAACAGCCGACTTACAGTCAATTATAAGATATACACAGCTGTGTTCTTTCGAAATACGTAATTTTGTGAACTATAATTCATGAGGTGCAAGAATGTTATGAATTATATAAGAAGGAGGTTGAATTGAGTCTTCCGAATAATTTCATCCAAACTGAAGACGTACATCGAGTGGCTCATGTCAACGATTCCCATATTCAGAGTAACATCAAACCATAGCTATCTGACAAGTTTCAAGAGGAATATGTTGATTTGTTATATGCAGAAATAGAATCAATATATCTATCGTATATCGCGGAAGCTATAGTTTTCAAGTGGAAAAGACAATTCGCTTATTGAGTCGGAAATTCAACAAATTTCAAGACAAACTGTTTGCGATCACATTTATTCTCATATGTTATATGTTATTTTTCATATGTTGTGTTTGATTCCGTTCATTTGATGTTTTCCATGGAAAAGTTTTCATGTACTCAATGTAAAATACATTTCCCGCATAAGTTTGTGATAAAGGAAAGAGAGAATGGCATAATTGGTTTTTGTAAATAAATGAATGAGTAACCGAATAAATTGTATGATAATCACAGTTTCCTTGTTTCTGATGAATTGATGTCATCTTGAGTGGTAAAACCTCAATTTGCAAATCTTGAGAAGGCATCGATCCATTTGAACTCCTCATTTTTCTCTTTCATTCATCATTCCTATGATTTCTCCTCCAAATTGAATCCGTTCATCTGATATTCAAATCAAGGTTATGGAATGGAAGCAAGAAACAGTGTAGAACAGAATTATTTTGAAGTAAATCATTAAATGATATGTGAAACAGAAACATGATACTTATGATTTCACGTGCACTAAACGGTGTATAATATGCGTTGATCTCGTCGGCACGTGCATCTTGCTGCATCTACGATTACATTCATGTCTCCTCCCCGACTTTGTAGACCAAAGTCGGCAAAAATCATCGTCTTCAAGAAATGAATCACTAGGAACAAGACAGAGATGCGAATATGTTTGAATCAGTGGAAGATGGTACCTTATAAAGGGATGACAATTTCACAGTACTGTTATTATTAAAATAGTATTTGACCAAGCTTACACAAAGCGACTAATTAAAGAAGTTGATTAGTCTCTCCTTTCCTTTCATGAATCAAGAAACGAAATGTCTCTACGTGAAACTGTGTTAAGATGTGCAAAATATGTAAATTGTGCTAAAAAGTTGTTCAATATTGTATATTGTGAACGCTCTTTATCCTTTGAAAATGTATCACACCACGTTGTGTTGAACTTATTCAAAGAAATGATATGTCATTGTGAACTCTTTATATTCTCAAGATTCTATGTTAGAGGTTTATTCAATGATTCTAATGTGTTACGTGATATGGTTGCTGAAAGGATGTTATATTTAAAACTTAACTTTTGGGACGGAAGCATGAAGAAATTGATGAAAGACTATTATTCTTCGATTGGTGAGTTATTTTTCATATTTTTCGCACGATTTGAATGGGAGTTTAAAGTAGTATGGGAGTGGGTAGAGAGAAGCTCTGATATCACAAACTGTAATATTCACATTATTCATATGAATTTTGTATCCGAAACGTACATGTTCTACACATTATTTCAAATCAGTTTATATTCGAATCACATCTCAAATGAAATCAATATATGAACTGAGTGTGTGTAATACTATGAAATTTTAGAATCATTAATGGAACTCGACGAGGATGATAATCCATCTCCACAGTTACGAACTCCATATGAGCGACTATCAGTTCAAAAAAGTATGTATTATTATTGTGGTTTGGTAATTCACAATGATCATTTCTTGTTTTTCATCGATATTCATCTATAAAAAATGAAATTTTTTCATCAGCTTCGAATGATGTCAAAGAGATTGTCGCTTCAATACCACGAGAAGCTGCAAATGAACGAATATCACCACAGGAATGTAATATATTAATTTTATGATAGAAGTTGTCATAACTATGAATTATGTGAATATTATTTGGAGAATGTATTTTCATCAGATTCGAAGGGAATTCAGGAAATTATTCTGAGTGATGATGATGATCCCCCTTCAAAGGAGAAGGAGAAGGGGGAGGAGAATCATCAAAAGCTGCTTCCTCGTCAAAAACCTATGATCATTGAAGATGCTGTTCTATTTGATCATCCTCTTTGTGTTTGTGAGGGTGTGTTGAGAGAAAAAATGTCAATAAAAAATCTGTGATACATGAGTATAGTGATTTTCCCGAAAGTTATCATCATAATTCAACGATTTCTTTGTCCATAAAAAAAAGTAGTTTCAACTTCGCAAGATATTTTGAGTGATGATGATGATTTCCCTGCAGAGAAGCATGATCAACGCCTGCGTTCTCGTCAAGAGCCTGTGATTATTGAAGATGTCATTCTACTTGATCATCCTCTTTGTATTTGTGAAGGTATGTTGGAAAAGAGAATGTTAATAAAAACTTGTGATACATGAATATAGAGATTTTGCTTGAAAACCAATCAACATGAAGAATATCATTTTTTTTGAAGCGATTATCAAAATTCGATGATTCATTTGTGCTTGAAACGTAGCTTCAACTTCGCGAGGATATCGAAATCAACGTGGATGGGGTCGCAGATTTCCTCGAAAGTATATCGATATTGATGAAACGAACATAATGACACGGACTGTAATCCAGTACACGGAAAACCAGAAGGAGGGAATGAAGAAGAAGGAGAACAAGGTAATCATGATGATTATCATGGAGAAGGAGAAGAGGCGGTAGAGAGAGGAGAGGAAGAAGAGGAAGGAATGGAAGAACAAGTAGAAGGGGAAAATAATAGGAATAACAATAACGATGGAATACTACCACCAGGACACAGGTTCGTGGTCATGCCACAGCATAGAAAATACTTTAAAAAATTCGAAACTCATGGCCGTGAAATCGAACTGAAATTCAATCTCCCTCAAGCTCAAAATACGAATTCGTTGAATTGGTTGGAAACAGCCTTCCGTGATATACATACATACCTCACCAGTTCATGTCAAAGTCATGATTATATCGGATTGACTTTTTCTGCGAATAGATTCGAACACGGTGTAGTCTGGCAATCTTTTCGACCAGTTCGTGATTCCTTTCTTGAAAATCTGTGGGAACTTGAGAGAAGTATTGCTCAAAGTTCCCGTAGTTCCAATATAGATGAATCTTGTGTCATAAATTCTTGTATTGTTAGTGGTACTCCTGTAGGTTGTAGTAGAAAATCTTCAAATTCTGAGACTGCATCAAAGAGATCGATTTTAACTATCCGTAATGACAATGATAAATTGTGTTCACCACGCTCCCTTGTAGCAGCAGATGTCTATGTGCGGAGGGGTATCAGACATCAATGTACTAAACAATGTCCACGATGTAAACACAGTCCTCCATGCGATACTGCATCGAATCAAATGTTCTGTAGAGATTGTAATCGATATTTCTACGGTATTACTTGTTACAATCCACACAAAAAAAAGCATCCAACACGTTCGCAAATTCAGAATCGAGTGTATGCACGTCATTGAAGAATTGTGGTAAATGTTTAATTTCAATACCACAAGATCGCAAACACGTATGTGGGTGGGCATTTAGCATTGACCTAGTCATTGTGCGGTACAAAAAATTTTCACATATTGTATCAATGAACCCAATATCATGATAAAATGTGATTATTGCGGCATGCGTGAATATGTTTTTGGTTTAAATCCTATTCAACAGTTTATCGAATTGATTTTTCAACAAAAACGAATTTTTTCGAAAATCGTATGTATAGCACATAATGCTAAAGGCTACGACGCTCAATTTATACTCAAATCTTTGGTGGAGCAGAAACGCGATTTACATCCTCAGTCAATACTCAATGGGACTGAAATCCTGCAAATGAAATTGGGTCACATTGTTTTTATAGATGGTCTCAATTTCCTTCCCATGGCCTTGAATAACCTTCCAAAAGCCTCGATCTACCTGGTTGTTCCGGAAGAGAGATATTTCCCCACCTTCCCAATACTCCAGAAAATCAAAATTACCCTGGATCATTATCATCTATCGAATTTCACATGCCTGACACCTTGAAAACAAATGAGCGTGGAGAGTTTTCGGTATGGTATCATGAAAAAAAGACGAATGCCGATTACATTTTTGGTTTTCGAAAAGAAATAATCAACTACTGTCTGAAAGATGTAGAAATTCTACGTGAAGCATGCATTGTTTTGCGAAGAATTTTTTTGGATTGCGGTAATGTTTGTCCGTTTACAGAAAGCATCACAATCGCTCCAGCTTGTTCTAAGGTTTTCAGAGAAAATTACTTGAAAGAAGAGGACATTGGAATTATTCCTAAGAACGAGTATAGATGTGCACAAAATTTTTCTCGGAAAGCTTGTGAATGGTCGTCATGGATTGAACACACACGTGGTTGTCACATTCAATCCGCTGCTCGCGATCGTGAGTACCGTATACCGGAAGGCATACTTGTAGATGGTTATTTTGAAGATCAGGAAATGCGTTTAAAATATGTATTTCAATTCCATGGGTGTTATTGGCACGATTGTCCACGATGTTTGACTGTGGATCGAGATCGGCCGTCGAGTGATGGTGGTTTATCGATGGGAAGTAGATACGACAAGACAATGAACACCAGTGGCAGAATAAAATCTTTCGGCTATGTTCTAACAGAGATATGGGAATGTGAATTCGCTGAATTTTCGCAGTCAAATAGTGGAGCAAAAACTTTCCTGAAGAATAATAAACTACTCAATCACTCACCGCTCGATCCTCGTGACGCTTCCTTTGGTGGTAGAACGGGAACATATGCAACTTTGTACGATGTACGAGAGGGGAAAGAGATACGTTATGTTGACGTTTGCTCTCTTCACCCTTACGTGTGCAAAGTTGGAGAATTTCCTGTTGGACATCCAAAGGTATACATCGGAGAAGATGAATGTCATGTACTAACAGGTGCTGATAAGAACCTCGATCTCGTTGAAGGGCTTATACTGTGCACTGTGTTAGCACCCACAGATTTGTTTCACCCTGTTTTACCTATACATATGCACGGAAGAATGATGTTTCCCTCATGTTATACATGCTGTCACCTGATGAGTTCAAAGAATTGTATTCGTACTCCAGATGAACGCATGTTCACAGGAACATGGGTTTCAGATGAGTTAGAAAAAGCCGTATCCCGTGGTTCTCAAATCCTGAAAATTTTGGGAATTTGGCAATATTCCATCATCAAATATGATTCGAACACCAGACAAGGTGGCCTCTTTGCCGCATACATTAATAAGTTCTTGAAAATCGAGCAAGAAGCCAGCGGTTGGCCGAAAGAGTGTGTAGATGATGTAACGAAACAAGATATCCACCTGGACCTGAATAATATTCGTAAAAATCAGGGTATGAGATCGCTCGCCAAATTATGTCCGAATTCATTTTGGGGGAAATTTGGTCAGCGGGACAACCTTACTGAGACGAAAGTTGTATCAACTCACCAAGAACTAATAGAATTGTTAACCAATCACGAAATCGAGGTAACCGGAATCCTACCAGTTAATAATCAGATCATGTATGTCAATTACAAGAATGAAGTAGAAACAGTTATTCAATCATCTCATACAAACGTAGTGATTGCTGCTCACACTACAGCACAAGCGGGATTACATTTATACGATTACCTCGAACGCCTTGGTCACCGTATTCTTCATTATGATACGGATTCTTGCATATATGTGAGTCGTAATGATGAATATGATTCACCTGTAGGACAGTTTTTAGGTGAGTTGACGAACGAATTAGGAACTTATGTTTGCAAAAGCTACATAAGCTCTTTCGTTTCGGGAGGGCCCAAATGTTACGCTTTTATAGTCCAGAAGCGTGATGCTGGGGGGCAAGATCTCGGGGAAGTTGAAGTTTGCAAGATGAAAGGCATCAACTTGAACTTTGCGAATTCAGGTCTTGTAAATTATCATTCATCAGAGCTCTACTAACAGATCCTGATCAGCAGTCCATCGTTTTGGAGTATGAAGCAATTACACGAACAGAATACCACGATGAAATGACCCGTAAGGAAGTGAATACATGCAAACCTGTTCTTGTCGAAAGAAGACGAGAAGGTGAATATGGTTCTCTTCCTCACGGATACGTAAGCACAAGAGAAGAGAAAGAACCACAGATCCGCCACACCGTGATGAAACGAGATGTGGGTTGGATTTCTGAGTGAAGTAGTATGTAAATGCACACTCCTGAATTTTCTATGTAATTTTTTGTAAGTTTTGTTATGAATTTTCCATTATTTCAACGAATGTCATTCAGATACTGAAATTAAATTGTAAATTTGAAAAGTATTGAAATTTCGTACCCCTAATAATGGATGAGAAGAAATATTATCAATAATGTAAACCGATATCCTGTATGAGAAAAAAACAATGTATCAATCAAGACCGATGTACAACGAATTTCTTTCCTTTTTTGAAGGTTGGTGGTTTCATGGAATTTTTAATCGTTATTTTCTTGATTATCAATACTGTAAACTCATATCATGTGTGAGCGCATTCAATGTGCATGATCAAGCGCAATGATAATAAAGAAAAAAGAGAGAAAAGAAACTGAAAAAAAAATATATGAACTCCAAACGATCTTGAAATTCCTTACTCCTTGAAATCATTCTGATATCCTCTTGATATGGAGTAAGCATGTTGGAAGTTAGACGTAGTGACAGTCATGGATACCCTATCACTTCCATCCCCACCACTTTCCCCCTACCCTGCCTACCGAGGTCAGTGGGTAGAAGTCGGTAGGCAGGGTGGGGGAAAGTGTTGGGGATGAAAAAGGGGGGTATCCACAACTGTTACATACTACTGTCGTCAATGAATGGCCTCAAGGGGAGTGAACGGGATTGCTTTGGCAATGCTCTGCCTCTCTGGAGACGAAGTATCTCGTCTTGGAAGGAGTAAACTTGTGATAGGATCACTGCTGCCTTCAAGCTGCGGATTCCTTCTTGTGCGGTAATAAAGCCAGTCATCTTTTCCTCAGGGTGCTGTAAGTTCGTCCAAAATCTGAAAAGAAATGCGATTATTGTAATCAATCGGGAAATGCTGGAGTATCTTGTTAACAATGGATCTGGTTGGTGTTTTAGAGTTACGTGCACAGTGGTTTTGTATCTCAATTCCAAGGTTGAATGAAGTTGTCGGTCGTTTGGAGCTGCTGACCAAAAGTGGTTGACCTACCTCAACCAACTTGGCCCAAACCACCAAGTTTCCGCATCCATCAAGTCCTGAGGGGTAACTCCCCTCGTTGCCAAATCCGCGGGGTTTGATTTGGTTTCTACGTATCTCCAATACTGAGCCGGAAGAGAGGATTGTATTTCAGCCACACGATGTGCAACGTTGAAATTCCATTTGGAAGCGTGGCCCTGAATCCAGGCCAAAACAATCTGGGAGTCTGTCCAAGCGTGAAACGCCAAACGTTCAAATCCCAAGCCTAGTCTCACTGTCTCTAAAAGTCCAGTTCAAAGCACTGCACCACATAATTCTAGCCTCAGCTCACTCTGAGTTTCGACTGGGGTGACTCTAGTTTTGGCGATCAATATGTTCACGGAAATTTTATGTTCTGAATCAGTCACACGTAGGTAAACAGCCGCGGAATATGCTCGTTCTTAGGCATCTGAGGAGCCATTAAGTTCTGCGTTCATTAAAGAGTTTTGATATGATACCCATCTAGGAATGTGAAAGGATTCGAGTATGCTCAGACTAGACCGGAAATGATCCCCAGAGGTGGCGAGATCTCTGGTTGGGGGGGGGGGATAAAGGTCAGCTTGTTCCCCCCATCGGCAGATTCCTGGACTACAGGGAACGGGCGTAATTTATACAGATCGAACTCCTGGTGATCCAACAGGGGCACTCCGATGATGGAGAGCAACCTTCCCTCCATCACCATCACATGCACTTTGGAAATCGTCATCAACTCGTCCATGTGCATTTCGGAGTTTCGACTGGGTGATGATAGCCTACTTTCCCAGAATGTTGGCTACCCTCTGTTGCTCTTCGTGCAATTAATCGATTTCCTGGAAGAAAAGCTGGGCATCCTGGTGGGTCAAGGTCCTGAAGAGCGTCCTAGATATTTCTTCTATCGAGGCAAACGGTGCTCCTCGTCGATAGGAATTTCTTTCCTCATGGCTAGGTTTCAGATCCATTCCGAATTTTTCCATGAGATCAACGAGGTTAACCGGTTGGGCCTCCGAATGTTCCGAGTAATTTAGGCGATGACATAGATGGTCTGCGGCGGGCCTGAATCCACACTCGAAGTCAAGTCTTTGATTACACTGGCTCACAACCTTTTCCAGTTGGCTCAGGATGGATGATTTCGGCTGCAGGGGGGCCCTGGCGTTTACATAGGTTGCGATTCTCCATCTAATGCGGACAATCCGGACGTCCTCCAGTTGCTTGTAATAGGTTCCGGATCCATGAGGTGGAGAAGTGATATAGTAGTCACTTTGGTCGGGGGCGACAAGGTCCATAGGGACAGGTGCCGATCCCATCAAAACTAGCGAGAAGGGAATGCCAAGAGCATACATGCTTAGACTACGGAAGTGAATTACAATATCAATACGCTGGCCTCAGTTTATTTACACTTTTGATGATCTGTTTCCCACATGGAATTCCGATTACGGCGTTATTTCGGTCCGTGAGTCAAATAATTGCGTATGGGCCAATGTAGGAACTTCCCAGTTTCCCACGCTCGAGTTCTCCTAATACATAACCCAGGTCACCGGCGAGAAATTCACGAGGATTTATGTGCCTATGGTTATATCTATCCAATCTTTGTTTCACGCCGTGGATGTTGGCTCAAGCAATCTCGCGAGTTTCATTCATTCTCGTTATCAATGCCAAGGGGGAGGACCCATAGGTTTCTGAACTGTGGCATCCGGGAGAGAGGGGTGAATGAGTGACCTGACCGAATACGAGTTCATATGGCGTGGACTTAGTTTCCTCTTGTACGGCGGTGTTGTGAGAGAATATCGCGTAGGGAACCAGATCGTCCCAATCGTGGCATTCGTCCACAAACAACCGTAGATGATTACCGAGCATGACATGGCTACGCTCGAGTGGATCGTTAGCTTGAGGATAATATCCGGAAGTAGTGATGTGTAAAATTCCAAATATTCCAGTCAGTTTGTGTAGCATCTTATTCACTCTTACGTCGTCAATCCGAAATCGGAAAGAAAAGGAAGAGAGGCATCGATGGCCCCGTTAATGACGGGGAGGAAACCACGAGCTCACACGTGGACAGGGAGAGTCCAGCTCAAAATTCACGACACCAACGTATCACATTCCCTTGGACTCACCTTTCTGACGACAAGATAGAACTAACGTAGCGGCAATCGCTCGTTCTCTCTCTCCTTTCAGCGGTAACCCCGGTGACAGCTATAGACCCTGGAGGCCGCGTGGATTCCCGAGATCTCGTCGCCGAGAGACGGAGGAACAACAC
Organism: Gonatopus flavifemur; assembly: GCA_018340375.1. Classification (NCBI taxonomy): domain Eukaryota; kingdom Metazoa; phylum Arthropoda; class Insecta; order Hymenoptera; family Dryinidae; genus Gonatopus; species Gonatopus flavifemur. The sequence continues at coordinate 83,425 of JAFFJZ010000074.1, read as the reverse complement.
ATGAAATTACATAAACTTTTGGTTCATTCCATCATTATAAACGCTCTCTGTATAGAGAGGGACTCAATCTTTACAAGTGAATCGGAACTTGATAAATCCACCCCAGGACACACGGAAGATTCGATACAATTCTGAGTACTAATTGCCAATACCCCAGCAACGCTGGGGTCGATACATCACTTACCAAAGAACAAAACCGAAGAGCCTTCAGAGCGATATCCATATATACCAACCCGATACCTGTATTGTCGACGGACCCGTTGGTGGGTTCACGATGCGTTGTTTCGTTAAGGTGGGGGAAGTTAGGAGGGGGAACTAAGGTCGGGTATCTGTTATATAAGACAAATAGTCAACTCAACAATGTATGAGCCACTGATAAAATGTTTATTGGCTCAGTGGGGGAAGGCCTGTAGGCATAAAACCCCCACGAAGTGGTTCTTTACAAAGATGAATTATACATACATAAATATTGTATTAGACGAGACCTCGACTATTTATTCGAATTGTGAGCGTAACTCATTTTGATCGTATTAAATTCCTAATCGGTATTATGCTTGCGGCGAGCGCATATTCGTGTTTCTCGTGTGCATTTGTGCTGCAAGCGTAACTCGTGTTTTTTGTGTTGCGAGCGTAACTCGTATTTATCGTGATGATTGTGAGTTCGTGTACTCGATTTTGATTGAAATTGATTTTCTGAATGATTGATGAGGGTTCAGGATTCAGGAGGAAAAATGGAATCGGAGAGGACCGGTCGTGGGACGTCGACAGACTGATTAGATCACGAGAGTCCCATCACCTCCTTCCACCATGACAAGGAATGAAAGGTCAATCGACGAGAGGGGAAAGGTGTCCATTGCCGAACTACCGCTAAGAGAAAATAAAGGATTAAGATATGGGTGTTTTTGACCTGCGGGCCGGTATTATTGTATATTATCCACTACCTGCAATTTACCAGTTGAGGATTATCTCATGCATGCAGTTGAATAGTCGAGGGTCTTCGTTTTAGAAATATAGAATTATAGATATGATCTTTTACAATCCTTTTTCTTCGTTTTGTATACAAACTTGAATTGTGAAATCATAACAAATTCCGGGTTCGGACAGAACAATACCCTCCCGTCGGACGGAAAGACAACTCTGATGTGAGGCGGCTTCCAGCGGCCGCGCGAGACTTCGGTAACCCCTCCAAGCGGTACGGCGCGGTGGTCTTGGAGTGGTCCCTTGTGAGTTAGGCGATATGATGCAACAACTCCCGTTGCTGCTATGTAGATGACCAAGAAAAGTTCCCCCAGGTGGAGCCCGCTGTCCATGATAATAACGATCGCAGGTGCCTCTTACACCATAGTCCTTGGAACTTGCAGGCGGTAGATCCACGGTCGATGATTGATATCGCCGTACAAATATTCGGTTGTTTGATACGTGGTAGTGATGGTGGTAGATGGCGACTCTCGTACTGAACAGTGTAGCTCGGTATTAGTCATACATATCATAATTCCAATAAACTGTCATCCCGGGAGGGAAGAGAGAGAAGCCTTGTCGCGTTATATTTTTGAGTTTGTTGATCGTGACGATTTTCAGCAGACCGCCGTATCACGGAAGACGTCTTACGATCTGTCAATATTACGCGGGAGCTACTGTATACAGATATAAAATTCCGGGGAAGGCGTTAGCAATCGTGGTGGACCTTATATCCTGGACAGGGACAGCCACGCAGTATTTGGTTAATAGGTCCCGTATAGTTACTATATGGCAGTTATCCGTGGTCGTGACGTGGAGAGGCCCCACGGTATCTCAAGCTCTCCTATGAAACGGTGGGGTGTCGCTCAACACCATAGGTTGTCAAGTTCTCATCCTCTCTAACTTCTGGAGCTGACAGATAGGACAAGTTTTTATGAACGTCCGTATGTCTTCTCGCATTCTGAGTGAGTGGGAACGCTCTCATAACCTTGTATGAGTCTTAGTTACGCCTTTATGACTGCCCGTGAGACCAGCATGACTTTCTCCTATCAATCGATGTCTCTCTCCTTCGAGTGGCGTGATGATTTCACCTCAGGATAGCGTTATAGACATTCCGCTATGCTTGAAAGCATTATTCGAAGAACTTCTGAGGAAGTTCTTCGCGAATTTCCACGCGCTATTCTGTGAGCCTGATAGTCTCAGCGACGTCACCCCTGTTGATTCCATAAATTCCTTCAAAATGTTCAAACACGACAGCGCATCGGCAATCTCGGGTGTACTGTAGCTCGCGGTTCTATGGAACATGGTGAAGACGCGGGTTCCCCTATGTTCGGACACTAGAATTAGGCCTACAATGAGCTTGCGCTGTGGGAGCTCGGGAGTGCCAATCAGTCAAAAATTAGTTAACGCTTCGGAACTGCTCGACAAAGTATGACAGTCGACGGCAAGGAAGTGCGCATGATTACCCTTCTTAGCTTCCAGAATTTCTTCAGAGATGTTCACGTTCCTGGCATTCTCAACGAGGGCCCCCCTTCTTCCTAGTGATGGATGTAACACTGAAGGATCGAAGGGTTTATCATCGAAAATTTGAGTGGAGACATCCGAACTAGACGCTTCAGTTTCGTTTAGTTGCCTAATTATGGGTTGAAGTCGACGCAGTGCGGGACGCGAAGTCGAACTTACGACGGGTTAATTTGGAGTCTCATTAGGGATGAAGGAACGAATACCTGCGAGCGGTCCTGGATCCCGGAATGATGGATTGACGCGCATCAGTAAAAGTTTCGACAGTATTATCTGCGGAGTCATCGAAGTCGCTGCTAGATGGGAGTATGACGGTCCGATCGTTCTCCGAGCGACGTATTGGGGATTCATCTGTCGACTCCGGCTGGGATTCCAGGTTCGATTCGAATTCGTCAGAAGAGCTTACATCTAAAGCGGAGCCATCAAGAGATAAGAGTACCCCGGCTGGTTCCGGGTCATTATCCTCGTGCTCTGATTCCTCGCTCGAATCGGAGAGTGATGGGGGGAGGCTTACTCTTCCCTCACTGGGGAAACTCCTATCGCTGAGAGGAGGTTGAACTGATCAGCGCGGAGTTGTTTGTTCTTCAGCCGGGACAACTGCCGGAGGATTTTGATGCTGGCATTCGACTCTGGCAGCGATTTCGTTTCCCCAACTGCCAGCGTTCCCGAATCGTTCGGCGTGATAAGGAAAATCCAAGTAGTGGCCTGAGATTTCGCCGGATTTCTAGAAAGGGCATGAGCATTTTTATTCATTTCGCCCGGCTGATAGACGACTTATGATGGTAGTCAGCGAGCCTAATTTGCCATCTCATTAGGTGAGGACTAGGGTCAGAGACCGAGTGTAACCAAACCAAAGGGTTGTGATCAGTCACGATCGTGGATTCAAGTCCCTATGAGTATGGCCGGAAGTGTCGTACTCCGAAGACTATCACGAGACACTCCTTCATTGTAGAATAGTCAAGTTCTGCGGCTGAAGTACTCTAGAATTATAGGCAATCGGGAGATCTTGGCCTAACTCACCCTGACTAAAAATGTCACCAATTGCTTCATTGGAGGCATCTGTTGTCAAAATGAATGGCCTCTCGAAATTCGGGCATTGTAGTATCGGCTTAGTGCAGAGTGCCTTCTTAGGATCTTCGAAGCTGGTTTGTTGTTTAGTTTCCCGAACAGACTTCACTGTTTGCTTGAGAAGGTTGAACAGAGGCTCCGCTGTTTCCAAGTGATCTTTGATAAAGCCCCGATGATACCCCATGAGGCCGAGGAATTGGCGGATATTTGGCTCAGAACGAGGTATTGGGGAATTCATAACTGCATCCATCTTACTGGGATCAGGCCGTACACCTTCGTTAGTAATGACGAGGCCTGAATGAGCGACTTGACGTCCCAAAAATCAACAGTTCTCTGTCTGCAGCAAGAGTTGGGCTTGTGATAAACGTTTCATCAATCCCTCTAGACGATTGCCAAGCTCGTGGAGGTCTTTGGTGAATATGACGATGTCGTCCAGATATACAAATAAATCAGCTCCTTGCAACCCGGTGAGGACACCCTCCATGAGATGCTGAGAGATGACTGGGGCAGTTCTCAGCCCGAAAGGTATCCGCACGGACTTGTTACGACGTGATCACGGTTAGGGGATTTCCTAGTCACGACCGTCTAACCTATGTGAAGGTTTTGGGGTTCAGAGGTGTTCGATGAAACGCTGTACACAATTATGACAATTCGATGTTCCTTTTATTTAACCCTCATTGACGATACATACATATACTATTTATACATATTAGAACATAATGAGAGAGCTTGGGCGTGTGCGACGGGAGGAAAAAGGGAAAAGCAAAAGAGACGGAGACAGAGAAGCCAGCATGCGGAAAAGATGAGATTTTGACTTTCCAAAGTTTCGAGGATGATGATAATCCCAAGGGAAGGAAGAGACTGATGCAGAATACACGGTTTGAGTTCGAATTTCCAGAAGTTTCCACTCCACCGGAGGAAAATTTCTTTGTTTTGGGTGAACCCCAAGAAAAGAAAGGTGAAGTAAAACCGTTTCGGGTGCACTATGGAATGAATTCACTCGCGAAACTGAATCTCTCGGTTCTCTCTCTATCTCTCTAAGGAGGATCCCGGGAGCCAAAAAACCCCGATATGCCAGAGGAGAGCTTCGTTTCCACATCTATTCCGCAAGCGGAAGGGCCCGGAATCTTCCTGCGGAAAATTTCATCCCTCCAAGGCTTGGGGAATGGATGCGAGGGACAAGTTTCTTGTTTATCCAGCTGGGAGAAAACATAGACTCCTGTTGAAACCTTCGGGCCTCCGCGGCTCGTGGGCGAATGGAACTCTTTGAAGAGAGAGGCGCAACCACGAACTTACTTTCGGGAAAAACGCGTACGTTTCAAAGTCGAGCAAGAACTGGACTGCAGGGCGTTGTCGAGTGACGATCTCGGGGCCTGGAGGGGGTGGCAAAAATGATGAAATAAAGAAGGTGGGAGGAATATTTTTCCCGGCGTGGTCAGCACTTCAACCCAACGCCGAATTTCGTAGGAATCCGGTGTTGGGTTTCGGCGCCCAGTGCAACACGTGGCTTATCACTGCCGAGGACAGATTTTACGCTGGCCTCAGCATCGACAATGCACGTGTTTGGCCACTGAGAACAATATACGCTATTCATAGAGGACACGGAGGTAGGAATATAATTTCAGAGTTGCATGTTATAATAGGAATGGACCACGGGAAATTCTTGGCAACCTTTCCCGAGATCACTTCTCGACAACGCTGTTACAAGGAGGTGTCGGAAGAAAAGGGCGAGGAACGGAAAGGAACATAGTACACTCGCAACGCCTGCAACGAAAAGCCGCCTGCATACACGTATAATCGTGTATGCGTGAGACTCCAAGCCGCAATGCGTAGGAGTGTGTGAGTGGAGAGGGATAGAGAAAGAAATTCCTCTACTCCGTGCGCATGTCTGGATACGGTGCACTTACACGTGCACGTGAGCGTCACCACGATGTAGAGAAGGGGAGGTAAGTGAGAGAAGGAGGAAAGGGTGAAGGGGCGAGAGGAGATGAGGGGGAGTAAAAGGAATAGACGAAGTGTCGCGAGGATGGTCGGACGATGGGGCGAGCAGATGTCGCGCGATCCACCCCGCGACGCTGCATTGAAAAAAAATTCAACGTAGAGGGGCGGAAAATTGCGGGACGTGACATAATCATAGTGCCCGCGAGAAGTGGAAAAAGCGGTTTTGAGCCTATCGTCGGGTTCCATCTTAATTTGGTGGATTCCGCTAGTCAAGTCGGAAACAGAGGAGTACTTCGCCTCGCCCAATTCGTCAGGGATATCGACGATATTTTTGGGAGGGGGTACGCTTCTCCTACTGTTTCCTCGTTGAGTGCGCGGGAATCCGTCACCATCTGCCATCATGGATTTCCCTCCGAATCTGCCTTTTTGGGCACAATCCACAGGGGCGAATTATATGGCAAACTCGAGGGTTGGATTACCTTATCGGCTCACAGTTCTGAGACTTGATTTCAGATCTCTTGCTCATCTACACAAGGGTACCTATACTGGCGGGTGTGGGTGGACATCTGAGCGGTAGTAGGGATATTATGTTGAGTGTACGATGTGGCTTGGAACGGATCACCAGCAGGTACCGAATGCTCCTCGAGAATCTTGTGAACTCCTTAATTCTCTCAACTCGTCCCGTGGGTGAGAGCGGAGGAGTTTCGCGAAAATTTTGACGGACTGTATCGTGGGGGATCGATTCTTGGGAGGAGTCTCTGTTCCCATGTCTCTCTCGCTATTGTTCATAGCTAGTACGTGGCAAACGCCACCGTGATTCGGACTGCTGCATTCCCCAGGTCCGAGTGATCACCTAAATCCACTTCGGGGAGGTATCCTTCCGTCAAGGAGCAATCTTCCAATGGAGCAGATACAACTTGCCTTGTTCTGGCTCTGATTGTCAAGGGCTTGCTGAAAAGTTGGTTTTGCAGTGCTGGAACGGTCTCTTCCATCTCTTGGGTTGAACAAACCAAGGCAGCGTCGCCATTCACTGATTCATTATGGCAACCCCTGAACAGAATAGGGCGAATTGGCCTACTCTGAGTCACTCACGTATTGTGATGGAAGGGCATCTCGGTCTCCTCGAGCCTCAGATCCTCGGTCTCAGAGCCTCAGAAACCCAAGATTCCATCGTACGGCAGTGAGCAGTCCGCGACATGAAAAGTCACGGGAGTATCGAAAATATTAACCTCGGCTGTTCCTAACGTCGTAGATTCATCTGACTGATTCCTGCAATGCGGAGGATTGCAAGCGTGTCCACTGGAACACGGGGCTGGAGGGCAAGAGCCTCGATGAGGTCCACTTCAGAGCCCGTGTCGATCAAAAATCGTCCTCCGTCCGCTTTCAATTGAGGAGTACGCAAATTAATAGAAGGAGGACTGTCCGATGGTTTGGTCCACCATACAACCCTCAGGCTTCGCTGAACCTCACATTCCTTAAGCGCTGTTCCAGCATGGGACTGCTCGATCAAGCGCCTGTCAATCGGGCTCCCTGGGAGTTCGGAGGGGTCTTTTTTTCGGAGGGGCCTACTCCCCTAGGAGATCGCGGACCGGGTGAAGCAGAACGAATGGGATAGGATTGTCGATCTGCATGCGCAGAGGCGAAATAATCCGGTTCTCCGCACTGGTAACAGCGGAACTCGTTGGCGGGGCGAGTAAGTATACCGGTCGATCCGGCGACTTATAGGATTGACCGTATTGCCCTTGGGGTCGATGAGATGGTCCTGAGGAAGGAAGCCCTAAGTCCCAAGGATGAGGAGACGGACTCCCGGTCTCAGCACAATAGACTCCCGGGTCTTGACGACGGTCTGACGGACCTAGTCCATAATTTCGGCCATCAGAGCGATAGGGAGAAGCTGAGTGAGGCCCATCATAAAAGGAGACCGGAGGCCTATAATAATCGAACTCGGAGCGCGGCTCTGGATAGCGAGACGATTAGAACTCATGACCAGCCGCGTAAAAGGAACGATGGGCTCTCCCGTTGTCCGTTAATTCGTTGCGTCGGACTCCACGGGATCGCACCCTACTCTGCAGTCCGAATTTGACCTCTCCAGCAATTTTTATCGCATCCTCCAACCTTCGGGGCCTAGTAGGAGTAACGCGAGATTCTAGTTCGTGCGGTCCCTGGTGCAGGTAGGATCTGAGAGCGGTTGTGTTCAGGATCCTCTTCGCGTTCACACCCGGGGCGTTGGCCCGACCAGTGACCGAGGGATCAACGCCAATGTCCCTCAGCGCAGTCAATGCTCCGCGCACTAAATGATTTGCTCGGGCTGAATATCCAGACACGGTTTCGTCGTGGCCAATCCTCAAATTATCCAGCTCCGAGTGAAAATAATCAAAATCCCGATGTGGAACGGATTCAAATTCCAAATGTTTGATCAAGGAGTTCGCGTTTCGGAACTCCAGACAGCTACACCTCAACGCGCATCACCAGTCAGTTTGGTGAGTACGCTCTCAACGAAAGAGTGCTCGCATCTGGCGAGAATTTGGAAGTGGCTATTCTCCACATCCTGGACGAAAATGCTCAAATGGAGATCTCGCCCATCGTAAGAGGAGATGTGCATGGAGGCCGATTGCACCTCCAGGTATTCGGTCAGGGAGCTAACGGCCCCCACAAGCGATTGGTCTGAATCTTGGCCATCGCCGTTATCCATGTTGGGTGGATGGTTCCTGGATAGAAGGCAGACTACGCTTGTCGGCGCATGCACACAGTAAAACTAGATCTCATATAACATTTGGCGATCTTTCTGCATTCGCAACGGGTTTGGCCTCGATACTCTGGAAGCGCAGACATCGGATCGTATAAGTTGAGCAATTCGCAGAGCGCAATGTTTTTTCCCCCTTCCATCTTTGAATGGACTCCCCCGTTCACGAGCACAGCTCAGGACGACCGTCCCGAACTTAAAAATTTTTTTTCTGAGGGGTATGTCGGTTCCGCGAGAAAAAAGGGTGGCGAGGTGCCAATCTTTTGGGAAGGCCCCTCATGCGCCGAACCATTCAACGGCCATCGTATAGCTCTAGCTGAGATAATGTGGCAGGTCTGGAAACCTATCAGATCTGACCGTGATGGGTATGCCTGCTGATGCCAAAGCGTACTATGACGTCCGGTTCAGCACACATCAACAGATTCAATGTACATGCAGCGAAAGAATCCATTCGATTTGGAAACCAAGTGGGATTCAAGAAAATTGAAATATCAAAAAGAACATTCAACGAAACTGCTCCCAGATGATGTGGGCCCCTGATGGTCGCTTAGTAATTCCGCCCTGAGAATCACAGGACGTTAGCCCATGGTGATGGTTATTCAAGTCCGGCCGAGGGAGAATCAAACAATTTCATGAACAGAGTTGACTTGATTAATCCTTAATTCGAGAGATTCGATGTGCTATTGGCTTATCAAATTTGGAAATTCGGAGGATTTGAGATGAATTCAAATGATTTGCCAATAGTTCGGCGCAAGCTAGGGGACGACTCCTTGTTTCTGTTCTTTCCCTCCTCATCATTCCCTCTGCCGCCGGTCGGAGTTCAACAGTCATCTCAAAAAATGTAGATACATTTCACACCATACGAAAACATGCGCAACGGATAGGGATAGAAACAGTGTCGGACTGGCCCGCCCGGCTACCCGGCGATCGCCGGGGTCCCTTCGCTCTTGGGAGCCCGTGACGAAATGATGAATTTCAGAAAATTTTTCACAGAGAATGGGATGAATGTTCAATAATTACAGATTTTCAATAATCACGAATTTTGCATACTTTAATACCATAATAGTATGATGTCCTTTAGCTTCTGATTGAGTTTGCAAAATCTGCATCAATCTCGGTAGCGACCACAATTCAATAATATATTCTATAAGTTCCTTACAATTTCACACTTCACTATGGTATGTATCCATGTAATTATACATGATGAATGATTCCAAGCCAAGGAAATAGTTCCTGTGGATCATTACAATCGTAGGGATATGACGAAAATTTATACAAAAATCGGTATTGAATTTTGTAACAAACAGTACCACTAAATTTCATACAGGCAAAAAAATTACTTGTCATATTTACCACAATTTGGTATGAAATTTGGGATTGGGACAATTTTGGAGTATACTTTACTGCAATTGCCATCAAATCCACTCCAATTCAGTTGGAATTACTACAATTTTTTCTGAAAGATAACACAATTTTGTCCCTGTCCCAGAATTTTTTTCCGTGTAGTTAGAAAGATACTGAATGTTTTGTTGCATCGCACAAAGAGAAAATAATTAGTCATTATTTGGTTAACTGACAATCAACAATCTGGGCTACTTTTCAGCTGTCACAGCTACTCACTTAGCGTCAAAAGCAAGAAATGTAGCTTCCACAGCAAAAATTTCATATCTATCAGAAAACCTATGCAGTCACAGCTACGATTTTTCACTGTAGTAACCAAGAAATAGCTGTAGGTGTAATTATTTTAGCCATAGCAATGAAATCAAGAGAACTGAAGAAGTGAGTAGCTGCCACAGCCATTCAATTTCTTTGCGTTCGTTTTTGCGAATACATTTCCATAAGTGACTTTGCATTCAAAAATTTCCAACAGAATCAAAATTTCAGATAGAATAACAATTTTTGGGATTAAAATAACATAATGAAAAATTGCTGGGATTTCCCATCAATTTGTGATCTCATGTCTAATATATCCCCCATTTGATCACAAGAATCAGTCATTCTTGCTGATAAATTTCTCTCAGTGTATGCAACACAATTAGATCGATCTGAAAACTATGTTATTCTCGAATGGAACCGGTGTTCCTTAAGTGTGCTGGTTGCGTTACATAAGACATGTTTTAGAAATCTATCAGGTATTTTTGAAAAAGTCTTACTTGCAAGATACCTGGGTGAAAATGGTGTGTTCAGAACGACACGAAAAGGTAACCAAAACAGTGTTCAAGTGTGAAAAGAGCGGTAATTGAAACGTTTTAATGCCTCATTTGTTTCAACATGCGCGAAAAAAATCGAAATTTTGGTAACTGCAAAGTTACTTGGGAGCGCCTGGTGAGGCTTAGAGAATGCTAGAGCTTAGGCCATTCTCATAGATCGACCTTTTTCGTTGGAAAAATTTTTGAATTCCATGCACAAAATTGAAAAGCAATTGTTACACGCATTTGCATATCATGACAATTTTCATCAGAATTTGGATCAAATTTGATGTAGAAATCATTCCAAAGTGATAATCATGGAATCTATGACCAGGATTAAACTTTACATAAAGGCCCAGACAACATACGAAGAATTCTTTTTTCAGAACAGGAATAGAATTCTTCAAAAATTCTTTTCGAGCTAATGAATTCATATAAGGTTCAACAAGAATTCAATGTTTCAGACATTAAAGAGTTCTTTGAGAGTACGACCCCAAACACCTCAGTATGACAATTTTTCCACGAAGTCAAGCGATTCATAATTCTTCCGTTCGCCATATTGGATCAGCCATTCCCTATTCCGGAAATTCGAGCCCGGATTCTTGATCAGCGACCCCAAAAGCTTTAGTATGCCAATGTTTCCGCAAATTTGAGCGATTTTTAATTCACCCGAGCGCCATATTGGATTCGCTATTCCGGAAATCTGAGTTTGGATTCGTCATCAGCGACCCGAAAAACCCCCTTCCCCAATGTTTCAGAGAATTCGACGCAATCTTTTGATTTACGGCCGCCATATTTGATTCGCCATTCGCAATTCCGGAAATCTGGGTTCGGATTCTTGTTCCGCGACCCCAAAAACCCCAGTATGACAATGTTTGCACAAATCCAAGAGATTCATAATTTTCCCGACCGCCATATTAGATCCGTCATTCATAATCCCGGAAATTTGAGTTTGGATTCGTCATCAGCGATCCAAAAAACCCCCTCCCCCAATGTTTCAGAAAATTCGAAGCAATATTTTAATTTCCGGCCGCCATATCGGATTCGCCATTTGCAATTTCGGAGATCTGGGTTTGGATTCTTGTTCCGCGATCCCAAAAACCTCAGTATGACAATGTTTGCACAAATCCAAGAGATTCATAATTTTCCCGACCGCCATATTGGATCCGCCATTTGTAATTCAGAAAATCTGAGTTCGGATTCGGCATCAGCGACCCGAAAAACCCGCTTTCCACATGTTTAAAAAAATTCGAAGCAATTTTGAATTTCCGGCCGCCATATTGGATCCGCCATTTGCAATTTCAGTATTCCAACCGCATGCAATTGATCCGGGAGGCTCGAATTACATGCCCCAGTCCACGAAACTATCCAACACCCACGTGTCTCATTCCTAGGACTGGTTTTGATTATTCTCAACACGTTTCCCCTTCGTTTCAGCCGCCATATTGGCGGAATGGCCGCCATGTTCAGCAAACACCATACGGCAATGAAAAGTAGACACTTCGACGGAAATTTTGATTGGTCCCCGAGATCTCTATCTTCAAAATTGAGATGTGCAGGGGGGGTGGCCGATTCTACAAAGAATGCCCCATATACATGTATATAGAGTGCTGGCACTGAATCTGCACTCAGAGAACGAATCCATCAGATCAGAGACAATATGACGGGCATTATTCCAGTTATTCCCGCATTTGGGGACAGATTGTTATAAGACATGGTTTCTAGGTGTCTTTGAGGGTGCCAAATCCGAATCTGCTCTCCGAAAACGAATCCAAGACGTCGGAGACGATATGGCGGACGTCAATTTGATTATTGCCACATTTGTGGACGGATTCATATGATACATGGTTCCTAGGGGTTTCTGAGGTCGCTGAATCCTAATCTGCATTCAGGAAAACTAATCCAACATGGCGGTCGTGATTTAGTCATTTTCGCATTCGTAGACAGATTTAGATGAGACCTAGGTTTCGGGGTTTCAGAGAATGCTGAAACCGAATCTGCAGTTCGAAAACAGATCCAAGATGACGGATACAATATGGCGGACGTGAATTCAGTCATTCCCGTATCCGTAGCCAGTTTGATATGGAACATGGTTCCTAGGGGTTCCAGAAGATGCTGAATCCGAAGCTGACGTGAAAAATGATTCCAAAATAAGGAATATATAGCGGACGTGAACTTATTCTCTCATTCAGGGTAGATTTATACAAGACATGGTTTTTCAAGTGTTTCCGAGGTCGCTGGAACCGAATATGCACTCATAAAACGTATCCAAGATGCCGGTTACTATATGGTGGCCGTGAATTTAGTTATTTCCGCTTTTAAGGGGAGATTTATATGAAACATGGGTTCCAAAGGTGCTCGAGGGTGCTGAAACCGAATCTGGCATCAAAAATGGATTCAAGGTGAGAAATCCAATATAGTGGACGTGAATTTAGTCATTTCCGCATCCGTGACAGATTTATGAGGGACCTGCGTTTTAGGGGTATCCCAGGGTGCTGGAACCGAATCTGCACTCAGAAAACGAATCCAAGATGGCGAAGACGATGAGGTGGACGTGCATCCAGTGATTTCCGCAGTTGGGCATAGATTCATATGAGACATGGTTTCCAGGTGTTTTTCAGGTCAGTGAATTCGAATCTGCATTCAGGAAAACGAATCTGAGGTTTAGGATACAATGTAGATATGAATCCAGTCATTCCTGCATTCGTAGGCAGATTGATATGAAAGATGGTTTCTGGAAGGTTTTGAGGGTGCTGAATCTGATTCTGACGTCAAATATGAACCCAAGAAAACGAATCCGAAATATTGTCGAGGGGGCTGAATCCAAATCTGCACTCAGGAAGAATATTCCATGATGGCAGATACAATATGACGGTCGTGAATTTAGTCATTCTCGCATACGTAGACAGATTGGTATGAAAGATCGTCCCCTGGGGTTTTTGATCGAATATGGCGGACCTCAATTGTGTCATTTCTGCATTTGTGAACAGATTTATATGGAACATCCGTTTTTTAGGTTTCCGGAGATACTGAATCCAAATCTTGGATCAAATCTTCAGGGAGAATCAGAGTTCCGATCTCCTCTCCTACGCTCTCGTGTTATTGAACACTCTCCAAAAGCTGGTTGACCTTATGACAACTCCACTCCAGTTCAAATCCAAAAGTGAAGGAATTTGTCATTGAAACAAATCAAGCGTAAAAATATTCCAATTCCTCCTCAAATCACGCACAGATGACTCTCCATTACGCGTAATTGACTCTCGACACACGGTCTTGTCACACTTCCACGCTCTTTTCTCATCAGAACCCGTTTTCTGCATTCTGCCGTTCTTTAGAAACATGTTTCTCAATCATTCAAACATGGTATAAAGGATTGTAGGCAATCAGTTTCAGATTTTGTGAATGTTGCATCAAAAATATTTTCTGTCGAGCGGAGAACCGATGAGTGCCCTTTCATTCATCCCCGGATATCTGAATCGTTGAAGATGCGAGCGAAGCGAGCATATGTAGGCCACGATTTGTTCAACATCAGCGAGGGGAATTTTGAAAGCGGTCGGACTACTGAGCGGAGCGAAGCAGTCGGGAAGGGCAGCCCGCTAGTTGCTATTCCAGCCATCCAAGCGACCGGAATCATGGCATCAATGGAGAAACTTCTTCCCTTCACATGTCCGAAGACAGCGCATATATCACTCGTATTTTGATATTTTTCGACAAAAAAATTATGTAGCATGGTTCAGTTATAGGTCAACATATCCTTGAACTTTCAGAACATTCTATGGAATACTTTTCCCTAGAAAAATTCCAAAAGGTGACCTGAATTTTGAGCGTCCACACTGCTATAGCCCTTCAATACCCTCACAACAAAGACTCAAAGCCTGAATAATGTTGGATTCATCAATTCATTCGTGAACAGATGATGCGTCATAAAGAAATTGCAATCCCAGATATATTTGTATACAGGGTGGTCCATTCGAAGTGATATAGTCAAATATCTTGGAAACTAGTGAAGATGGAGGAAAATGTTCCAGATAAAAAGTTTGGGGTTCCAAGGGGGAAGTACGATGCTGACCTTGAAAAATCACTGAGAGGTCATTCTGAAGATCATTTAGGAGTCAAGATGGTTTTTTTGAATGGGATCCCCATTTCTTTATCATGGCATGGGGAAGCTGGTTTCAAACCCTCTACGAAACACTGGTCATGGACCCCTTTCCGCTCATTGGGGTGCAAGGTATGGACCGTCGAAGTTATTGATGAACTATTCTTAGCGCTACCCAAGAACAACGACGTGGACGTGGTAGTTCTCTGTTCCCTCCGGAGTGCTTGATTATTGTGACCACCCTGTATAGTCTGAGAACCATTGTGAAACAAATGAAGGAATCTTCAATCGCAAATAAATTTGTCAACATCAAATGTGTGTAGTTCAGGCACGTATATCCCCTTCAAAATTCAGAATAAAGAATAATTCAAAATTCACAAGTCAACAAATTGAACAATTATGTATCCACACAGATACTATCAAAAACCTACCCATGTGGAAATAGCCAGAGTTGACGAGTGGCGCGTTACTGGCAAAGTTGTTGCCAGACTTCGGCATAAACAACTGTGCCCATTCAGAATCATTACCGTTTTTCAACTGGCACCGAATGTTCGCCGGATTCCAGACGGTAATGGCTTCCATGGTCAGACGGTCTTGAGCCAGTATCGAATTGATACTGTTCGGAGACCAAGACCGTACAGAAACGGAACCGTGCCAGTACCAAATCAGAATTGAATGAGTGGTGAAATGCGGAAAAAAAACGATACTGTGCCATTAATGATGCAACGTTGTTCTAATACGGAATAGGCAGTGGGTAGGGATTCCACTTATCTTTTAAATAACACGGTTACTTCGATGAGACAATACTGCGCCAGCATTGAGCCACAGTTCCTATGATCATCCAATATGTATGGAAGACGGCAATCTGCCAGTATCGATAGGACACTAGCTGACTACGGAATTGATCATCAACTGACGATAAGAAAACCATGGCGGCCCCTTGGCTATTGTAGTCAGCCGAAGTCGTGCCAGCATTGAACCAGAGTTTGAATGGTCATTTCATATGTTGGACAACAATGTGCCAGGATCGATAGGATACTGGCTGATTACGGACTTGATGATCAACTGACGTTGAAATTATGGCCGTGACATCTTTGCTGTCGTAGTGAGCCCAAGCTGCGCCAGTACTGAGCCAGAGTTTCAATAATCATGCAATATGTTAGATAGACAACAATGCGCCAGTATTGGTAGGGTATCTGCTCATCACGTAATCGGTAATCAACCGACTTCAAAATGATACCTGTGAAAACATGCATGTATAGTGCATCAGAGTTGCGTCAGTAAGAGTACCATTATCGACACCTTATCATCCTTCTAATATGCTCAATGATTCTGTTAAGGAACTCTCAGGAAATCATTGTGAATTCCTTCGACACTGACATAACGGGAGTGTAGTTGGGTCATACCTGTACTGCGTGGGTGGACTGCAATTATGCAGAGATATCACACAAATCGTATTTTTCGTAAAAACACATGGAAATGAATATGTCGATAAAATGAAACTTTTCCCATTCCACATTGTCGTCTATCAAACATATTGAAAAATCATCCCCACTCGGGCTCAATGCTGACGTGGCTTTGGCTCACTATGACAGCCAAGTTGCCACGGCCATGATTCTAACGTCACCTGATGACCGATTCCGTAATCAGCCAGTGTCCTACCGATACTGGCACATTGTTGTCTACCTAACATATTGAATTGTTATACCAACTCTGGCTCAATGCTGGCGTGACTTTAGCTCACTACGACACCCTTAGGGAAATTCACTTCAGTTTCACCAAAACGCCAATTTTTTGGACAAAAAATGAAACGTTTTGTTCAAAATGTAGTGAATTTCCTTAAAAGCAGCCACATTGCCACCACCACGTTTCCAACGTCACTTGATTACCAATTTCGTAGGTAGGCAGTGTCCTGTGAAATTTGTAAATAACCCATCACAGTACAAGCATGTTTCAAACGAAGTCCCGTTATGTCAAAGACGAAAGGATTCATAATGAATTCTGAGGAATTCTTTGAGAATTCTCTTCGAATACCAACAGTTTATGAAGAATTTATTCTGAACTTTCATGACGTAGACCCTTAGTGAATCCCGGAATTAATTTAGAAAGAATTCTTTATGACCACATCGGGACCAGCGTGCTGGGCCAATATTTTTCATTCGAGAATATTCAGAGACGTTAACTGTTTTTACTTACAGATGAATTACAAGGTGCAATTTCAGAATCACCAATTAAACACGTCCCACGTACATATACTTCGGAGTCTGATCGTGAAAACCTACTTGCAGATGAAAAGGAGGGTACCGTTACGGTTGCCGGATCAAGTTCTACTGTGAAGAAGCCCGATTTGGATGGATTGCTCCAGGATAAAACTGGCATACAAGTAGGAAATGCATTGGATGACAAAGATGATGAAATAATCTCTGATGAGAGTGACAATGAAAAAATATCGACAGAATCTGTTTGTTCAACAAATATAGATATGACATCGGTTAGTGAAATTAGCATTCAGAGTGCAGAACCATCTGTAACTTTGAGAGAAAAAATCAATTGTTTCGCCTTAGATCATCTCACAATATTAACTAGGAAACGTATCGATGACATGTTACGTATTCTCATAAATGAAGGTCATGAAGATATTCCAAGAAGTGCAAAAACTTCATTAAGATCTGCAACAAAGGAATATGGAATACAAACAATGTTATGCAGTAATGGCACTTATGGTCAATTCATTTATCAAAGTATAGAAAAATTTCTCCAAATAACCATTATTACGGATGTTTATGAAGAAGACAAAATTTGTTTGCTAATTCACATTGATGGTGTAGAAGTTCATAAAAACTCGTCGGAACATTTTTGGCCTATCTACGGTTCAATTGATAATAAAAAGTAGGATACAACCCCTTTCGTGATGGGCTTGTTTTATGGTTAAGGGAAGCCGATGTCAGCTAAAGAATATCTCGAACAGTTTTTTCAAGAAGTGAATGTTTCAACTGAAAATGGCATGAACATTGATGGTACACATTATTATGTTGATGTGAATGGATTTGCTTGTGATATACCTGTGAGAGCTTTCATTGAACGCACAAAATCTCACACTGGATTTTTTTCTTGTGAGAGATGTAGAGAAGAAATTTCATAAATCATGGGATCAAGGCTTGCAAGGAAGGAATAGGATCAGTTCTTCACATGAGATTGAGGTTTTCATTTATAATCATGAGATAAAATTTGCAGGTAAAATCATAATTCATAAAAAGAAAAGGACAAATCTTGGAATTCTCAAGTATTTACTAATAATTTTCTCAAATTGAGTTGAATAATTTCGGTTGGACTTGAACCTAATGAAAATAATTGGTCTTCAGTATATTTTCTATAGATATTTTCAAAATTTTTACAAATCCCACAATCGTAGAGAATGATTTGTAATTTAATGCAATTAACACATCTAACAGGTAATGATGGAGGTGAAGCCTTCCACTTAAGAACCTTCAACAAATTCCAATATTCTATTACATTCTTTTTATCCTTCAAATGATTCCGCTTCAGACTTTTATACTTTGGATGGAAGCGTGCGTCAGGACGTGAGAAAATTTTTCGGCGTTCACCCAGGCGGCTTTCGGCCTTGGAGATTTTCTCTTTAATCAACTTCATCCAGTTCACTGTTAAGAAACAGGAAAGAAAAACAAAACTCGTTAGAATCAAACGAATGAGATCAATGAAAGTTTATGAGCAGTTATTTCAGGAGAACAAGCTAATTATTCTTGTCTTTTCTTGTTGTTTGAATTTTTGTTCTTAATTGGAAGAAGAGGAATCGATAAAAAAGAAGTTGTGAACTATCAAAGGGTGAATATCATAGGGGAGTTTGAGAATGAAATCTTGATCGTCTTTGGTATGAACCATAAGAGATGAGTGAAGGTAATCTCCATGTACGACATGTGAGGTTACCTCCCAGGGCTTGTGTATAACACAAGAAGTTGCGGGGAATCCTCACTTGCAATGTTTTGTTGATTCTTGTTGAAAACCCGGCACCAGCTGGTTGAAATCTCAGTTGAAGGTCAGGTTTTGAAGATGAGGCTGGGAGTAGTCCTCTGGTCTGTTCCCACCAAGAAACAAGTATTCCCTTCCTTTCGTCTTGGTTTTGAATAGGAGCCGTATTTCGCTCCTGTCCGTTCGAATTACAGGATGAAATGATCGAGGGTGTTTCATTCCTCCGTTCAAAAATGAGTAGGGCTCATTTGAATGAAACAGACCTTGGTTGAATATTTCAGGAGCCTCCGTTCTCGTTCAAGGTGTTCGAATGGTTCGAAAAGGAGAAATTATTGGAATCCTCTGGTTGTTCTTTTCGTTAACGGTGGCTCTCTGAATTAGTTCAGAGAGATGAGTCCCAATTATGGGTGTCGGCTCGCAATATCAATTCAGCGAGAATTGTCCCTCGTTGCGAGCAATGGCTCATTGATTTATGTGGCGAAAATCGTGCCCTGTTATGAGCGATAGCTCGTTGGAGTTGTTCCTGGTTGCAAGCGGCGGCTCGGTGAAATTGTTTAGTGAATAGAAAATTGTTCCTGATGGAAGGAGTAGTGCTAGCTGGAGAGCTTAGCGATGAATGAGTGCTATGACATTTTTTTCATTTCAAAATCTTTCTTCATTCAATAGTTCACATTACAAAAATAATTTTCGTATATACAATCATGAAGTATAAAAATAGTACCCATCTTTTAGATTTAACCTATTTCTCTTTGAGATATTTTTGTTTTACATTTTTATTATTAGATGAACATATCTTTTTATTTAAGGAAAAATTACGCAAACAATGAAAAACCTTACAATGTGTATTGTTATAAGTGCTATGACCAGGAATGCACCCTCTTTTAAATGCTTCTTAGGTGCAATGGTCAACCAATCAAAAATTAGCATAGTTCGATGCTGTTGATCCATCGATCGAGGGTTTCTCTAATTAGCGCGCCCTAGAACTCGTTGATGAAAGGGGGTGCGCGCTCAATCGTCCCGCACGTTGTTGGATCTCCGGTGAGGGTTGATTCATCGATCCATGGTTTTTCCATTCGTCGATCGAACCCTCACTTGTTCTCTTCGATTCCGCCTCACACGTTCATTCTCCTAAGTTGGCGGAGTCATGCCTTGAGGTGTTTCTTGTTTTCGAACCCTTAGTGATTCTTCTCAGTTCTTCTTTACATACATGGATTTTACATAAATTGTTTTATCTCAGTTTTTCGCTTGCATGCACGTTCTATCCACTATTATTCATTTCCCTATTCCTATTTGCTATTTATTTAATCCTTATATTTCATCTATGATTCTTTCGTTTGGCAATGTTGCTCGTTCAGTAATTTATTGATTAAACATCGCCTTGGACATTCGTTAGTTTTGTCGAATGACTTTCGGTGTTGATTATCTACTTGTGCATGTGATAGTGGAATATTGTTCATTCATTTGTTGATTTTTATGGCTGCTTGATGTTTTTAATCTCAAATGTTTATGACTTCAAATACTAACATGGTGATATGAATCTTTGATTATTTGCATGATTGAGAGTATTTATTTGTATGTTTTCTTTGTTTGTTTGCACGGATATTATTTGTTCCTTGATTGCACATGTTTTTTCTTTATTGACTTGATTCTACTTACCCAATCGCATGTTATTTATAGATAACTTGTAGGGTTATTTGGTTGTTACTAACTTGTGTGCATTACGTTTACATGGCTTGAATTCGTTAATTCATGTTTTCTATCTGTTTCGAGAATTTATTCATCTAATGATGCATTCATTAACATTTGTTTGTCATTATTGGATGATTCATTATTAACTGTACACATTGTTGAATTCATTATTTGCTTGTGCAACATTTATTAATATTTCCCATTCAATTTATTGTTTATTTCATGCGTTTAGTGTTTCATTCCTCAATTCTCAATTATTTCAAATAACAGGAAAAATAGGCATAAAAATATATATATAATTTTATATGTATATATTTTTATGCATAGATAATATTTGAATGTGTGGTCGGTACGTGATCCCTCATGCCTGCGGGATTTCACCTTGAGTCATCTTATTGCACGGCGCGACACTTAGTTGGCCGTTGAAGTACCTATCCAAAAAGGAAGGGTCAGTTCATCATGTTATTGTTTTCCGTGTTAAATTCATCAAAGGTGAAGAGAGGAGTTTGGGTCCTTCAATGATTCAGAATTTACACGGTATGCGTTGTAGTTAGGGAGCCAGCCGTTAAAAAAGTGACTTATTTATGGACGGCTAGAAGTTTGTTAAACCTGTTGTTTGGGTTACGACAGACAACGTCTGTAAGTATGAATATTCGCGGGCAGTGGTTTTGAGCGCTATGAATTTTGAAATTCGCTTGTTGTTCAATATAAACTATTATTATTCATGGACAAGTGTTTGTTTTATTGATTGTTCGACACATTCTAATGATGGAAATATAAGAGGCAGACATTTTTGATAGTGGGTTTTCATAGGCAGACGTTGCAAATTCGTACGTTGAAAGGTTTTTTTTGACAAATAAATGGACACTCAGATTTGGTATGCGGATTAAGTGTCACATTCAAACCACATTCATACTATTGCTAGACATTTTGGTCAGTTCCAAGAATGGGGCAGACGTTTCAAAAACGTGGGTTAATTTGCGGCCGTTGCCAAATTTATGGACGACTCAAATCATATCGATTCATCAACTCAAGCATAGTCAATATGAATCGTGGAATTGGCAGACGTTTATAATAGTTCCTTGAAGAATTATACAACCCCGAACCTGTAATTCAATTGTATTGTCAAGTTTTGACTTGTTTCCTGATGGTGAGTTGTTGAAACTCGGATATAATTCTTCCTCAGTTGATTCAAAATTACGTCTCGCGTATTGCGTTCTCATCTAGATGGTATCCGGAAGCTTGATCGGAAACATTTGATCGAAGAAATTTTCATCGAGAAAATTTTCTAAACAACGGCCAGTGTCTGAGGGTTCAGGGGAGCTGTTGCGCGGCGTCCCCAGATTCTATTTTTCTACACCCTCCTCACATGTTCTCCAAACAAATGTGTCCCGAGTAACTTCTTTCAATTAAATGTTTCCGATCCAATGTTTTTCGATTGAGCTTCCTAGAACCTCCAGATACATCATTCGAATTATCTTTTAGACCCTGTAATCAAGCCATCCCTTCAATCAATCAATTTTCAACCATCTGCGAGGAATAGTTAAGGAACTACTCAGTCGATGAGACAAATCCCACGTTAGTTCAATCAATCAACCCATTAAGGACCAAACGTCCGTTTTTTCAACACCTTCTGCAATGACATTTGACGCTGTCGAATCGATTGTCAAAAAATTTGCGGATAATTATTTTCAATGTAAAATTATCTGAACTCTCAGGATATGGAAGCAGATTTTCGAGGAAATGCGAACTGGGAATGTTATGATCGTTTAAATAGGAAAAAACACGAATTTTCGATTGCAAAAAATTATTATCCGTTTATTTTCGTCTCGGATTAGGGGAGACATACATCTAAGGGATGAAATTTCTGCGTCCATGGACCCTAAGCTTCAAAGTATGTGGGATGGTTTTTCTGAATCCAAGATGGCTACACTCGATATGGTGGCTAGGAACCAAAATATTTACGCTTTTTCTTATTTTTCGTATTTGAGCAATATTCCTGAATGAATTCGATGTACACACACGTATCATTAGGTTTTTGGGGTCGCTGATCACGAATCCGGGGTCAGATTTGCCAAATTCAATATGGTGGATCCAAAATGGCGGCCTAAAATTGTTGAAACTGTACGATTCCCATGAAAATCAGTACATGGGGGTTTTCGGGATCCCTGATGACTGATCGCAGGTCAGATTCTATGAATTCAAAATGGCGATTCGAATATGGCAGCAAGAAGTCTCAATTTTCGTTCCTCCAGTTTTTTGTCAATTTATCGATATTTTCCCGCTCACATAGATGGATCTTAGTATTCTTCGTATCGCTGAATACAAATTTGGTGACAGATCTGCCAAATTCAATATGGCGGAGCCAATATGGCTTCGGAAGAGCACTGAAATTGTCTCATTTTTTGAGTGTTTTCTGTCGTCAATGTGTTGATCGCCGTTGCCCAACTCTCACCACGTGGAGGTAAACATTTACGAGAGTCTTTTTTTTCTGTTTCAATTTTTCCTTATTTTATTCATTTTCTTGTGTTTTTTTTATTTTCTTTTGTTTTTTCTTGTATTCTCTATTTTTTCTTGAATGTTGTTCGTCCAATTTTTCTCAAATTCCAGAACTCTCTTTCAGGACTTATCTCTAATTTGTGTCGATACAGTAAGAAAGAGCACCAAATTCGGTGAAACGATCACGCGTGCGATGTTTCGAGATTGCGGAGCACATGTAAGCATTACAGACTGCGCACATTTTCTGCGTGCTCGTTGAGCATTCCAGATAGTTGGTGCAGTTTCTTTTCTTCTCTGCAACTACAGTCTCATGTGCTACTGGTCCTCGTGCTGGAGCTTTCACAAGATACTTCCAAGCGATCGCTAATACCATGTCTTTGGCTCTGATCTTACTCGTCTCATCACGTACCAAATTTTTTTGTACTGTTGCATTCGTGACGGAAGCTTGGATTATTCTCAAAAAAATAACCCAAGTCCATTTTTTGGATCTGATAGAAAGCATCAAGTTACCGCAATGAAAACCATGCTGGTCAACTCCACCCATGTGCTTGTTGGAAGTAGCAGAAGCTCTCGGGAAAGGTGATTCCATCTTTCCAGCATGTCCTCTGGATCGGCGTTTCATCGAAGATAAGGGTGTTACTCTTGCTGCTGTCGAAATTAATGAGATTGGTTTCGAATCCATGATGGTGATATAATTCATACCACTATTCTTCTCATGCTTCACGATGAAAGAACCACGTGGAGCTTTTTCATCCATGTCATTGCTGACACCAATGACTCTATTCGCTCTCACCGTGTCTTTAGCTCGTGAACCAATATTCTTCAGGTGAACCAATCAATCGGGATTACAGAAGAAGTTATCAAAGTTAGAATGATAGGAAACTATCTTCTTCACTACATTCGTAGAGAGAAGTCCTCGGATCATTTTCAAGACTACCCGACTACCCAAAGCACATTTTCCTAGTGCTGTGTCTCCTTGTCCGGAAGGAGGATCGGTCCCTTTGCCACAGTAAATGTCGCAGTCGAATAAATATAAAAATATCCTTCGGGATTACATATGGACCACTTTTTTATGCCAAATTGCACTGGTTCATCCTTCATATATTGCTTCAAAGAGGTTCTTCCGTAAAACTGGATCATCTACTCATCAATTGATAGGGCAGTCGAGAAAAAACCGAATTGTTTTATATTTCTCCTGGAAATCTCGAAAAGATCACGTACCCACCATGCTCAGTCATCAAGGTTTTCATCACTGGGTCGTGGAAATTTCATTTTTGATTTGATCGTCATGAAAGTTTTACGACCCATGACGGTAGCGATGGGACTGCAAGCTAATAGGGGATCGGTAGACCAATAGTCTTTTTGAGATTTTCTCGAGTCAGAAGTCGACATTATTATAATCCCTACGAATATATTCGAATCATGAAGAGAGAGCTCGTGACCGTTATTGGCAGTACAATCAATAATGTGATTTTTCAAATCATCGGAAATGAAATATTCAAAAACTTCCGTGAAAAATGTGTCCTGAATTTTCTTTCTCGTTGATTCAGACACGAGGAATTCATTCTCAGTGATGCCAATCGATTTTTTCTCACCATTCATGGATGTGATTCGGTTCAATTTTTGTTTGACTGTTTGTGTAACTATCACGGACTTTCTCATACGAGATTTTTGGGATTATGTCTGCCTCGTGAATGGGGAAGTCATTATCATCATTTTCAAAATCAGATTCTCCCGATATTGATTCATCGGAACTTTCTGTCTCAGGATGCATACCTCCTTCAACATCATCATTGTCTTCATGAATTTCTGTACACCTTGAGCGTCTTGGATATTTTGCAGTCGAAGGCCCCGGCATTTCGAATTTTTTTCTCACTAATACAGAAAGGATTCCTGATTCATCTTATTTTCGATTTTATTCATGAGTCTACCGTCTAATGCGACTGAGCTTTATGCGAAAATAGTGCAGAGGAAGGAAAATGAAACTGAACTTCGATGTCGAAAACGAAAAATTGCGAATCTGAAACAATTGACAGCTTTGATCACATCCTGAGAAAGAACTTGGGTTCTCTTTCAGAATGCTCAAAAGAACAGATGGAGATGAGAATCTGAGAGGAAAAAGGTGGAACTTTGAAAAATTTGAGAAACAGAGAACGGAAGATGTGGTTGAGCAATTGCAAAGATTATATAGTGCAGAGGGAGGGAGACGAAAATGAACTTCGACATCAGAAACAAAAAATTGCGAATCTGAAACAATTGATGGCTTTGATGACATCCGAAGAATGAACTTGGGTTTCCTTCAGAATGCTCAAGAATGACATATGAAGATGAGAATCTAAAAGGGAAAAGATAAAACTGAAAAACTGGAGAGACAACGAAATATGTAATGACAGTTGAGCAACTGCGAAGAAAACCCATCGACGGCAAGAAAAACTTAGTAAATGACGAAGTCATATTGGCTCTGCCATATTGTATTCAGCAAATCTGACACTAAATTTGTATTCAGTGATCCGAAGAATACTCAGATCCATCTATGTGAGCAGGAAAATATCGATAAATTGACAAAAACCTGGAGGAACGGAAATTGAAACTTCTTGCTGCCATATTCGAACCGCCGTTTTAAATTCATATAATCTGACCTCCGATTAGTCATCAGGGATCCCGAAAACCCCCATGTACTGATTTTCATGGGAATCGTACAATTTCAACAATTTTAGGCCGCCATTTTGGATCCACCATATTGAATTTGGCAAATCTGACCCCGGATTCGTGATCAGCGACCCCAAAAACCTAATGATACGTGTGTGTACATCGAATTCATTCAGGAATATTGCTCAAATACGAAAAATAAGGAAAAGCAAAAATATTTTGGTTCCTAGCCGCCATCTTGAATTTAGAAAAACCATCCCACATACTTTGAAGCTTAGGGTCCATGGACGCAGAAATTTCATCCCTTAGATGTATGTCTCCCCTAATTCGAGACGAAAATAAACGGATAATAATTTTTTGCAATCGAAAATTCGTGTTTTCTCTATTTAAACGATTATAACATTCCCAGTTCGCATTTTCTCGAAAATCTGCTTCCATATTCTGAAAGTTCAGATGATTTTACATTGAAGATAATTATCCGCAAATTTTTTGACAATCGATTCGACAGCGTCAAATGTCGTTGAAAAAGGTGTTGAAAAAACGGACGTTTGGTCCTTAACGGGTTAATACGATAGTAGCGTCAAGTAACGTGGTATTTGTCTCAAATACTGAGTAGTTGCCGTAACTATTTTCCGTAAGTGGTCGAAAATCGACTGCGCGAGTCACTGTTGCAAGTATTCTTCTTTCCCATGTGGGTCTTAATATCAGATGTTTGACTCTTCGATCACATTTGAGCAAAGTTACATGATATCTGGGTTATTAGAATAGGATAAAGACATGCTCTCAAAAAATCCCTACACGGAGAAAAAAGGGTTTGTTACTGTAGCGCCTACAAAGAAATTAGTTGTCCTAACAAAAATATTCACTGGAGCAACTGAGTCGTTAGCTCTGTTAACAAATTTGTTTTTATCAGCAAAAGAATTTAGTTGTATCAATCATTTTTCTTGCTTCTGTAGCAATATTTTTTTGTAGGCGCTATAATAACAGACCAGTGGGTTATGCCAGCAATTCTTTTTTCTGCTTGTAGAAATATCGATCTTGAAGATAAATTCTTCTTCTCTTCTCGATTAATACAACTGTGATTTATATGGGACCACCACGGTAATATACTATAACTTTCATGTGCATTGAGAAATTAGGGAATGAGATATGCGCGTTAAAAAAAAGCCACATTTTTTATTATGTTCGTCCTCTTCTATCCAATTGCTTCGGCTCAATTCGTCGGAAACTTATATACACGTAGAAAAGTGCCTCCTTGAAAAATAGCAGAGTTCAATATTCGATAGAGCAATAAATGTTTCTAATATGTTTACGGTAGAATCAGCTACGTAATTTATTGATCATGAGATGTGAAGTGTTACAAAATGTAACACGTCACGTACACTGTGAAAAATGAAAGTGGAGTAAATTTCCCCAAATTTGGTGGCAGCAAAAACCCCTCGCGTGGGGTAAATCCATTTACCCTATATTCTGGGGGAATTTTCTTCTTTTGGAGAGAAA
Source organism: Gonatopus flavifemur (assembly GCA_018340375.1). Lineage (NCBI taxonomy): Eukaryota > Metazoa > Arthropoda > Insecta > Hymenoptera > Dryinidae > Gonatopus > Gonatopus flavifemur. The sequence continues at coordinate 56,586 of JAFFJZ010000074.1, read as the reverse complement.
ATTCCTTAAAAAAGGACGAATTATTCCACCAAATGGAGGAGAATTCCTCCAAAATATAGGGGCAATAAATTTCCCCCTCGTGAGGGATTCTCGCTGCCATCAAATTTGGGAAAAACCTCCACTCTTTTTTTACAGTGTAGTGTTTTTGGGGATCACTATGAGGATTGGCATTTTCTGTCATTTTCATCACCAAATTTGAATTTCATGCCCTACAAATTACTATATGACGTAATTTCATTTTGCTATGTTACATGTTGGGGGCGGCTGTGCTCCCATGTCAGCGAACTTTATTATTTTTCGAAGATCCCTTCTCTCCGTGTAGGATTACCATATGTTCAATCTACGACTGCGGTATAATTTTAGCAAGATTGGATACGTAGAACGGAAAACGTGCGCGTTCGCAGTTTGTTGACAGACAAACCGTTCGCTCATCAGACAATCGGACAATAACAGAGTCAACATTTTTTCCCGAGCTCGGAAAAACCATTTGAAATGAGAAATTTTCAGTTTGGAGGTGGAAAATTTGTCAGTCCTCGGAGACGGTCACAATTTGAAATCAGGCTTGGAGATCGAACAATGCTCATTTCAGAACGTGGGTCTCTTTTAATATAATAATACAATCCAACGTTACCAGATATGGGATTCTTCATCAATCGACGAATCAACATACAGCATCAAACGAAACTCTCAGTAAGAAAACCTAAAAATTCCGTATCCTGGTAACGCTCTTCTTCCAACAAATATTTTTCAAAATGAATGAATAATGATAAATAACGTGAAGTTTGAAGCTCAAGAAATAAAACAATGCAATTGAATACAAATGTATTCATTCGAATTGTTGGTGTACTGGAAATATTTTTGACACTATTGGTTGGAATGGAATTTATCATCGATAGTAGTTTTGTTCATCTGCCATATCCGTAAACGGAGTGAATTATTCGAATCCGGAAGATTTCACGGAAGTAATATGAGAATTTCAAATCAATAATAATGCCGTCAACGAGAAAGTCTGTTGACGCTCCATCTGACAAATCAAATGAATCATTCGAATCATTGTGTTTAATTTGTGAGAATTTTCCTCCTTCGGAAAAACGAACTGGGAAAGTTAAAAAATTCAATATTGATACTTATAATAAATGTAAAACTATTTTGAAAAAGCGGCCGTACTTTTCGTTGAAGTATTCTAATGTGCAACTGCTGGAACCGAATATTGTTGTTAATGACACTTCTGTTTATGGTTATCATCCAGAGTGTTACAAAAATTTCACATCTTTTAAAAAGCAGTATAATGTCAATCTCTCAACGTTGGATTCAAATTCCCAGTAAGTACTCATCATATTTCGTGCTCATTTTTCTGTATCACATCATCAACTGATTCATGATGAGTAGGAACGATAACGATATATTCACATCATACTGTTTTATATGTGACGTGGAAAACTGTTCAATCTGTAAATAGGAAAATTTGTAAATTTCGTGAATACCGCTCCCATGTGGTTATCTGTTTTTCCCATCATCCACACGGAGAAAAATTAATTGCTGGCATAACCAACTGGTCTGTTATTATAGCGCCTACAAAAAAATATTGCCACAGAAGCAAGAAAAATGATTGATACAACTAATTTTTTTGCTGACAAAAACAAATTTGTTAACAGAGCTAACGACTTAGTTGCTCCAGTGAATATTTTTGTTAGGACAACTAATTTTTTTGTAGGCGCTATAGTAACCAACCCTTTTTCCTCCGTGCAATTGTCATGAAATTTTCCCATATAAGTTTCAAACTGATCAGTACAGGAAAACAAGAGAGGGAGAGAAAACAGTCTTCAAAAATTGTGATTTTGCGACCAAGCGTGTTTTCGCTTTTTGTTACCCGATTGCAATGAAATTCAGGGCCGGCGCCAAGGATTTTGCCGCCCCGGGCGGGAGCAGATTTCGCCACCACCTAACTAGGGAATAGTTGACAAACTAAGGGAAAAAGGCCTCTGTTCTGAATGTCTTGAATCGGCCATTATTTCCGCCACCGCTCTGAGCTTGCTGCCTCGGGCCGTCGCCCGGGTCGCCCTGCCCCCGCACCGACCCTGATGAAATTTATACCACAGTTCATTCATGGCTCCATAGTAGTAGTAGTAGTAGTAGTGGTCCCATGTAAGTTTCATCCGAATCGGTTGATAAATTTGGAAAAGAGTCTTCAGCAATTTTTATTGTTCGACGATGTTTTGAAATCATGCTTTCCCCGTGTCTATGTCTGTATCCCGTTCAAATTCATACAAAACACAAAACGAGGAAGCCGCGTGCGAATTAGCAGTTTTTTGGTTAGATGCTGCCTTCAGTAATATACGCTTCAAGGTCGCAACACATCTGCACCAAGTCCGTTGGGCAAATCGGAATAAAAATGTTTCAAAGAGGACTCGGTGTCCTCTATACTGTTCCTTGGGGAAGCATTAGTCTGTTCATGGAATTTCTCTAGTTTCTCAACTGCATCTGAGTCGACCAAAGCCTCGACATCATTGTCTGAATCAACCAAGACTATGGAATCAGCTAAATTTTCATTGGATGCACAGGCAGGAGGATCTTCGTTTGTCACATCTAATACATATGATATTTTAGATGTCACTTCTATCCATAAAAGGTGAAACAAGTATGAGTGTTTATAAACTGTATATTGTCGCTTTTAGTGATGAAAATTTATTTATAATTGAGAAAATATCGCATTTAGTGATGATTCCTCAGTCAAAACTGACGAGCAGGTTTCGGATATTCAAGAAATGATACATGATAGTGAAGCTACTCATCCTAATGATGATGTTGATGATCTGAATTCTGCGTTGAAAACGGGAGTTCTTGCATTGTAACTAGCATACCAATATTCCATTTAGTCGATCTCTTCAATGCTAATTTCAGAAGTATTCCAGCGCATTCATTAGAATTTCACTGTGAAAATTCAAATCTTACAGCATAAGGATAGTCAAATTTCAGTAAAAATATTGGGAATGAATATACTGGAATTCTTGAGTATCAAGATGCGATTGATTTCCAGTTCTTTTCAGAGTGTATTCAATAATTCGTTCAAATTGTCTGGATTTGAAACTCTGTTTTTTTTAGTCAAGTCTGAAGACAACTTGCCTACTGAAACACTCATTTGAAGGTAGATTCCTGAGACAAAAGTGTACAACCTTTCAATTCAACATTTTTTAGTCCGAAGCTCAGTTTTTGAGTTATAAGCACAATAAGTCTGAGTCAACCACTCAGGTGACGAATACATCAGCTACTCCAATAATCGAAGCGTCTACTTATGTAGCATCCACTTGATTGGTTGAAATCAATTTTAACCCCAAGCCTCAGATCAAAAAATTTTAACTTTCATTTGGTATCGTTATTTTAATGAAAATTTTTCAAATTTGAATATTTCAATTATTGTTCATTCCAAGGTCCTATTTCCACATCAGAGAGACGTACTAAATGCAGAGATATATGGGTACACAATGCCTTGAATTCAGTTGAACAAAAGATTTCAGGATTTCAAAGTTTTTCCTTAGCGGTATCACAGACCGCGATATCAATTAGGGGTTATACGGGAAAAGTGTTTATTTTCGTCTCTGGAATCTACTCTTGAATGTGATGGAATGTTTGCTGGGACGCCCAGTATATGCTCCGTATATGACTTTCATGAAACACATGTAATCCATACATATCCCATATATGTTCCATATATGTCGCATATAGAAAATTCTCTATCATAAACCCAATTCTTGAATATTTCTCCATTTTAGAAATGCCATACCAGACACTGTTCCTGATGAATCGAAGGATGATGGGCACCCGGATAACATGAAATGCTTGTTTTGTAATAAATATAGGAAACAACACCAAGGTCACATGCTCAAAATGTGTAAAATCACCACCGATAGATTTTTAGAGAATATTCAAACTCGGGCAACATTGTTGAATGATGTAGAAATGCTTTGTCGGATTCGTAGTATAAAAGATCATACTGCCAATTCATATTATCATAAACACTGTGATAAGAAATATTTACAACGATACAACAACTTCGCTAGTCAAAAAAGAAGAAGTTGGCATGCAACTAGAGATTATAACAAAGCGGCATTCCAGAATTTGTGTGCACACATTGGAGATCAAGTTCTCGAAGAAGGGAAAGTAGTGTCTTTAAAATTCTTAGAAAGCATGTATACAGAAACTCTACGATAATTATACGGAGGTAGGGATTGCGAGAATTTGTTTTGTACAAGGTGGATAAAAGAGAAAATCTTTGGAACAATGAATAAATGTCGGCCAAGAAGAATCAAAGAATTCTGTTTTCATGGCAATATATTTATAGTCCCGGAGTCAATGACAACTCTTACGGAAGAATATTTAGATGACATTATTTTCGAAGAGAATCTACAGTCGATTGCACTGAAGTACAGGAACAAAATACAGAAGATTGAAAGAGTACCCATTCCGGATTTTGTAGATGCTGATGCTTTGGAAGAAGGAGAATGCGATATTCCATATTCGCTGGAAAATTTTTGGAGAATTGTACTTTGTGGGGGAATAAGAATCGCGCCCATATCACTCGTAATAAACGTTTAATCAAATCTTTTTGTGAAGATTCAATCTATGCTGTCACGCACGGAAAAATCGCTACATCCAAGCATGTAAATTTGGGTATCGCCTTAAAAAGCCTAACCAACAGTGGAACTGTTGTGAATATTGTAAATCGATCAGGTCATTGTATTAGTTACTCTGCAATAGAAGAACTTAAAACTGCTGCTGCTATTTGCTGTACGCGGAATAAACTTATTTGCCCAAGTGGAATAATCAGAACACTAGATTTGGAAACAATCAATAAAACAAACACTCACTTGTCCATAAATAATTACAGTTTATATTGAACAACAAGCGAGTTTCAAAATCCATAGCGGTCAAAACCACTGCCCGCGAATATTCATACTTGCAGACGTTGTCTGCCGTAACCCAAACAACAGGTTTAACAAACTTCTAGCCGTCCACGAATAAGTCACTTTTTTAACGGCTGGCTCCCTAACTATTGTTCTGAATGAGGGATATTTGGGTCATTCCACTTGAATTTCCATTTGATGTGAAGAGAATTTTCACATGGTTGTATTCATAGATGAGTCAGAGGTACGCGGTACGCGTCTGGCTCTCTTGTATGAGAATTGGCTACCGGCAACTTGTGGGTATTGTTTTTAGACTAATGGGACTCGGATTTTAGCTTACAAAGAAAGGTTAATCTAGAAAATTGGAAATGTACAAGAATTCATTTGGTAGAATCTTGAGTAAATTTTCCTTTAGCTCCCTTAAAATTTATAAAAGAATACTTATATATATATATAAACGAAGAGGAAAGAAGAATCATGGGGAAAAAAAATATATATATACGGGGTATATTACAAAATCGAGAGAACAGTATTAATAACAAACGTATTTTCAATAATCCCGCATCAAAGTTGCGTACGGATGAATCATTCAGAGCAAAAGCGCAACAAGAGCATCATTCTCCAAAAGAAGACTCCCCACTGGTGGATATTATGAATTTTGATCCCGTGACATCTGTTTTGATCGATTATATGCATCATCTGTGTTTGGGAGTTTTAAAATTCTTGATAATCAATTTTGCACATGAAAGAAAACATGTGAAATTGGCAGTACGAGATTTCAAGGACTATGAATAGAATTCACCAAAGATGTTCCACAAGAATTGCAAAGAAAAATATCAGATCTGTTTGATATTGGTCAATGGAAAGCAACCCAACATAGACTCTTCCTCTTATATTTCAGTGGAATAATGCTTCATCACGTTCTCCCTGAAAACTTGTATACGCATTTTATATTGCTTTATACATCGTGTAGAATATTAGGTAGCAGGGGATTGTGCATTGCATATGCTGATTATGCGAAATCTTACGTAGAAAGTGCAACGTTTTTGTGTCTTCATGAAATTGTGAACGGTCAGGCGGTCAACGGAATAATCAGGAATAATCGTGGACATTTGTACCGGCAGCAAGAATTAGAAATATTCGAAAAATACGCAGTTTTGATTCCGCCACATATAAAGTAAGTAATTGGTTTTGTTTTTCAATCAATATTGAACAATTATACAAATAAGAAAATCAGGGAATGCGGAAGATAGTCGATAAATACGATACAAAGTAATCAGAAACGGAGGAATAATGTTAGTCATAATTATCGAGTATAGTAAATAATATTCATTCAGATATCATTCATGTTGCCAAATCGAGTGCAGAAAATGGAATTTTGAATATATTCGTACGCTTAAATATGTTGATATGTAGTCATTGAATAAAATTTTCCAAAAATCGCGTTCAACCTCAAAAGTAAACCATGCACAAAAAAGTTCTTATACATGTTAAAACTTGATTTTATATAATCACTTCATTCATTTGTGAACCGTGTTTCTGGAGAAGTATGAAAAGTATGTTGCCCATTTCATTTCCTGAAACTTATATTTTCCAGGTCAAACCCAACGTCATGGATGACCACGAGTATTCGTCAATGTACAATTCGGATGATGTTTATGAAGGAGTTTGTGGAAATCTAAGTAATGACAATTTAGATTCTTTATTGATCGATTGTGTGAAAGGCTATCTATATTTGTATGACAAAAAGTTAGCCACTTACAAAGATAAAACGATGCGGGAAAATGCTTGGATTGGAATTGCCAAAATTGTGGATATGGATGATAAGTTCCAATGATATAATTACAATTGTAAAATTCATTTCAGCTGAACGTGGACAAATATACCTATACTTATGAGTATAACTACATACATACGTAACTCACATATGTGAGACGATAGGTGGGTGTACTTCTCCCCTCAACGGCAGTGCCCATCTGGCAGCTGTCATACGTACCCTGGTAAAAAAATCTCTCTGAATCTCTCTGAAAATTTCACGTTTCAGAGAGATTCAAAGAGATTCAGAGAGATTTAGAAAGAATCAGAGGAATTCAGTGCGCTTCAGAGGATTTCAGGGACTAATGGGTTGAGAAAACTTGAGCTTTGAATTTTTCATTAGGATTCAGAGATATTCAGGGTCATTCAGAAGGATTCAGAGTAATTCAGGAAAATTCAGAGAGGAATGAATTTAGTAAAATTCTTGGTCCTGCATTTCAGGAGCATTCAGAAGGTGTCAGAGACTTTCAGAGACAGGTCAATTAGGAAAAATTGAGCGGCGGACTTTTCGGAAAGATTCGGGGAGGTTCAGGGTAGTTCAGAGAAATTCAGAGGAATTCAGAGAAATTCAGGGAGGGATTGATTCAATAAAATTTTTGGTTCAGGATTTCAGAGGTATTCAGGGAATGTCAGAGACCCAAAGAGACAGGTAAATTGGGAAAAATTTTGCGGCGGACTTTACAGAAACATTCGGGGAGATTCAGCGTGATTCAGAGAGATTCAGAGTAGTTCAGAGGAATTCAGAGAGGAATGGATTCAGTAAAATTCTTGGTCCTGCGTATCAGAGGCATTCAGGAGGTGTCAGAGACTTTCAGGGACGCATGAATTGAGGAAATGTTCATGAAACTTTCTAGAAATATCCAGAAGAATTTAGAGAGATTCAGAGTAATTCAGAGAGATTCAGAGAAATTTTTGCTTAAGGATTTCAGAGGTATTCAGGGAAAGTCAAAGACCCACAGAGACAGGTAAATTAGGAAAAATTCTGCGGTGGACTTTTCAGGAACATTTGGGGAGATTCATGGTAGTTCAGGGAGATTCAGAGTAATTCAGGGAAATTCAGAGAAGAATGAATTCAGTAAAATTCTTGGGCCTGCATTTCAGAGGTATTCAGGAGGTGTCAGAGACTTTCAGAGACGCATGAATTGAGAAAATTTTCATGAAACTTTTTAGAAATATTCAGAAGAATTCAGAGAGATTCAGAGAAATTCAGGAAGGGATTAAGTCAGTAAAATTTGTGCTTCAGCATTTCAGAGGTATTCAGGGAATCTCAGAGACCCACAGAGACAGGTAAATTAGGAAGAATTTTGCGGCCGACTTTTCAGAAACATTTGGGGAGATCCAGGGTAATTCAGAGAGATTCAGAGTAGTCCGGAGGAATTCAGAGAAGAATGAATTCAGTAAAAGCCTTGGTCCTGCGTTTCAGAGGCATTCAGGAGGTGTCAGAGACTTTCAGAGTCGCATGAATTGAGGAAATTTTCATGAAACTTTTTAGAAATATCCAGAAGAATTTAGAGAGATTCAGAGTAATTCAGAGAGATTCAGAGAAATTTTTGCTTAAGGATTTCAGAGGTATTCAGGGAGAGTCAAAGCCCCACAGAGACAGGTAAATTAGGAAAAATTCTGCGGCGGACTTTTCAGGAACATTTGGGGAGATTCATGGTAGTTCAGGGAGATTCAGAGTAATTCAGGGAAATTCAGAGAAGAATGAATTCAGTAAAATTCTTGGTCCTGCATTTCAGAGGTATTCAGGAGGTGTCAGAGACTTTCAGAGACGCATGAATTGAGGAAATTTTCATGAAACTTTTTAGAAATATTCAGAAGAATTTAGAGAGATTCAGAGTAATTCGGAGAGATTCAGAGTGATTCAGAGAAATTCAGAGGGGGATTAAGTCAGTAAAATTTTTGCTTCAGCATTTCAGAGGTATTCAGGGAATGTCAGAGACCCACAGAGACAGGTAAATTAGGAAAAATTTTGCGGCCGACTTTTCAGAAACATTTGGGGAGATTCATGGTACTTCAGAGAGATTCAGAGTGATTCAGGGAAATTCAGAGAAGAATGAGTCAAGTAAAATTCTTGGTTCTGCATTTCAGGGGCATTCAGGAGGTGTCAGAGATTTTCAGAGACGCATGAATTGAGAAAAACTTTCATGAAACTTTTTAGAAATATTCAGAGGAATTTAGAGAGATTCAGAGTAATTCAGAGAGATTCAGAGAAATTTCTGCTTAAGGATTCCAGAGGTATTCAGGGAAAGTCAAAGACCCACAGAGACAGGTAAATTAGGAAAAATTCTGCGGCGGACTTTTCAGAAACATTTGGGGAGATTCATGGTAGTTCAGAGAGATTCAGAGTAATTCAGGGAAATTCAGAGAAGAATGAATTCAGTAAAATTCTTGGTCCTGCATTTCAGAGGTATTCAGGAGGTGTCAGAGACTTTCAGAGACACATGAATTAGGAGAAATTTTGTATGGAACTTTTCAGAAATATTCAGAGGAATTTAGAGAGATTCAGAGTAATTTAGAGAGATGCAGAATAATTCAGGGGAATTCAGTGAGGAATGAATTCAGTAAAATACTTGGTCCTGCATTTCAGAGGTATTCAGGAGGTGTCAGAGACTTTCAGAGACACATGAATTAGGAAAAATTTTGTATGGAACTTTTCAGAAATATTCAGAGGAATTTAGAGAGATTCAGAGTAATTTAGAGAGATGCAGAATAATTCAGGGGAATTCAGTGAGGAATGAATTCAGTAAAATTCTTGGTCCTGCATTTCAGAGGTATTCAGGAGTCGTCAGAGACCTTCAGAGACACATGAATTAGGAAAAATTTCGTATGGAACTTTTTAGAAATATTCAGAGGAATTTAGAGAGATTTAGAGTAATTCAGAGAGATTCAGAGGAACTCAGAGAGATTCAGAGGATTTCAGACAAATTCAGAGAGGGATTGATAAACATTCTGACCAATTTCGAAATATCTTCGTCAACAAATTCGCAATATTATTTATTAGAAGAATTTTTATCCAAAGAATGTTACATGCTGTATGTAATGCTCGAGTGCCCTCAATCACCCAAGCATCCATAAGGAATAGTGCTAACAAAAACATCATCGCCGATTTTCATTGGAATACATGGTCTTTTTAGATCCTGAGGGATTTGTATAATTGATAATCCTTCTTCAGTTCCGATACTTTTTTTGATATGACTTATCTTCGCATTGTTTGTACGGATGCAATCAACACCGGCGAATCTCAATTCGCGTATAAATAATATATCTTTGAAATTGTCACCATCATATATTCTACAAATTTTTGTTATGATACCTATTCGTCCGGTTCTGGTTTCAATAACAGAATTATTTTTCTTCTTTGAATGTCCATATAATTCTACTGAGTATTTCATGCCTCTACAGATCATTTTCTTCAAAGTCAGACATTGTACCACTGTCACACCTTCTAAATGTTCTCGCTCTCCAGGAAGGAATTCATATTCTTTCCCTTGACCTATCATAATGGTATCTTCATTCTGAGAATAATTCTTAAATCTCTGTCTACTTGTGCAAGCTTCATCACAAAATTGACGAACTGCATGATCGATAGCAAATTTACTCTCAAACTGTGGAAGACTTTGATATACTAATAATCTATGTGCTACTTGTACAGCTATACGAGCAGGACTAGTTTTGAGATTCAATAACAGTCTATTTTGATTTTCAAAATGAAATGTGTTATGCGCCCACAAAGGACCCCAGTTCTGTACACTTTTACACAGATGCAGAAGGAGGTGTACATTGTATGACATATGTTGCTTCCCATATAATGATTGAAAGTCAACTACAAATCGAATTAACGCAATTTTTGCACTTTTCAACATACTAGGTGTGATAGATTTTTCTAAAAGGATGTTCATTGCGTATACAAACAAAGCCAGATGACTTAGATATTTTTTTGGTAAAACTGAACGCAAGCAAACTAAGGAATAAAAGATTGTCCATGACCTCCACTCTGACGCTTTCCACAATCGTCGTTCTTTCAAAGATCTCGGCGTCCTGGTAATACATTTCGGTGTTTGTATTGACATCAACCGAGATTCTATGACATCCATTTGTTGTGGTGATCCTATATAATATTCCTTTCCAGGTGAAGTTAATAAGATATCTGTGTATTGTCGTTCAACGCCTAAAAGACAGGAATGCATATAATCTGGATCGAAGCCGTCAACGAGATCAAAATAATTCAGATTCATTAGGGACGAAGGCCCCCAAACACCTTCAACGTCACTCCCATCCATTGAGTTATGGGCTAATATCATGTTTTCTTTGATTGATTTATCCGTTCGATCAGTTGGAACGGTGTCGCAAACAGTGTACTTCCTATAAATCTTTGATATGCCTCGATGTTTGAAAATTTCAACGCCTTCCGTTGGGTTTTCACAAAATGTGCATCCAAATTGACCATTACATTGTTTCATATTCAATAATTTTGATCGTGCCATGGAATCAACAGAGCAAAGAATTGGGAGCACTAAACTAGTTACAGTTTTAGTACCGTTCAACGTCCAAGTAATTTCTTTTGATGATAATTCATTCACTTGCTTAACAAAAGGCTCCAAAAATATGTTCATATCAGGTTCGCATTTATCAACCCATAAACCTACAAGTAACATATGTTTTCTTCTCATTGCAATGGGCAGTTCATTTATCATTACGTAAATAGGCCAAATTGATGAGGTACTGGAATCTGCGGTTGTACAACCATCCGTATTAAATGTATAAGATGAATTATATTTACTGTTCAATAAACCATCAGGTGAATCCCATTTACGATACATTTTTCCATCAAATAAATCTTCTAACGTTGGATTATTAGATTTCCTTTTTCTGTTGATTATTGTTTCAAGACCTCTTTGTACTTCACGTTTCTGTAACAGGTCACGTAATTGACTGTTGAAATCTAATTCCAAAAAGAAAGTTGTCAATTCAGAAATCTTAAACCTTGATCCACAGGTACAAGTGAAATATCTTTCAACATCTGATCGTTTCCCTATGTACTTCTTGCAGTTGGTACAGTACATATGATAATTGAAAGTGTTTGTGTTTACAGGGAAGTGTTTCAGCAATTGGTATTTAGTATTAGGCAGAATGTTCTTTTTGAAAATTGTATTGATTAATTGCAATGTGCAAACAATTGCATTCCAAGGCAAACAAAATCGCATTGCCATTGTCATGCACATTAATATAACTTCTCCTCTAGTAGTCGTAGTACATGAACATATAGGGTGATTCAAGGTTGGATCGTGTCCTCTCTGTGAATTATCAGGTATCTGTGGAATCAAAATTGAAATTTCCAATATATTCGAAAGTTTTATACCATTTCCTATAAATCATAGACGATAAAATCAATAAAAAAACAAATTATCATAAAAGTGACAAGCTTATGTGGCAAAATACTTGTATATTTTATGTAATAGTGAATGATATATACTCACAATATCTTCCACACTGACATTTTCACTTATTTGATCATCTAGTCCTTCAGCATCTACCAAATCTTCACTACTATTCGATTGTTCATCATAATCTAATTCACCCTGGTATGGTTCATCACTCGTGAAAGTATTTGTTGAGGATGATAGATTATCAAAATCATTACTCATGTTCTGTAGAATATGATGAAAATACATCAAAACTATCATCAATAATTGATCACTGAGTACACTATAATTACAATGGATGTTCGATTCTCTTCCACCTGATCTCTTTTTCCAGCCAATGAAAGAGAACTAAGAGGAGAGATCAGACGGAAGAAAATCAAATGTGTACTGTATTTGAAAGATATTACTTCTGATTCTTCATCGTGCACTGAACCATCTGTATTGAATCCTTCAGCATTCTCCAGTTCAACTTGATGTGACCTATCATTCACAGAACTGTTCGCAAGGGACGATGCATTATCAGAATCATCATTCATGTTCTGTAAAAGACGGTGAAGCACATGGATACCAATAATTTGTCATTGTCTTCAATAATTCGTCACTAAATATATTACAATTATTTGAAGGATTTTACTCTTGATTCTTCGTAATGCATCGGATTATCCCTGTTGAATCGGTCATCATCGTTTAATTCACTTTGGTGTGGTGCATAGTGTGTAGAAACGTTTGTCGGGGACAATGTATTATTTGAATTATCACTTATGCCCTGCAAAAGAACATGATAAAGATAAATGTATATGAAGACCTTACCTTGAATAACTTGTTACTAAGTAGGCGATAACTAACTGTATCAAGTTACCATTAAGGTACATGTTGACAATTGATATATTTTCTAACCTGTTCTTCGTGATTCAATTCCTGTAACTTCTTTTTTCTACGATTGTGCAAGGTTTGACGTGGTACTTCTCCGTTACCTGTAGGCCCGTAATACAACTTGTATTTTGTTCTGGGCATTTTTCTAAGAGATTTTTAACACTCAATTTTGCAAAACTGCTCACAACAACAAAGAGAATTAGATATAAGTAGAAACGGCCATATAGGAGAATAACACACGGGGTGGAAACCAATATAGGAAAAGTGGAAACAAACGGCAGACCAAACTGGGGGTAATTCCAACCGAGGTCGAATTGAGGAAGTGTGGGTTCCAAAAGAAATGTCAACGGTATCCAATCAGATCATTCATAACTTGATTCTGGAGGCGGTAACGAGATGTCGTGGTATGTCAAATCCATGAATTTTGTTGTAACCTTTTATACATTTGGTTTCCACTCCCTGCTCCCTTGTCGAGTTTCAGCGCCGTCTCTCATCTCAGTGGCCAACTAATTTGATAAAGAAGCGAGTGATAGACACCAATATTTCGCCACTGAGACTACAGATGGCCTTGTTGGCCAAATACGCGGCGCTTCCACTCCAGAGCTGCCAGAGAATGCTTCCGATTATCGAGATCCATGGCCCCCGGGGCTAGAAAACTGAATTCTCATTGGCTGAAACATGGCCCTTGGGGCCAAGGGGCTCCGTAATCGGAAAGATCTAGATTCACTCCGACGTCCAGGGGGCATAATCTCGAATAGAAAATTTTCAAACGGATTTCAGCGCTGCCATACGGTAGTACAGTGAACTATTTTACATTTATACACTAACACTAATTCGAAAATCGGTGTGATTTGTTCATTGTTTGTGTTAGTTGTATCTATGGGGAATAATTCACTGTACTACCGTACGGCAGCGCTGAAATCCGTTTGAGAATGTTGCATTTGAGATTATGCCCCCTGCCGACGTCGAGGGAAACAGAACCCCCACCATCGTATCACGTATACCACCTATACTTATGAATTAACCCAATACACGTACGTAACTTATGTATGCGAGAAGATAGTGAGAGTACTATTCTCCTCAACGTCGGAGTCAATCTGGCAGCTCTGTTCCACTCATTGAGCTCCAGTGATGCCAGGAAAAACGGTGTGGACCGAAGAATCAGCCCCTCCACTGTTCACACAATGAAACTTTTGTCTACGTGTGACTCACATGTATACGGAAGTTTCATCGGGTGAACAATCTTTCACACCAGACCTCTCCGATTTGAGCTTCCGCGTGTTCACATGATGATCAAAAAGTTGTAGAGGGCTCTACGTGCAAGTGGTCCGGTGTCATGGCGGTAAAGTTGAATCTTTAAATGGTCAGTGCCAGGTTATGTATGCCAGAATAAGAGGAATCAAGTGATTACATTGTGAATTCCAATAAAGGTCAACTCCAAAATGCGCGTTTAAAGAAATGCTGAAAAATCACTGAAAAGAGCACATTTAACCCTCTCCATCGAATGCGGCGTCGGCACTTTGATTTCGTCAAACAAATGGTGACGCATTCGAGGGAGAGGGTTAAATGTGATAGAAAACAATCTGGTTTTCGAGGAAATATACTTTATTAAATATAATTTATAAAATTTTTGTTCATGTAACACAATATTTTGCAACCTTTTTCTTGTATTGGTTTTCTTGTTTAACATTATTCAAATAATGGCATCGATCCGACATTCTAACGTGTAAATAATAATACACAATATATGATAGTATTTCTTCTTTACGTGCATTACGTGCTATTTGCCATTCTTCAGCTAGTGCGAAATCTTTTGGTACTCGAAAAAAATGTACCTTCTCTGGGTTTCTGGCATACCCAGAAGTACAGCCAAGTGCAAGACATTTCATTTCTCAAATTATATGATAATCATTAAATTTGAATTATTAAAATTGTCAAATACCGTGGAAAAAATTTTTATGAAACGCGATGTTGAATATAATATCGCACTCAAATAACAAATCATTCATTCAGTGGGAATAAGGGATTACAATCGAACCCGAATAAATCTAACAACCTTCATTCAATGGTTGAAGGTTTGTTGCCAAATTAAATCGGACTACTCGATCATATTGCCATCTACATTTTTTCTGTCATTATCTGAACCGAATTTCTAGGGGAAAATACATGAGTCGGAGGCAGGGGGTGGGAGCCAAATGTATAAAAGGTTACAACAAAATTCATGGATTTGACATACCACGACATCTCGTTACCGCCTGCAGAATCAAGTTATGAATTATCTGATTGGATACTGTTGACATTTCTTTTGGAACCCACACTTCCTCAATTCGATATTGGTTGGAATTACCCCCAGTTTGGTCTGCCGTTTGTTTCCACTTTTCCTATAAGCTGTAATTTCATGGGGCGTCGAGCATCGAGCGTCAACATTAGAAAGAAAGAGAGGTCACACAGTTCTTCTCTTTCCTTCTAATGTTGACGCTTGATGCTCGACGCCCCATGAAATTACATCTATATTGGTTTCCACCCCGTGGTCGGAGGGGTCTGGTGTGAACGCACTGTTGCCAATACATTTTATCAGATGATGTTGATTGGCTGATTCATATGGCGCAAGCAATGGTATCTGCGTTTCTTTTAGAATAGACTCATTGGTGAAATCTGACGGAATTCAATTGGTAACACTAGATTGCACCCCCTGCTTAGACCTTAACAAGTTTCAGCCAGCCATAACCCTCAATAACCGTTAGAATACAGACACGTTTAATCACGCGAGATTTTGTGCTCCATGATATTTTGATCAGTTCCAAAAATTCTGTTTGTCTTAAGAATAGTTTTATTACCGAACTTTGAGAAGACAATTTCTTATATGGTTCATACATTTCCAATGGAATAAAGTAAAATAGACCAGTAAGATCTGAAATATAATATATTTTTATAGCGTCAAAATGTCCGTTGCCAAAATAAAAACTGTTCGTGGAAAATTGTTGAATGTGTATACGAAAGATATTAAAAAATTCGATATTGATGAATATCAACAACAAAACAAGGTTGACCGTATGAAAAAGGCGTATTCGTTGAATACCCCACAAGGAGTGGTGGAATGTCAAATATTAGCGGTTGCAGGTAAGAATTAAATATGTTGCATCAATCTTTCTTGTTTTTCAAATAATCATTCGACATCTCTCATTGGTCAATATTTTCTGAATAATCATAATGAATTTTGAAGAATCTTATTATATTTTATTTTTTAGATTCTTTTGAAGAATTAGATAATATCAAGAAAAGATTTCGCGTTCCAAGACTGAATCACTCAGCGTTGGAAAGCAGCGTGGAAGAAAATACCTTGCATCGGGAAAAAGCAGTTTGCAAGAATACGAAAAAGGTTTAGTAATATGAAATACATGTGACATAATACTGGTTATATTGGGTCATTTCTATATTTTATATAGAGAGAAAATTCATGTGTTCTGTACATGGAATATACCATGTTAAGCTAACTATCGAGCATTAGGTGTATGGATTCATATTTTCTGAGTATATTGATCATATACACTATATGCTACCCGAGTATACATGAATTCGAACTCTAAATGTAAACATTTTTATACAAAGAACTTATGGATTTGTTTCCCATGTAGTGATGAAATTTTATATCGCTGAGATGAAATCTCATTATGCATGGTGTACCGTTTATAAATTTCTTTCCTGACATTCCGTATGTTATAAATTCTTTTCAGGCAGCCTAAGATTCGTCGAAACAGAATAATAAACAGAAAAACTCTGATATTATAAATAATTATTTGAAAAATATAAACGAAGATGATAAAAAAAAATCGAACGTGAGTATTATGCAAGGCTATATTATACATCCATCTTCCTTCAAACAAACAATGATATAAATAATCGTTCAGTGAACAACAATAGTTATAGAATATTGAAATGTGAATATTGAAATGAACTTGTTCTTCAATACAGATAACTCCAATTGACGAAGGTGTAAGTCATGATTTTGGTTTTCATGAACATGCTGAAGAATATGTGGACAGTGATCAATTGACTTCTGATCAAGAAATCACAGAAGAAAAGCAAGAATATCCTAAAAGAGAAGATGAGGAAAACCCATCATCATCCGAAAATACAGTTGAAGATTTCGAAACTTTATACAATGAATTGAGAACCTCGAAAGCATTCCCATTAACTGAAAAAACAGGTCAACAAATATTGAGCCTGCTTGAAAAATTCCAAGGTAATACTCGTTTTATTATGATTATAGTAAACTCATAAAGACGTACATTATGCATTTAAAAATTCATCAAAATTCAGTGAGCGAAATTCAAAACCAATCACATTGCATAGATATACATACCTGTACAACTATAGTTTGGACATTTTACCGTGCTCTGTTTTTATTATAAAACCTTCATCATTTTCCTCAATGTATTGTGTTTTGAGTATAATAGAAATTTGTCTTTCTAGCCTTATCTTTTCCTTCTTCACTTATTAGATTTTCGAGGAGTGAGATTATCTTTGCATTTCACTGAAATATCAATAATTTGTCCAGTTTCCCGCGACAAAATGTTACGACCGTCACTGTTTCATGTATTAATTTTTATCAGATTACAAAATTATAATTACACTGCAATCTCGCAATAACACAGCTTTCCTTCTTTCTCACTCGAACGGGTTACTGGCGTGCGTTGAAGAGAGAGGGGGAGCACCGTTATTGCGAGGTTCTAGTGTTTATCTAAATTGAGAGAACTGATTGGGATTCATATTGGTAGACTCCCGGCCAAAAGTTTGGAATCACCTGTCGAAAAAAAACCAAATCTTCGAAATCTGATATCTCAGCCGAAAGATGTCGTAGAACAAAAATCGAAAGACCAATTCAAAAGTGAAACTTTACTCTTCAAGAAGAGTGATGACATTTGTTCCTATCTTAATTTTTCAATGAGTTACATCTCATTACATTGGACCGTTTTTTTTTCATTCTTCGTGTGCTGATTCAAACCGCTGCAGAGCACTGCTTCTTCACAAGCAATCACTGCCTTGAGTAGCGATGAACAATTTTGAATAGATCATTTTTTTAGCTTCAAAATCGTTGTTTACTTGTGAATGTACGATTGTTTCTCACTGAGTTATGGTATGTTCTGTGAACGAAAACAGTTCTTTGGAAAACACATAACGTCTTGATAATATCAATTGGATCGAAAAATTGTACAAGGGGTACTCCCAAGGTTTTAAAATTACTGACAGAACATCTTGGTAGGGAATTTTTTACCCCTTTGACCATTTTTCGATACAATTGATATTCTCAAGATCGCGTTGTGTGTTTTCCAAAGAACTGTCTTCGTTGAAAGAACATAGGGGAGAGTGGGGACACTTGCACCATGGGGTGATATGCACCACAGGAGATATCTCTTAATTTTCCAAAATTTCTTAACTGTTCTTGCACGTGGCGTTTGCTGAATGGATGACCTAACTCCACACGAGTTCACAGGAATGTGGAATGAATCTCTGTTTTTTTATTGATATCAAAAGGTTTGGCACTCTCAAAATCGTTTGATTTGTGTCTCCTTAGTTTTTCAGAAAAAGTTTCCCATGATCTGTAAGTGATCCCAAACACCACGAAACCAATCTCAATCGAAAGTACAATCGTCGCACAATATTTTCATGATCCACTTTTTGACTGAAAATATCTGGAATTTTTTTGCGAGCATCAGTAGTCTGTTGATGCCGTGAGGGGTGCAATGCACCACAAATTGCGGGGATACTTGCACCACTTCCGATGTTTCATTTTTTTTATAGAGACAGGTATTCAGAATGATCCGTACACTCGGATGTTCGAATCTGAATGTTCTTCCGAAGAACAGAAGAGAGAAGGAGAGAGAGAGAGAGAAAGATTCTTTTGTTTGATAAAATACTCTGTGAAACTCTTTGCTATTTCCATGAATGATCTCACTTCATATAAGTCAGGGGGGATAAACTCAATGAGAGAATTTTCATAATGAACTTCAGCGCCGCCAAGGGGAAGGCTACTAGAACTAACCTCACATGGATACATTTACACAAATGCTCAACAAATCATAAAAGTTTGTGACACAGTATCAGTGCCTTCATGTGAGATTAGTTCAAGTACCCTTCCTCTTGGCGGCGCTGAAATCAGTCTCAAGAACGTTCAATTGCGTTTATGCCTCCTGATATGAGTTGGTAGGAGTGACAAATTTCACTTGTTTCCTCCGTTCATAGCAAACACTCTTGTGCAATCAGTTTTCAATAAAAGGTTGTTGCTAGTATCAAACTCTAAACTGCATAAAGTCCATCTTGATCGTAAGTTCAGCTATTCACTTGTATATCTGATTATTCATTTCAAATAAATACTGATGAATAGATTTGAAAATAGTGGTTATTATTCCAATTAGCCCTGCTAAATTATCCCCATAAAGAACGATACAAAACGATAAATTTCTTCTATAGTTTTCAATGAGGTTTCTGAATACGGAATTTACGAAGTTATATCGTTATCAAACGATAGAACTCTATCGTTCCTTACCATTTTCTATAAAAATTCAACAGATTGTATAGGGTGTTATCGTGAAATTCGTATTGGAAAAGTACTACTTATTCTAGAACACATAACTATTTTTTTCCAAATAACTGATACTTCTCCTATACGAATTCCACGATAAAACCCTATACAATCCGTTAAATTTTTATAGAAAACGATAAAGAACGATAGAGTCCTATCGTTTGATAACGATATAACTTCGTAAATTCCGTATTCAGAAACCTCATTGAAAACTATAGAGAACATTTATCGTTTTGTATCGGTCCTGATTGGGAAAATTTAGCAGGGAGAGGATCAATTACTCAGGGAGAGAGAAAGAGAGAGAGAGAGAGAGAGAGAGAGAGAGAGAGAGGGAGAAAGAGCTAATTCGCAGGGTGGTGCAAATATCCCCACAGGGTGGTGCAAGTCTCCCGCCATGTGGGGAGAGTTGCACCGAACGCAATGTTTTTGAAGAACACTTATATCATTGATAGGATGTTAGATTCGACCTTGCTATCATTTGCAACTTAAAAAGGAATTTTTGCTCTGTCAAAATCCCATAAATAATATATCGAATGAAGTTAACCACGAAAGTTATAAGAATGTAAAAAAAAAGTGGTGCAAGTGTCCCCACTCTCCCCTACCATGACTCAGTGAGAAAAAAACCGTACATTCAAGAGTGAAAAACGATTTTGAAGCTAGAAGAATGATCTATTCAAAATTGTTCTTCGTTACTCAAGGCAGTGATTGCTTGTGAAGAAGCAGCAGTTTGAATCAGCACACGAAAAAAGAAAAGAACGGTCCAATGTAATTACGTGTAACTCATTGAAAAATTGAGATAGGAAGAAATCTCGAGACATTTTTTGAAAAGTAAAGTTACACTTTTAAAATGGTTTTTTGACTTTTGTTCTGCGAGATTTTTTGGCTGAGATATGAGATTTCAAAGATTCGGTTTTTTTGCGACAGGTGATTCCAAACTTTTGGCTGGGACTGTATGTTGAACTCCAATATTAATGAAATTGTGGGAATGTCAAATTATTCTGAAACCTTATCCTCAATTAGTCCGGTTACAAGGGATGGTCGTGAGTTTAGAACCTACTTGTGGTTCTGAAAAAAGAATATTGTGAATATTCACAAAGTTATACTGCCGTACTAAGCGCAGAGGTCGTAACGGTTTTTTGTTTTGGCGAAAATGAGTTATGAATAGCAGGTGATATAGTAGCAATCGGTGAAAATTTTCATAGTATATTTCTATTATTCAATTCTGGATTCAATAATAAAATTACTCTCTAAAAGTAGATACATAATTTTCAGAGATTAGAATCAGCGAAGCTTGCAAAGTAAAAAGTGTGGATATCTCAAAATGGTTAGGAATCAAGTTACGACCTCTGCGCTTAGCACGGCAGCATACTTCATGGATTGTGATGTTCACGTTTGATTGAGTTCAAATTGTCTGAATGGGATAAGTTCGACTTTTGATTAGATATTTTCATAGTAAATCAACTGTCGATAGAATGGCCTATAATTATTGAATTGACAATACATTGTTTGGAGTTTTGAATACAACTTTGTACTGAAATGTTTTGAAAATAAAATTATATTTCAATTGTACTTCAAAAATGGTGAATTAAATGAACGAATTCATGTGTACATTTTTATTGAATTTATAGATGTTCATACAAAACCTCATGATGCTCCATCCGTCCAAGAAACAAACTATGGTGCTGTAAAAGAAGATAACATTCATATTGGACACAATGTTTGGATCATGAAATCACAATTCGATGACGTATGGCGAAGAACAACCCCCAGTCTTTTTGTCATTGGAATTGTGTACATAGTATGGGGTTATGAAGAATTAGCACGTCACGTAATCAAAAAGATCGGTACAGATGACCGAAAGGTTGTGACCCCCAGAAAGGTGAGTGCAGTCAGGAATACCTTCGACAAATGGCTCCAAAATGCAGGTTACACTGGAGTAGCGTACAATGAGGAAAGTAAAAAACTTAACGAGTATCTCGGTAGAGCGATAACAGGCGCTCAAAAGCACTGTGGCT
The DNA here is from genome assembly GCA_018340375.1 of Gonatopus flavifemur. Classification (NCBI taxonomy): domain Eukaryota; kingdom Metazoa; phylum Arthropoda; class Insecta; order Hymenoptera; family Dryinidae; genus Gonatopus; species Gonatopus flavifemur. Next base: position 34,973 of record JAFFJZ010000074.1, on the reverse strand, counting down.
TGATTAAAAACAATAATAATCAGAACCCCTCTGAATCAAAAAGGACCTTCCCAAAACGCGCTTTATTTGATGAACAACCTTCTATTAAAACGTCTAAGAATAACATAAAAGACAAAAAAATTTCTCATAAAAAAAAAGATAAGATTCTAAACTTTTCAAAAAAGACTGATACTGAAGACGATTCGGGATTTTGAATCATTTTTATTACGAAAACTTATGATTATGGTAGAATCATATGGAGTAAAATTGACGAAAAGCGAAATCGTTGAAATGATTACCATCGTTAGATTTGTCGGTCTGCAGAAACTATAGTTTTATTTGGAAACAATGAACAATTAACCAATTATTCGTTCCACCAACTTCATTTAAAACTAATTCAGTTTCATGTAACTCCAGCATAAAATACTAACAACCAAACATGTCTTAATTTTTCAATCAAATGCAAAACTTATACTTTTAATTGGATTCTACCACTTTATGTCACAAAATTTTTTTTGAAAACTTCTTTGGTAAAAATCGTTCATATATGGCTCATATATGAGCCATATGTGATGAGATAAGATTCATATAACACTACTCGATTCATATAATGACCAAACATAACCGATATTCAGAATGTATAACGCCATGCATGGAACAGATATGGTCACATATCGTCAGTACTATGCCAGAACCTCGTATCTCGATTTTTGACGGTATGGGGGTTCAATTGGAAAAATTATCAGTACATTCTGATACACATCCCCAAGAGAACACAAACCTCCAAAAACGTTCAATAGACGTTAGGGTGGTCCTTATTTTATGTATAAAAAGTGTGTTTTCATTTTTTGTTGTCGATAAAAAAAGTTTTCTGTATCTCTGACCCTTTCATTTTGTTGTACATCATGAATGAGTGCTACAGTAATCTTTACATAATTTTCAAACGAGATTTGGGGATGCCTCACGGCGTTTTGGGACGCCTGTTTAAAACGCCGTGAGGCACCCCCAAATCTCGTTTGAAAATTATGTAAAGATTACTGTAGCACTCATTCATGATGTACAACAAAATGAAAGGGTCAGAGATACAGAAAACTTTTTTTATCGACAAAAAAAAATGAAAAGACACTTTTTATACATAAAATAAGGACCACCCTAATAGACGTACTGGATATCCAATGGACCTTCAAGTACGTCCGTTAGACGTATTTGGAGGTTTGTGTTCTCTTGGGGATATGAACAAGACTTTTATAAACATATAGCCCTTCGTTTCTTGTTAATTGGATATAATTGATCACATGTAAGTTGATTATATATGTATTTAGTGTGTACTAATGATATTTTTGATGGAACCTCAATACCGTCAAAAATCGAGACACGAGGTGTGGTCATAGTGCAGACGATATGATCTACACGTGAGTTATATGAGGAGTCACATGCATCTGCGTAATCCATGTACGTTAGGGTGGTCCTTATTTTATATATAAAAAGTGTTTTTTCATTTTTTTCTCAACAAAAAAGTTTTCTGTATGGGGCACCCTCTAATTTTGATCTACATCATGAAGGAGTGCTATAATATTTTCCACATAATTTTCAAAAGAGATTTAGGGGTCGCTACCGACGTTTTAAACAAGGGTTTCAAAAGGTGTTCAAAGTGTGCAATTTTATTTTAATGTTTTTATAGCAATAGCAACGATGTAATATTCTATATACATAATATAAATTGCGAATATTTTTCCATCATAATATGTTTATCTGATTTTCAAACCGACTTCATATACCTGTATTCTCAAAAGTATATTGAAGAATACAATAGGTAATTGCTATGAGAATATCGCAACTGCATGAATTTGATTTTCACCTCACAATCTCTGTGGTTCTATACCGCGCCACGTCTCTGGATTTGTTTCTAACTTCACCTCATCAGCAGTGGCGGATTTAGGAATGCTCTGTCTCCCTCCATTCGACCTGTAACAAAGGATAACACTACAAGCACTGCCTGTAGCGTTGTCCTTTCTTGCACGTCGGTTTAAAAGAGGAAAAGGATTCCTGGATCCGTCGCTGCTTATAAGACGTCATTGAAACAAATTTCGCAATCTAAACTGAATAAAAATTCGGAAAAAAATTCAGAGAAAGTTTTCAAATCTTCAAATTGGGAACCTGTTTTCAATTACGTCTGGATTTCTTTGAATTTTCCTACATCTTGCTTATTCCGAAGCTCTCTTTGAATTTTCTTGCATTTCCCCGAATTACCTAGAATATCTTGAAACTCTTTGAATTTGTATGAGTCTCTTGAAATTTTATTCATTTAGATTTCAAAGCTGTCTGTGAGTTCCTATGAATTCCTTTGAATCTCTGAAATTCTCTGAATCCTTGAAGATATTACTGATTTTTATTATAAAAGTTCACTCTGAATTTCTCCGAATTCGTCCGGATCCCTGAGGAGTTCTCTAAATTTGTCTGAACCTCTCTGACTTTTCCTGAATCTTCCAGGATCTCTTCAACTGCGACCGAACCCCCCAGAATTTCATTCACGTACATTTTCAAGCTATCATTCAACTCGTCTGGCAGCTTCTTGTATTCATGTACGTTTGTCTTTGAAGAATTTTACTTTCATAGCTCAAATTTGAAGTAACATTGTAAAAATATTTCATCAAATAATATTATTTGAATCTGAATCCTGAATGAATATAATTCAATAAGGTGACCTATTTGAAATTTCAATAATTCATTATTCAAAATCCGTAGGGGTTCGAAATAATGCAAAAAGTACTCCAAAAAAAACCCGAAGGCATCGGCGGAAAATGTTGGGGATTCAATTTGGAGGATCGAGAAGAATTCAGAGAGATCCAGAGGAATTCAGAGGAAGCTCTGAAATTCAAATGAATAAAATTCTTAAATTTAGTGAAATACAGAGAGATTCAGAGGAATTCAAAGAAATTCAGAAGAAGGTTTGAAATCTGAATACATTAAATTTCGAGAGATTTAGAGAAATTCAGAGGAATTCATAGAAATTCAGAGCAATTCAGAGGAAGCTTTGAAATCTGAATACACTAAATTCCGGGAGATTTAGAGGAATTCAGAGAAATTCAGAGAAATCTAGGGAAAGTTTTGAAATCTGAATACATTAAATTGCGGGAGATTTAGAGGAATTCAGAGAGATTCAGAGAAATTCAGGACAATTCAGAGGAAGCTTTGAAATCTGAATACATCAAATTCTGGGAGATTTAGAGAAATTCAGAGAGATTCACCTCCCCGTGGATGAGATTCAGAGAAATTCAGAGGAATTCAGTGGAAGCTTTAAAATTTGGATATATTAAATTCTGGGAGATTTAGAGGAATTCAGGAAGATTCAGAAAAATTCAGGAAAATTCAGAGGAAGCTTTGAGATTTGAATACATTAACTTCCGGGAGATTTAGAGAAATTCAGAGAGATTCAGAGAAACTCAGAGAAATTCAGAGAGATTCAGAGAAATTCAGGAAAATTCAGAGGAAGCTTTGAAATCTGAATGCATTGAATTCCGGGAGATTTAGAGGAATTCAGAAAGATTCAGAGAAATTCAGAGAAAGTTTTTAAATCTGAATACATTATTCCGGGAGATTCAGAGGAATTCAGAGAGATTCAGAGACATTCAGAACAATTCAGAGGAAGCTTTGAAATCTGAATACATCAAATTCTGGGAGATTTAGAGAATTTCAGAGAGATTCAGAGAAATTCAGAGAGATTCAGAGAAATTCAGAGAGATTCAGAGAAATTCAGAGGAATTCAGTGCAAGCTTCAAAATCTGAATATATTAAATTCTGGGAGATTGAGAGGAATTCAGAGAGATTCAGGGGAATTCAGAGGGAGCTTTGAAATCGAAATACATCAAATTCCGGGAGATTCAGAGGAATTCAGAGAGATGCGGAGAGATCCAGAAAAATTCAGGGAGATCCACTCAAATTCAGAGAAAGCTTTGACTCCTTGATGAATGAAATCCTAAGAACAATCGAATACATTCAGAAAGATTCCGGAAAATTTGCAAATTCCATCAGAAAATTTCAGAGAGATTCAGGCAAAGTTGAAGAGTTTCAGGACGTATCACTATCGGAAAAGTCTCTAATTTCCTCTGAATTACTCTGAATTACTCTGAAGTTACTCTGAATCTCTCTGAGATATGTCCCAAAATATAGAGAGATTCAGAGAGATTTCAGAGAGATTCAGAGAGATCTTTTTCACCAGGGTTAACTGATGTCGAAGCTGAAAATAGATGGTCATACCTGAGAGAGTGCTACAGGAAAGAGAAAAATAAAGAAAATGAGTACGTGCTATCAGGATCAGCAGCTCAATTATCTTGCCCATCTGGATTTCGCTTTTATAATGATATGACATTTTTGGATGATGTTCTGAGTCGCAAAACGTAATTTAATTTGATGTACGATCCATAAAGTAGGTGGATGTAGAGGGAGGAAGGGGTAAGATAAATGCTTTGCTTGGCTGATGGAGGGAAAGGGGGGGGGGGGGGTTTGATCTTCAGCTACGTAGTTTTTTATTCGTCTTGTATTTCAAAAAAAAATTATACGCATAATTGTAATTATTTTTTTTACATCGCTCGAGTAATATCGCAATTGAAATGAGTGAAATAATCGCGGTGCAGGTGAATTTGTAAATTTGAATTATGATTTTAATTATAAAAAGTATAAGATAATTCAATTTCACTTACACATAGATAATTGACATCATTCATTTGGAAAAAGAAACTATGTGTCATCGGGGGGGGGGGGGGCAAAACCAGTAAGGAGGGGTGAAAAAGTAGCAAAATCAAGACCTACTCTATGGACAGTCCTATATAATGCTACGTCATCATCATCATCATGAAGTAATCAGTCTTACGACTGGTTTGATGAAACCCTCCACCCCTGTCTATTATCCGCCAAACGTTTAATTTCTACATATCTACTACATCCCTTGTCTTGTACGATTTGTTTCATATAACTTGCTCTAGGTCTACCTTTACCAGTTTTACCATTCATTTTCCCTTCCAATATTGTTTTCAATAAACTCTCATGCCGTAATGTGTGTCCTATAAGATTGCTTCTCCTTTTCACGATGTGTTTCAAAAGATTTCTTTCTTCATTTATCTGCTCGAGTACTTCTTCATTTTTGACTTTGTCTATCCATTTTATTCTGAGCATCCTCCTATAACACCACATTTCAAAAGCTTCAAGTCTTCGTTGATCAGTTTTCCCCATTGTCCAAGTTTCGCAACCATACAATGCTGTGCTCCAAACGTAACTTTTCAAGAATTTCTTCCTTACTTCCAAGCTTATATTTTTTGAGCATAATAACTGTCTCTTTTGATAAAAAGCCTGTTTCCCTTGTGCTATTCTTGCTCTTATATCTCTTTCGCTTTTGCCGTTCTCTGTAATTATGCTTCCTAGATATTTGAATTCTTTCACCTGTTCAATTGTCTCGGTATCTATTTTGATTCTCGTTCTTCTAGCTGTTTTCGCTGCTGTACACATCATGAATTTTGTTTTGTCTTTATTTATATTCATACAATAGTTTTCCAATAATATTGTTCTCATGGTGTTGAGAATATTTTCTAACTCAGTACTACTCGTGGCCAATATAGCTATGTCATCCGCGAATCTCAACATACTTATATTTTCTCCTGAATCTGTAATTTCGATTGAATTTCCTCCTTCACTTCGTTCATTGCTTCTTCTATATATAAATTGAACATCAGTGGCGATAATGAGCATCCTTGTCTCACCCCTCTTCTTATTTGTGCTTCCCTTCCTGACCCTCTATGTCTATTATTGCACTTTGATTCTTATATAATTCGTATATTATTCTTCTATCTTTATAATTTATTCCCACCTTCTTCAGGATCGCAAACATCTTCTCCCAGTCCACATTATCGAAAGCCTTTTGTATATCTACAAAACCTATGTACACAGATTTCTTCAGCGCTATCCTTTTCTCTATTACTGCCCTAAGTGCTAAAATTGCTTCTCGCGTTCCCCTATTCTTTCTAAAACCAAACTAATCCTCTGCCAATCTACTCTCTATTTTATTTTCCATCCTCCTGTATATAATTTTGGTCAGTATTTTCGAAGCATGTGAAGTTAAACTGATCGTTCTGTAGTTCTCGCATTTGTCTGCCCCTTGTTTTTTCGGGATAGCGACAATTTTATTCTTTTGGAAATCTTCCGGTACTTCTCCTTTTTCGTACATATCTCTAATCAATTCAAACAGTGCGTCGCGAGTTCCTTCACTGGAGGCTTTTATAAGGTCCGCACTTATGCCATCTATGCCTGGCGCTTTATTATTTTTCAATTCTTTCAAAGCCTTGTCGAATTCTGATCTCAATATCGAATCTCCCAATTCTTCCTCATCTACATCCTCCTCCTTCTCTAATAGTGCTATATCATCGTTTCCTCTATACAAGTCTTCCAAATGATTGATCCACTGTTCTATTTTCTCTTCCGTTTTTATCAATTGTCGTCCTAGAGAGTTTCTAATCTTATTGCTTCTAGATTTCATTTGTCCGAAAAATCTTTTAATAATCCTATATGCTTCATCTATTTTTCCTAAATGCAATCTTATTTCTATTTCCTGACATTTCTCTTCTAACCACTGTTCTTTTGCTTTCCTTGATTCTCTTATTATTTTATTTCTCAATGATTTGTATCGTTGCTGGCCTTCTTGGCTATCATTATTCTTGTATTTTCTTCTTTCATTCATCAATTCTAAAATTTCTCCCGTTATCCATGGGTTTTTAGCTTCTACTCCATCATTCTTCAAAATCTTATCCGCACATTCTCTTATATTCCCCTTCATCTTTGTCCATCTCCTCTCTATTCCCAAGTCTTTCTCTTTTTGATCTCCCAATTTTTCATCCAACATTTTCTCGAATGCCTCATGTGTTTGTTTTTGCTTGAGGTTCTTCAAATTCCATCTTTTCTGCATTTTCCTTTTCTTCTTCAGAGATTTGAATTTCAGAGAACATTTCATCATCAACATATTATGATCACTATCTATATCTGCACCGGGATAAGTTTTACAGTTTTTCACTTGGTTTCTAAATCTTTGTTTCACTAATATGTAATCAATTTGGTATCTTGCTGTATCTCCTGGCATTTCCCAAGTGTAGATTCTTCTTGGATGATTTTCGAATAAAGTGTTTGTGATAACCATCTTATGATTTTCACAAAATTCGACTAAACGTTGTCCTCTATCGTTCCTCCTCCCTAACGCGAAATCTCCTATAATGTTGTCCTCTTTTCCTTGTCCTACTACCGCATTCCAATCCCCCATCACTATCAAATTCTCTTCTCCCTTTACATATTCTATCACTTCTTCTATTTCTTCGTACGTTTGTTCAATATCTTCCTCCGAATATGCAGATGTGGGCATGTATACTTGGACTATGACTGTGTCTACCGGTTTTGTTCTGATTCTAACCATCATCACACGTTCATTATGTTGCAAATAATTTTCTATTCTATTTCCCACTCTTTTATGCATTACAATTCCTACACCTGCTTGACCGTTCTTTGATCCTGTATGAATTATTCTATAATCCCCACTCCAGAAATCGCCCTCTTGTGGCCATCTCATTTCGCTAATCCCCATTACGTCTATATTCAACCTATTCATTTCTAATTTCAAATTTTCTAATTTTCCCGCTTGCCTCAGTGATCTAACATTCCACGCTCCGACTCGAAGAATGTTGTTTCTTTTCCCTATCCTATTCTTCGGTTTTCGTTCCTTGCTGATGAAGCTTCCTCGAGCAGCCTCCACCCGGAGATCCGAACGGGAGACTAGTTTACCTCCGGAATATTTTACCCGAGAGAGCGCCATCATGTATTTATTAATTTGTTTGTTTGTTTTTGTTACATAATATTCCAGGTTAGGAAAAAGGTTTCATTTCCTCGGGAAGTATTGAAACATGTCAAGGAAGGTAGTTTCCCCTTGCTTTCCTTCCGTTTGATTTTGTCGATGTTTCTGGCATTAGGATGATTTCGTTTCTCTCAGTTTGTATTCTTTCTCTTGAGTAGTTTATTCCACTCAAAAAAAAAGATCCAACTCTGAGATACTTATCCTCCCCACCACGTAAAGGAAGCAGATACTACCAGGGATGGATAAAAAGGATATCAAGGACAGGTATCATGAATATCCCCCTGGAAGACCCGCAATCATCCACGGGGAGGATAATGCTACGTGCCCATTAAAATGAAAAATTTGAAAATTTAATCTCATATAATAGTACACAGTACATACCCATACACAATGGTAGTCCCGATGCATTCCTAAATAATTCTTTATGAATTCATCGTGGCGTTCTTCAAGAACTCCTGTTATGACAGTTCAGAGAGGATTCTGTATGAACTTCTTGTATTTGAAAGCAATTCCTAATGAATTCTCTCCAAACTGTCATAACGGGAGTTCATTTGGAATTTGCATGTGCTCCCTGCTGTAAAACTCCCATAAAACCTCATAGGTCGTTTCATGGGTTTCAATTAAGTTTCATCAGTTTCCAAGAGGTTTGATATGTGTATTTAAAATAGTATTTATGAGATTTTATGGGACTTTACAAGACTTACGAGGTCTGATGGGATTTCATCTGGAACACCTTCCTAATCAAATCTCATTAAAACAGATAAGACCGAAAAGTTTATGCGGTTTGATATGTGTATTTGGAACAGGATCGATGAGGGTTTATCTGGATTGATTAGGATTTCGCAGCAGGGCTGTGTGAGCAAGTTTCACAAGAATTCTGAAGAATTAATAAAAAATTCTTCTGAGGTGCTGTATGCGAACTGCAGAAGATATTCTATAGTATATTACACTCGTACAACACAAGAATTCCTCAATCTTTGAAGGAATCTTAAGAATTATTTGAGAACTGTTTTCGAACTGTGTTCCCTAATGAAAAAACCTGATATCGGAATTCCATCGTGAAATCGTCAATCGTATTGTATTCTTATCGGACTCGTCCGATGATGAAACAACATGATGGGTTCCCGAAATCTATGATAATTATCCGATATGAAACCAACCAGCTACTCAATAAACATTTCGAGTCGAAAAGATCTCTTTCAAGATCATCTTCCGAAAGATATCTTTTAGACCTCTTTTAAATATCTTTTAGACGGAAGACATCTTTTAGATATCTAAAAGAGCTCTAAAAATATCTTTTAGATGATCTTGGAAGACCTCTAAAAGATGTCTTTTTGTTTTATTGAGTACCCGATGATTTCACAATAGATATCTATATCAGGTTTACATTCAATATTTTCCGTATATATCGTAACAATATCGGAAACTCTTTGAGAACTCATGTGCTATCTGGGAAGGAAACAATATAATTAATCATTGAACGATAAAATTTCGATATCGGGTTTTTCCATGAGGGTTGTATGGGGAAACTGACCGAATTTTTCGTTCGGCAGAACGCTAGGAAATGCTTAGTTTTTGAGTTGTAGACAAAATAAATTGACTTTTCAAGCTGCGAGTACACCGACTATTCCAATGATCGAGGATTATACTTATATGTCACTTTTACTTGATTCGGCTGAAGTGAATTCTGAAACTCAACATTTCACAGCATTTTACCAAACGAAGAAAATTTTTTGTTTCGTCTTTATCTGCCATTTCAAGGGTGTCAATTTGTTCTGAGATTCCCTGTATTGCATAAATGAAATCCATATATTCAAATTGAAAACTTTTTTTTGAGCACGGTAATTTAGAACCATAAAGAATTATGCGAATAATTAATATACCATGTTTTTCTACATAGAACAATAAGCAGTCTTGGAAATGACAACGGCATGGAAGATTTTCAAACATGTGCCAACAGTTATTCGACTTTGGAAAATGAATGTGTTCCCGGCCCCTCTGATAACGCAGATATAGAATCACCTACGTCTCATTCATCAAGTAAAAGTACGTTAAATTTGAGTAATTGAGTTATTAATTACCATTCCTATCATTACTATTATTATGATTTTCTTTCTTTTTATTACTACTGAGGGCACTCGCAGTGGCGTGGTGAGAACATCTCTGTCCTTTGTCAACTCGAGTGAAAACAAGGATACTAGGCGGGATTTTCCCGCCTTGTATCCTTTGTTTCGCGTTAGTTGAAGGAAGATAGAGAAGGTCTCACCCCGCTACTGGGCACTCGAGTGCTGCATCATTCATTTCTTTCCAACTTCATACATTGGTAAAAAAAAACAAACCGGCTATGTGGAAAACGGCAAGAGATATTAGGGCTCGAGTGTTCTTGATATTATTTCATTTAAAAATTCTTAGAACTGTAGGCATCAACTATTTTCATGTGTATCGTACAATCAGAGATGAGCTGGGAGAGATTGCTAACGCTATTGTGAAATCGTGGAGAGTTCAACTTTTATTTCCTTTCAAAAATGTATTCTGATTGGTTGGATCATTACGTTCGATTTGAGCGGAGCAATCAGAACAAGCGGTTAAAAAAAAAACGTTGAAGTCTTCCACTCAGTATTCAGTCCACGTTTTGAGGTTCCGTTAGCAATCTCTCCCGACTCATCTCTGGTACAATACGTTTATTTTGCAGAACGAAAGGCTGATAAAAATAAATTAGAAGAGGTTTTCTTGAAGACTCTACAAGAGCCAGCTCACACAATGAGCCCTATAGATGGATTTTTACTGTCCTTGGGAGAAGGATTAAAAAAGTTGAAATTTGAAGAAAGATTAGAATTACAAGTACATATGTTACGTTTAGTACACGAGGCTGTAAAAGAAGCCGAAAATGAGGTATAATATCATGTTGGCCAATTAATATTAATTTTAATGTTTCAATTAATATTACTTTCAATATTGATGTTTTCATTTTTATTTTTTCATCATAAAAATATTTTATCGTCCTCAATATATCAATCAATATTCCTTTCAATATTGATGTTTTTATTTTTATTTTTTCATCATCAAAATATTTCATCGTTCTCCATGAAGAATACCTGATAATAGTATAAAAATTATAAGTGCAGTAGAAACTCTATATGTGACTATCTGTGTTATTTTCTCGCACACAATTCTATATTGAATGAAAAAAGCGCGCAAATAGTTGCATGTAGAGTTCCCACTGTATAAACGTAAATATCATGTTATTGGAATTACAAGTGACATCGTTTTAGTTCCTTACATTCTAATGAAGTACTCAATCTACAAAAAAAAATTGTTCATTCCAAACATCATTAATATAATATATTAAATTTATTGAGAAAGCATTGGCTATACTGTGATGTTGTAGAATACCAGTATTATAATAAGTTTTAAAATTATAAAATCATAAAAATCGCTCGTCCTATAAATTCAAATCATATGACAATGTTTTTTTTTATTTTCTCCTCACAAAGATTATATAAACATTATCTGAAACCAAATATAACGCTGTATAAAAACAAAGTAAAAGCGTAAATTAAGGTATAAAATTTGTGAAATGAACATTTTTAATGCAAAGTTCAGTAATAAAACTGTGAAAAGTTGCAAACATTAGTGCAAATATTATAAAGACACTGTTATGTTCAGTATATGAATATTGTGAATATTATTGTTTTATGCTGAAATATGGAAAATGAGAAGTAATGATCATTTTTCAATAATTACAATGACAACGGAACCCATGATACTGCAATTCGGTTTTTTATTTTTCAATCATTCGACTCCAATTTTAATTGATTGGAATTCACTCAATTATTGGATGAAACGTTTCAAATTTCCCAAAAATGCGAAAACGATGAGTCTGTGTTCAAGAATTGAGAAGTCGAAAAAACCAAAATTGCTGTATGGTGAGTTCTACTGGATTGTATTTCACAGAGAAGTAGTTGTCAAACGACATTTTCAAGTTTCTTTATTTAGTTCAAATATTCTAGTATGATATAATGTAACGTGTTCTGAGTGATTCATCCCTTGAATTTTAGCGAATATTAAGGTATAAAATATAATTAAATATAGTAATATTTTTTATTGAATAGCGTGAAGTATTTGGAAAACTGTACAATAAGTAATGAAGGAAGAGTTATATAGTTTTCACATTAAGATTTTCATTCTAATTCTTAAATTTGTACAAATCAGTCTTAATTTTTTTAGGTACGTTTTTCATCACAGTTTCATCATTTTCAACACTGTATCTTCTTAAATCTACTAAAATATACTATATCATGGGTATTATTTCATTAACATATTAGATATTATGTACTGTAAATATATTCACTTTCTATTGATAATTGAAATGACTTATGAATCATCAAGATTCTAAATGTTTGAAAAGTTTATATAATGAATTGAATAAAATTAATTAAAAATCATTTGCCGCAGCTTTTGCCCATTGCCAATATATTGCTCCAGTAGTATCAAAATATTCGGCGTATAAATTTCGTATGTTCACAGCATTCAAATTATCGTGCGACTGTACTGGTCTGCAATGATGATTATTATCTTGAAGGGGTTGTAATCCTGGAATTGGTCTACTAATTTCGATAGAACTTAATTCAGTATAACGTTGCTCTGAAGGATTTTGAAGTTCTTCTTTAATGATGTAATTATGTAAGCATACAGTTGCTTTCACAATACTTTCTGCTGTATTTAGCGATGCAATTATTTCTTTACGGTAAATTCGCCACCTAGCAGCCAAAATGCCGAATGCACTCTCTATGAGTCTTCTTGAACGGCTGAGTCTATAATTAAAGTCTTTTTTCCTTTGATTTAAGGAAGTATGTTTTGGATAAGGCTTCATCATAAATTCAGTTAATGGAAAAGCGTCGTCTGCTCCTAATACAAATGGTAGCATTGGCCCATCTGTTGCAACGTAAGAAGGTGGCGGAACTTCTAATTCTTTCCTAAGAAATTTTTCCCCCATAATGCTGTTTGCAAACACACCTCCATCACTACACCTACCTTCTGCACCAATATCGACCATAGAGAACATGTAATTGGCATCTGCAATAGCCATCAGAACAATGCTGTGCCTCTTTTTATAATTAAAATAGGTTGAACCACTCCTTGGCGGTGCCTGTAAATGAAATAGTACTCAATGAATATTACAAAAATTGCAATGAATGACTGTATCTTCACCAAAATCGAAATTCAAAACCTCAACTATTCAAAGAGGGTGTTCGACACTATTGACCATTTGATTTGAAATTCCTCTCGATAAATAAGATAGAAACCGATGTGTAAATACAAAACGAAATATTTTTTATGGAAAGTTTGTATTTTGTAAATGCATACAACATAACGGTTGAGAAAGAGTTCATCATGAATTCCTTTGGAATTTTTCTAATTCAATATATTATTTTTTAATTCATCATTACTTCATGTATGAATGTTATTGCACATTCGGAGTTTGTTAACTCAATATTACATTTCAACAAATACTATATGTATACTTAACGTATGCAAATTTCAATAGTGTTTGATTGGTACGATTTCAATTTGTTTTCATACATAATATTCGTCTTTATCAAAACACAAACTGTATTAATGTTGGCAATGATCAAATAAATATGTTGTGAAATTGAACACAGTATTTTTTCATGAAAATTCATCCTCAACACGATGTGATTCTGGAACGTTTTCAAATCGTTGTTAATACATTTCAGAAATGTTTTGAACATGTTAAATCCCCCCATAAATGTGTTGTGTTGCTTCAAATCGTATGTTTACCATAATGTCTACTATAATTTTATAAACATATACCAATTTGAATAGTTGTCTTGTAAAATTCCAATCAATCTAGAGAAAATCTCATCGATTTATGTTTTGAACTTCATAGAAACTGATTAAATAGAATTTAAACCCACAAAATCAGTGTATACAGTTTCAGAGGAGTATTATAGCATGGTCATATTGTATGTGAATCTTATTAATAATGGGAGATCTACAAAATTTTGTATTGATCATATCGTATATTTTATAATAGCATAAGACGTCAAAACAAAATATGCCATCAATACCCTAGTATTATAAGAACATTTTGAGTATTCTGGGGACAATATTCAACTTTTTATTGAACAAAAATACCTTACCTGGATCATCACATGCTTCCCATCAATTGCGCCAATGCAATTAGGAAAATTCAATTGAACTGCAAAACCTTCAGCGATGTTTTTCCAGGTTTGAACACTTGGTTGAATAAAAACCTCTTGATGTAACACATTCCAAATGGCTGCACAGGTTTCAGCAATGATTTTAGAAACAGTATTGTATCCTATTCTATATGCATAGGATAGTGACATCATACTGTCACCTGCAGCTGAATATCGTAAACATACTTGTAAGCGAGTACGAGCACTAATAGACTCGCGCACAACATGTTGTTTTGTTATTAAATGTTGTGTTTTTTCCAATAATTTTTCAAACATCGCAGGTGTCATTCTAAAGTACCTAAAGAATTTTTCTGGATCGTCATGCAACTGAAGGACTAGATTGTTTGAATCACCTTGCATTAATCTAGATTCAACAGTAAAGATTGGACGAACCCACCAATTACGCATACTCTCTGTATCTTGAAGGAGACGATATAATAAAAATAATTTGAGTAGCTTTGACTGTATAGCAGATTGATACCATAATATCATTTGATATTGCTTATATAGCTCGAATATAACCAATAGCGCAATATATGAATCCATGTTATTTTATATTGATTGCTGTGTGAAATATTTTGATTTGGCTGAAAATAACAAAAATTGCACATGTAGAATATTCACACTTTGTTTGAATGTATATTTCAAAATCTAATTTTGTAAAGAAAATAATGTACAACCAAGAAAGAAAATACGATTATGTATTTGTGCCACATACCTCACAGTAACTTATTCAGATGTGCTTGCAAATTGCATGAAAAATCGTTAAGATTGTAATATTTTTTGTTAATGAAAACAGATATTTTTTTTTAAACACAGAATTTAGATGTATATAAAATTTAGTAGTAGTCATTGATTTTATTGACATTCAGGCAGAACATAAACCTCTATTTAGAATTTTTAATACTAGTTGAGTTTGTTGCAGATAAGCAATGCATAAAAAAGTATTGAAAAATTCGATAAATTTGAGGTTATAAAATATAAACATACTTGTTGACTTTCCAAACCTGTGCTCTCCCATGGATCGAAAATGTTACGACCGGAATGATCAGGCATTGATGATATTGGCGATTTCCTGAAGGAAAATCCATGAGAAATGTTGACGTTATTTTTTATTGGGCATTTCATTATTCCGGCGGAACGAATTCTTGTTCATGGGAGACAAGCGGTTCTGAATCGAACGGAACCCTAGATATTACTAATAGTTGCTAACATCCCTATTCCAATCCGGTCAAGTATTCCGCTCCATGGGAGAGCACCCTCAACACTCAAGTTTTGGTGATTCTATGGTTGTAACCTGGAAATTATCCAAATACTTACCAATCTAGTTCCTTCTATCTGCGATAATTCCCGGCATATTATTTACAAAAAGGAATCAACTTTTCACCAATCAGTGGCACTGAAGTTTTGGTAATTCTATGGTTGTGAACCGGGAATTATCCAAATACCGACCAATTTAGCTCCTTCTATCTGCGATAATTCAGGTATACTATTCCCAAAAAGGAACCAACTTTTCCCCAATCAGTGGCACTGAAGTTTTGGCGATTCTATAGTTGTGAACCGGAAATTATCCAAAAACTGACCGATTTGGGTGCTTTCATCTGCGATGATTCCAGGCATATTATTTCCAAAAAGGAACCAACTTGTCCCCAATCAGTGGCACTGAAGTTTTGGCGATTCTGTAGTTGTGAACCGGATATCATTCAAAAACTGACCAATTTTGTTCTTCTCATCTGCAGTGATTCCAGGTATACTCTTTCCAAGAAAGCACCAAATTGTTACCAATGAGTGCCAATGCAAATTTGGTAATCCCATGGTTATGAACCGCGAAGTAACCAAAGACTGACCAATTTGGTTCCTCCCATCAGTTGTATTGTCAAGATGTTTTTCCAAAAAGGAGCACATTGTTATCAATTACTATCAATGAAAACTCGGTGATATCGTGGTTATAAACCAGAAAGTAACCAAAAACTGACCAATTTGGTTCCTCCTATCTGCGGTATTTCAAAGCTGTTTTTCGAGAAAGGAAGCAAATTTTTACCAATCATTAGCACTGTAGCTTTGGTGATTCTATGGTTGTCAACCGGAAATCATCAAAACACTGACCAATTTTGTTCCTTCCATCTGCAGTAATTCCAGGTAAACTCTTTCCAAGAAAGCACCAAATTGTTACCAATGAGTACCAATGCAAATTTGGTAATCCCATGGTTATGAACCGGAAAGTAACCAAAAACTGACCAATTTGGTTCCCCCTATCAGCGGTATTTCCAAGATGTTTTTCCAAAAAGGAACCACATTGTTACCAATCAGTAGCACTGAAGATTCGCTGGTTTCATGGTGATGAACTCGGAATTATCCAAAAACTTACCGATTTCGTTCCTTCTATTTGCGATAATGTCAGGCATATTCTCTCCGAAAAGGAACCGAATTGTACATCCTTTTGATTCCATCATTCACTACCAAAATTTGTCCAAAACTCCTCCCATAAAAATACCGATCGTGTAGTAATTCGTTGGTAATCATGTGGTACAACAAAGTCACAAACGGTACGACGATTTGACCACAATATAACCAATTTCCAACCACAATATTACCAAACCACAAAATTACCCATTCCTCACCAAAAATTCCGGTAAAAACGAAATCGCTAGGGCGGATGGGGGCCAAATTAACGAAAAACCAAATCAACGAAAAGTTGGTTGGGAAGCGAGATACGTCACACTCTCTCTTTTCAAACACTGTCAGACACTGATTTCGTTGATTTGTCTCCTCGTTGATTTGGCCTCCGTCCGCTAGGGCGACATCGGAAGAAAATCAAGCAGAAAAGAATTCAACAACGTAAAAGATCCATTCGCTTCAAAATCTAAGATAGCACGAACTCCTAAGAAGAAAAAGGATAATAAAGAAGATACCGCGACTAAAGCTGACATTCCATGGGGCGTCGAGTGGCAGCGTCAACATCGGAAGAAAAGGGGGGTCCGATTGGTTCTCTTTTTTCTCCCAATGTTGACGCTGCCGCTCGACGCCCCATGAAATGTCAGCTTAAGAATATAATAATAGGAGCAGAAAAAGAAGAGAAAAACGCTGGTGAAAATACCAAACTCGATCTTATAGAAGAAAGTGAAGGAAATCAGAACGACTTAGAAAATACTTGTACCACTGATGAAATAACAGAAGAAACTTGTGAAGCAGAAGAAGAAAATACTGAAGGAGAAGAAGAAAATTCTAGTACTTCAGAAGACACTACAACTGATAACCTATCACTCGACGCTGACGGAGAAACGGAAGACGACTGGTCAAATTCATTGGAAAATACCGTTATCACTAGTACTCCACTCAAGGGAAACGTGACAACTAGTAATCTGAGTATAAGCTCGAGAATTGCTATTCCTGGTATCAATAAAGGCAAGGAAAAGCGCAACAGAAAATTATCCGATATAACTAAGAAGAAAACCAAGGAATCTATCAGGAAGACGAATAATTACGTAAAAATACAGGACGCGATATCACTGACTCCCGTTTTTTCAGGAACTCGCGATGGAGCTAATTT
Source organism: Gonatopus flavifemur (assembly GCA_018340375.1). Lineage (NCBI taxonomy): Eukaryota > Metazoa > Arthropoda > Insecta > Hymenoptera > Dryinidae > Gonatopus > Gonatopus flavifemur. Next base: position 17,335 of record JAFFJZ010000074.1, on the reverse strand, counting down.
CAGCGGATTTGCAGCAGCTTGCACCGATGCTAGGACACTTATTGACCCAGCAATGGAGAAGAATTCCACTACCATGATAAGATCAAAATGACGAGATGGAGCACTACATATTGCTCGCACCCCAAATTCTGAAACAGTTGCTCATTCCATGAATGTTCTAGAAGGAATCTATGCTACTCGTGAATCTAGCAAAGATCTTATCGGGAAGCTCGGTACATTATGTCAACAAACACATGAAGACGCAGCCACTTATTTCAATAGGGCCAGAAGATTGGGTTCTAAAATGATCGGAGCTTATAAAAATGAGAATACCAATGTAATAACAGATGCTGAAGAACAAGAGCTTGAAACTGCTGTATGCAAAGCTTTTGTACGAGGCCTGAAACCGGAGATATTCAATCAAATGGAAGAAAAAGAAGATCCCAATAATGCTGGACCAGAGGCAATCACGAAAGAAGAGGAGATCGGAGCTCAAAAATTACTGAGAAAATTGTCCCTCAAAGAAGAAAAATGTCTCTTCTGTAAAGAACCCGGACATCAATCGAGTGATTGTCCGATTGTGAGTGGAAAAAAACTCCAAAATGTTGATCAATGCTAGATCTGTGGAAAAGAAGGGCACACTGCCACACAATGTTACAAATATAGACAAATCATGGATAACAAGCAAATCCAATGTCAAATTGGTAGAAAATTCGGACACTTAGCAGCATCATGTAGGAGTCAGAATAATGTGAGATGCAATAACTGCCGGAAATATGGACATACAGTAAGTGAGTGCAGAGACTCGTTCCAAAGGAGTTCAGATACTTGCCAGATATGTAAAAAAATCGGACACCGAGCCGATGAATGTAGATATTACCTACCGATACAAATGATGCAACCTTCCTAGTGAAGATGAATCATATAAGAACATACATAAAGCATATAGAAACCATATGACCATATATGACCATATATAATTCATAGGCAATCCATATTGAATCCGTATATAATCATATATGGCTCATACAGAATCCATATATGACCTCTCGATGCAAGACTTTCCCATACATGTGAAAAAATTCTGTCACATATGAAATATTTTTCGTATATGGATTTTATATGGATTATATATGAGTCATATATGATCATATATGGATCACATATGGATTCAATATGGATTGTATATGATTCTATGCATTTTCATATATGAATCATATATGAATTTTATATGTATTATGTACGCATTATGTATGGGTCATATATGTTCGTTTTTTACTAGGGCTAGAGGTTGTTAAGAATGCAGTTCGACGAATCATACCATCGAAAATTGCCATCTAAATAAAACTTGTCCAATATGTAACAAATTCGGACATTTCGCGAAAGATTGTAGAAGCTCCATCAATTGTCAACTCTGTAAAAGAAATGGACACGAAGCAGATCGCTGTCCGGAAATCCCAACTGGAAATCTGAGGCCGACTGGACAATGCCAATTTTGTAAAAAAATCGGACACACCGCGGAAAACTGTTACCAATTCGAATATCGGAAAAGTAATGGAAGTTACTGCACATTTCGCAAAAATAATACTCACACTATTGAAGAGTGTAGAGTCCGGAAAGGCGCCCAAAATTTGAGGGGTTCGGGAAACTCCCAGGGCCTCCCCCGCAGGGAGGCAAATACTCAAACTCAGGATATGGTACGAACTCAAAATACTATCCGACCGAATCAAAGCATACATCATGCAATGATCCACGCGGAAGATACAATCGAACCACAGATGTGAAATTAGCTCTGGAATTGCATTCTTCAGCAATTTAAGTCAGAAAATCGGACCTCGAATCGTCACCTCCCTATTAAATTCAGGTGCTGGAGTTTGTCTAATCAAACAAAACGTGATAGAAAACTTGACTGCAATCGATACTGATGAGATACTGTATCCATCAGGAACATCACCGGAAATAGTGCCAACTTGAGAAAAATTCGATAGAAATTTTATCGGACAGATAACTACATTTTATGTAGTGCCCGACGATTCCACCATCAAACATGATGGAATTATCGGAATTAACTTTTTGTCGGAACAAAAAGCCGAAATCAATTGGGCAGAAAATTGTTCAGAATTTAATAATTCGGAGAAAAATCCTCTTATCCAAGAAACTAGAGTTGATACAATTCCCCCACGAATCAGAAAAATTGTGAAAATCCAAATCGAAGAGACAAATTCATCGGAAGGTTATATACCCCGTGCAACCATAACCAATGGTGTATATATGGGTAACGCAGTTGTCAAAAATCTCAATGGGTACATATACATGCCTATAATCAACACCACCACTGAAGTAGTCCAAGTATCTATTCCTACACTCAAATTAGAAGAAATTGGAAGAATAAACCACGAAACTACTTAAACTATCCGACGTCGAACTACGAATCGGAAGAAACGAAACTCATATAAAATTCCACAGGAATCCATCAATTTTACTAGGGAAGGAAACGAAAGATTTGGAAAAACGGAACAACCATTGAGGTTGGACCATCTAAATGAAGAAGACAAAGAAGAAGTTGGAATCCTAATCAAACACAGCTTGGATCGATTCCATATTCCTGGAGATGAATTGACCCACACAGATGTACTAGATCACCAAATATCAGCTACAGATGATAAACCAATTCACACAAAACAATATAGATTTCCTCCGAATTCAAAGGATGGAATTATTAAACAAATTGACGAATTATTGAATAATGACATAATTCAACCGTCAACTTCCCCATACAATACTCCTGTATGGATTGTACCGAAAAAAGCTGACAGTCATGGGAACAAATGATGGAGACTTGTCCTAGATTTTCGAGCGTTGAACGAAAAAACTGTTAATACCGCTCATCTATTACCAAACCCAGATAGAAAAGCGTGCTATGCATTTTCATAACATAAAGTGCTCAAAATAGCGTGCCGTCAACTTGAGATTATAAACATAATTTTACTTGTTGAAGGTGCATGTAATGGTGAGATCATGTATACATCATAGAACCATTCGGTTCACATACCATGTTCGCATAAACATAGTGAAATGCGGAAACACCTGAGTACCATCATGACAGCATTCATGTGTGAAATAGTTTTCAGAATTATTTCTCCATTATCGATACATTTCTGTTCCACGCAATGCTACCTTCATGTTGCCATTAATATAGCAAAACATGGCTCATTTTTCTCACCGTGATATGGCTGAACATGGTGTCATAATCCTTCAATAATGGTGTCACGTTATTTGACGCGAAATGCAAGTATTATGTTGCCACGTTTCGCTGTAGCACAAAGCAAACACCACGATCGAACAAACAAACAAAGAAGCAAACAAACTACGGGCGAACACTTCATAATAATTGAAATATCGCTCTGTACAGCACTTATACTTGAATCGGAGAATTGCTGTACACAGCGATATCTTGATTAAAATGAAGCGTTTGGTCGTAGTTTGTCATAAACGATTTGGCTGCTGCCACGCCGCTAGTATCCCCTTAAATGGATACTAGCGTCGGTAACTCGCGTGATCGGTTGACAGAGACAAAATCATGAGATAGAAAGAGAGATCCAATACCAACGCTAGTATCCCCTCAATAGAAACGTTTCAAGACAGCATCACAGTGGTTGAGGAGATACTAGCGTACCATCCGAGTAAAGATTTTGTGTGATAGATTTCTCCGAACTGAGCTTATGAAATTGTCTGAAATTTTCAGGAAATGATCTTGGATACCTTTTCAATTGCTGTACAGAGTCCAAATTGTGAATTTCGGGCAGAAAATTCTCTTTTACCGACTGAGAAAGAAATTTTTTTTCTACATTCAAAGTTTGGACTCTGTACAGCAATTGAAAAGATATCAGAAATTATTCCCTGGAAATTTCAGACAATTTCATAGGCTCGGTTCGGAGAAATCTGTCACACAGAATCTTTACTCGGATGGTACGCTAGTATCCCCTCAAGGTGATGCTAGCGGCGTGGCAGCAGCCAAATCGTTCATGACAGACTACGAGCAAACGCTTCAATTTTAACATGATATCACTTGGTGCAGCACTTTCATTCAAATCAGAGAAGTGCTGTACCAAAATGCAAATGATTTGGCTGCTGCCACGCCGCTAGTATCCCCTTAAGAGGATAATAAATAAAGATATCAATCGAATAATCATCGTATTTTATTCCTACATTTCCTCTCGAGATCGGTGTTTTCAAATTTCAGGACCAGTAATCTACATAGAATAAATGAATTTCATAAATTTCTCCGTATATCAACGCCATGGTATGTGCTAATAATGAATCGATTATGGTTGCGCGGGATGTTTTCATGTAATGCATTCATAATACATGCATTATGGCAGCATGATTCGGCTCGTTCTCGATGCCACGGTATGTGTCAATGATGCATTGATCATGTTTGAGCGGAATGGTTTCCCGTAATGCATCCATAATACCATAAATCTGACACCATGAATGGCTCTCATTTCATATGCCATATCGTGCATCGATGATTCATCAATTTTTGTGGATCATAATGTTCGCTTACATTGTCACCAATAACAATGCTCAATACGGAAACACCATGGTACCATCTTGCTAACATTTTTATCCATACCATGGCTCCATGATGGTACCATTATGACTACATTTTTCTATCTGGGGAATATAACTGAAATTTAAGATCAACTAGGAGATGCAAAATATTTCAGCACCTTTGATCTTGCATCTGGATTTCACCAGATCAAAATGAGTGATGAGGACTGACATAAAACTGCATTTTCCACGCCTCATGGACATTATGAATTTGTAAGAATGCCGTTTGGTTTAAAAAATGCACCTGCAACCTTTCAACACTTGATGGATATCGTATTGACTGGGCTGCAAGGGACTGAATTGTTTGTTGACGTAGTAATTTATGCAAGAACTCTGAGTGAACATCGGAAGAAGTATTCGAATTTATTGCAAGGTTAAGAGAAGCAAATCAAGAGCTTCAACCAGATAAATATGAGTTTTCATGTCGAAAAGTTGCCTATCTCGGACATATAATTTCTGATGAAGGTTTAAAACCAGATCCGGAGGAAATTGGAGCCGTTCGACACTTTCCGAACCCGAAGAATCCTAAAAATATCAAGCGATTCCTGAGATTAGCTGAATATTATCGACGTTTCATTAATAATTCTTCAAAGATTCCTAAACCGTTAACAAAATTATCACAGAAGGATGTTCCATTCGAATAGAACCAGGAGCAACAAGGAGCTTTTGAAACCTCAAAGAATTGTTCATGTGAAAAACCTGTATTAGAGTACCCAGATTTTGACAAACCATTTTTGCCAGCTACGGATGCAAGTGGTTATGCAATAGCCGGCATCTTGAGCCAAGCACCAATTGGAAAGGACCAGCTTTACGCCTATGTATCTCGATTATTAAATCAAACAGAAATGAAGTATAGTACATCCGAAAAAGAGGGACTTGCGATCCTCTATAGTGTGTCCCAATTTCGTCCTCACTTATATGGGAGGAAATTCACGATTGTAACGGACCACAAACCACTGATATGGATGAGGACCGCGAAAGATCCAACCTCTCTCAACCAGATGGGAATCAAAATTGGAAAAATATGACTTCGATGTCATATATGAAGCCGAGAAGGCAAATGTCAATGGAGATGCTCTCTCTAGAAATCCACCGTTTTCAAGAGAAGATTTTGTAAATAACAAAGAAATAGTCGAAGATATTAGAATATTATATAATGTGAATGCACCACAACCAAGGAGATCGACGAGAATCCCAAGACCTACAGAGAAGGGACAACAATACCTCGACGAAATTAGAGGAAAAATCGCCAAATTGAGGAAGAATCTTTGGAATAACTCAATGACTCCATCGAAAAATTTAGTGATGATCAAAATCCATTGGATGAACATGAAAATCATTCTGATCATTTAGATAATCAAGAATTGATAACTGAACATCATGAACATTACAATAACAGCATACATGATATGGATCAAAATGAGTCCGAAGAAGAAATTCCCAATTATGAATCAGAAAATGAAGATTTATATTACGAACGTCTCAATAGGGATACGGTAGAAGGTTTCAACGACTTAAGTCATAACTTATCTTCTGTAAATAGTGAATGTAGTGAAGAATCTGATGACGAATTTGTTCATGGAAATTCACCTGAGTTTGTAGATGGGAATGGAAACTTAGAATACGAAGAATCTGATGAGGAGGAAACTTATCAGAATTTGTACAAAAATTTGAATAAACTGATTTTTGGTTCGAATATATATGAATCGAGAGATCCTTCAGAGTTGAAAGAAGATAATTATACATTTTTCCTGATTGATCAAGGAAAACCCTTTGAACCAGTTGTTCAAAAATTTCCAGAAAAATTCGACATTGGATATTTCCAAACAACAAATCTAGGAAGATGCGTTGCAATTAAAAAAGGGATCAGATGGTGGTTTGGCCTTGACATTGGACCATCCGATAGAATCCCTACACCGAGAGGAGCCATGATGAATTTACAAAATTGCATTCGAGAAATTAAATAATTCATGAGACTGAATGAAATGAGCAGGTGTTGCATCCCAAAAATCGAAATCCCGAATGAACTCGATTGAGACAGAGTCGTGATTGAGTTCAACAAAGAATTCTGCCACATCCCAATAGAACTTACGTTTTGTCTTGGAATAGTGAAAATTCCCGAGATGTCAATAAGAAGAAAATTATTTGAGGAAGCACATTATTCCACTGCTGGAGGACATGGAGGAGTAGCCAAAACCTTCAATAGATTACGATCAAACTACTACTGAGAGTCCATTGAAGAGGACGTTCAAAATTATATCTCTTGATGTCTCCCATGTAAATTGAAGGAGGTTACTAGAACCCGAACTCAACAACCGATGATGATAACCGATACACCCGGTTATGCTTTTGAAAAAATCGCTCTAGATATTGTGGGACCTATTAACCCACCCATACGAGAGGGAAATCGATATATACTCACGATGCAGTGTTTGTTAACGAAACATTGTACAGGAGTCCCCTTACAAAATGCTACTGCTTCGTCTGTAGCAAATGATTTTCTAAAACGCTTTGTATGTATCTATGGAGCACCAAAATTAATACTTACAGATCAGGGCGCCAATTTTATCTCCAAATTCATGAAAACTATAACTAAAAGACTACAGATTGGACAATTAGATACAACTGCTTTCCACCCACGAACCAACGGTTCCTTGGAAAGATCGCATGCTGTCTTAGCAGAATATCTCCGGCAATATGTGTCGCAAGACTCCGAATAGGATCAATGGGTTGAGTTAGCAATGTTGTCATATAACGCTAGTATCCATGAAAGAACGGAACGTTAGTATCTCCATATGAGTTAGTTTTTGGAAAATTTCCTTTACTACCTTCTAGTGAACCTTTGCCTTCGTTTGAGCAGTTCAAAACTAATGATGAATACTTGATTGAATTAATGGCTCGTCTAGATGAATTTCAGCGTGAAGCCAGAGAAAATTTGCAAATCGCCAAAGAAAAAGCGAAGAATTACTCTGGTCGAACAACTGAGATCACAAAATTCAAAGCAGGAGATATGATTCTTTGAGAAAAGGAATGAAACCTATGAAACTGGAAATTCTTGATGAAGGTCCATACAAGATAATGGGAATTCTCAACGATAAGAACGTTAAATTGCAAATGGGAAAGCGAGATAATGTAGTTTCTATCGACAGAATAGTTCTATTCAATAACAAAAATGATGACAGCAATGATTAGTTATTAACTCGATTTGAACCTCCACACCTGTATGAATGTATGTATGTGTGTATGATTGTATATATATTCGATTTCTAACCTTTCAGAATAATAAATTTAACCTCTAAATTTTTTTTCTTTTTTTTCCCTCCTCTTTTGCTGAAAACATACAAAAATATATACGAGGGTGGATTGATAAGTTTCCGGCCTGACCAAGAAAAACAACGTTTTTAAGAATTTTTTTTTTTTATTTCTCAACATAATCTCCTCCAAGGCTGATACATTTCTCATAGCGGTGTTCTAGTCTAGTAATGCCATCTCTATAGACTGATTCGTCAAGCTCCTCGAAATACCCATTTACAGCTTCGATTACTTCTTCATTGTCCGCGAATCTCTTACCGCCAAGCCATTTTTTGAGGTTAGGAAACAGATAATAGTCACTCGGGGCTAGGTCTGGAGAGTAGGGAGGGTGCGGCATTAATTCAAACTTCAGATCGTTGATTTTAGCCATCGCAACGATTGACGTGTGCGCTGGTGCGTTATCCTGATGAAACAAGATTTTTTTCTTCGCCAGATGAGGTCGTTTAATTTTCACTTCGTGGCTCAAACGTTGCAATAAGTCTGCGTAGTATTGACCAGTGATAGTTTTACCCTTTTCAAGGTAATCAATGTATATAATACCTCTTGCATCCCAAAAAACAGTAGCCATAACCTTGTTCGCCGAAAAAATTGTTTTTGCCTTCTTTGGAGTTGGTTCCCCTGGTCCAATCCACTGTTTAGACTGTTCTTTGGTTTCAGGAGTGTAGTGGTGGACCCAAGTTCCGTCAACGGTTACGAATCGACGCGAAAATTCGCTTGGATTACGCTTATACAACGCCAAATTGGCGGTAGAAATGTTCTTTCGAATCAATTTTTGGTCGACTGTTAGCAAACGCGGCACCCATCTTGCACAGAGCTTTTCCATATACAAATGTTGGTGCAAAATATTTTGTACACGTTCATATGACATCTTACAAGTCTCAGCTATCTCACGAACTTTTAATCTGCGATCTTTCAGCACTATTTGATGGATTTTTTCGATCATATCTGGAGTTGTGACCTCAATGGGGCGTCCTGAGCGAGGCTCATCAGAGGTGCTCACACGACCCTTTCTGAACTCGGAAACCCACTGCTTAACGGTTGAATATGATGGGGAGGATGTCCCCAGTGTTGAGTCCATCTCTTCTTTAATTTCCTTCGGCGTTAACCCCTTCAAATAAAAGTATTTGATGACAGCACGATTTTCCAGCTTTTCCATTTTTACGAAAAACACAGAGGCGTCTTGGTCAGCGTGCTCTCAAAACTAAACTAACATGGCGATCGGACTGAAACTATAGCTACAAGCTATCTAAGGATGGTACTATAGAACGCCACCTCAAGGTAGGCCTAGTGGCGCCATCTCTTGGTCAGGCCGGAAACTTATCAATCCACCCTCGTATATTTATGTTGTACGTGATAGTAAATAATGAGAAATTCACTCCGAATAAGTAGTTGCCTATCCTTTAAGCTTTCATTATAATGTACATATATATGTAGATGGTGCATTTCTTGGGGAGGCGTCTCTTCATGGTCCGTGCTACACCATGAAAGAGGCGTCTCTCACCACCATGAAATTCATTGGCGCCTGTTGTCCGGTAGCGTTCAGCCGCTCCGAAATACAATGAAACCGCTCTCAAAAAAACAGATAGACGAGTCATGTTTTTTTCTAACTCACAAACCCTCGCCCCATCGCTGCGGGGAAAGAGAGCGGGGAAAACTAGAGGAGCAACCAAAGAAGAACAGAAAACAAGAAGAGCGCGTAGGAGCTGGAAGTAACGGCAACGACGTAGAGGTTGCCCTTTTCAGGGCAATCATATACGAAGAACCGGTGGCGTGGGATTAGCTCCTGGACATTTTGATCCCAGTATCACCTATCCGAGACCCCGAGGGTGATGCTGTGTCTCTGGTAGCGAAATCCGCTCCATGAGGAGAAACGTTCGTCGTCGTTGGCTCCCTGATTCTCTCTCTTTCTAGGAGAGAGATTCCGTCTCTCTGTCGCTGAAACACGTTATATACATATTTTAGTGTAAAATAACTCATATTATATGTCAGACTGTCAATTAACAATGTCTGACTATTTTCATACTTATCTACTGTGAGATAAATAATTAATTTTTTTAATCAAAAAGGGTGTCTGACCACTTCCGGATATAACTACTTATTAATTGTTCAATAAATTTTCATATGATATCTTCATATCTTATATTCTCGTTTTTCATTGTCTTTCTATTCAAAATTATCAAGTTAATAAATCTAAATCAATGTAAATTCATTTCCAAGTGCTCATGAATATAAAATTCCTTCGAAGGAGCATAATATGCATAAAAAAAAAACTAAATCGTCAATTTTCCTTCTCCTTCGTTTCTCATTATACACCAAACACTGGTATAAAATTTATTTCCGTATTTCATTTAATCGTTGATTCATCTACTAATCATCATTCAATTTTCCTTTCCCTCACAGTCATTTTACGCACCCCATACGCGTACCAATCCCATACTCTGACACCCAGAGATGGAATACCTGGAAACCGGAGATTTCCCTATGAAATATTTTGCAAAGAACAACAAGGACTCCCTATTATCCAGCAACCCTGGAGATACGGAATTTGAGAAAACGGAAGAAAAATCACTGATTTCACCGTCGTCTCTCTCAAAATACGTAAAATAAACGTAGATTTCAATGAGATCCATTATAAATTCACCAGGAATCAAGATGTTTCAGTTCCAACTTGTGCAGAAGGGGAATCAAATGTTAACATCTATGATGCGACTTTTACTGGGGAACCCCCAGAGAAGATTCGAGCTACCAATGGAGATGCCACGATTCACGAATATCCCGTTCAAAAACCGACACGAGTTTGTAATCGACTTATTTGGGATAATGGTAACATCAGAGGTATGGACGAAAAACTGTTTTCTGCTCTCACATCAAAATATTGATCTGACTCCCATTCAAGAAAAAGCTAACCAACATGACCTTCACTTTGGAGATTTCTGCCATTTGTGTGTCCGTAATGAGGATATTAAGGAATGGAAATTTCGAAAAGATATCTTGTATTGAGCAACTGTTCGCAGTGACTTGATGAACTCGAACATTCTCATTGATAACAAAGCTCATCTTGAATCCGACAAAAATTCATTTTCTAAAGACTTGGAATATTATAAAATTTTGGCAGAAGAGGGAATGTTCAACAATGAACTTAACAACCAAATACATTGGGAATTAGATAGAATAAAAGGGATAGGCAATACAAAGTTCAGTAAAATAAAATGTCAAGAGAAAACTCATAATCAAACTCAATGACAAACAATGGCATGTATGTGCAATTTGAACCCTCGCGATTTTTGCGAAATCTGCATGAAATCATCAAGTCAGACAGAATGGAATCGAAGATGCCAAGTTCTTGAAATTTTAACAATATACTACCGTTATACCGCTTCTAATAATCATAACAGTTTCTTGGAAAAATAGGTTGCCCCAACTAAAATCCCTGGTATTTTTGAAAGATTTCAACCAGTAGAGCCACCCAAAGGTAGAACAATCTATCGCGACAAAATCATTTGGAAAGGCGATACCATTGTAGGAGTAGATGAACAATTATTTAATTCCCTGCGTTGTAAAGACTCATACCATGGGAGCTTGACCAAGATCCAAGAGCATGCTTCCCCAAATGATGTTGATACACGTGATTTTTGTGACATATGTGTACATCAGAAAGATGCATTAGAATGGCGGTTTAGAAGATTTGCATTGCAAGTTGGCATTGGAAGGTCGGAAGATATAATTGCAAAAAGATTTATAGCTGCAAGTAAGAGCATAGCTGAGGAGCCATTGATGTTACCATCCAAATGTAAATTCACAAACCCTCACAAGAAAGATGAAACAACTTTGAATGAAGTAACAACAGAAGTGTCAAAAGTTCAAAATTTCACAAAAATATCAAATCGACTCCCTGTACATCATAAGTGCAATAGTTCATCAGAAGGATATTGTAATAAATATGCTATCAGGTGTTCCCCATCAAAAAATCCAAACCCACAGCGTATCTTTTGTTTGTACTGTGGAATAGATTCGTATAAATCAACTAATCAGATGAAAGTTAACTTTTAAAGTTAAGTTTTTGTTCAAACTATGGTATGAAAATGCCAGAATCACAGTAAAATTCTTTTGCACAACACATATATACAGGGTGGGGCATTTAAAGTGACGCGGGCGTTTTTTCCAAAAATACAGTGAGATACGAGAAAATTTTTCGGACAAAAGTTGTAGGGGGACATCCGATGGTGGCCTTGACTTTGACCTCAAATCTCATCTTCAAGGGCATTCTGAGATCAACTCTTGTTTTTTAAATAGCATCTCATATTTTTTACTGCAGATTTGGATTCTAGGTCAAAAACCAAGAAACTTTTGTCTGAACCATTTTCCTGAAATCCGCAAAAATGGCGCTCTAATCGATATTGTTCCATTTTGAATCTGAAATTCGAATAACTCGAAAACGAAGGGTCTTGCAGAAGAATGTTTCGTACAAAAGTTGTCAATACACAACACATTTCAATCGTCTACATTATCACCATTCAGAGCTCACGCGATGTAAACAAACGACGGGGTTCAGTGAAAATTCACGATTTTGGAAGTCAGTTTGTCAGTTACATTTGATTATTACTTGGTTTATGACAAATTGGAAATCATGGATATCTGATACACGGTTTCTGAAAAGATCGATATGATCTACATTCACGGTGAAGTGCATAAGAACCCCAGACAAGCATATGACTTGTATGCAGAACGATTTCCTGAAAGAACAACGCCATCCATTAGGTATTTTCAACGCATTACAAAATTATTCTCAGAAACGGGAAGTGTTACAAGGGAAAAACGACATCGAATGAGAACTGTTAGCGGAGAAAATGCGGAAGTTAATGTACTAGCTGCAGTAGCCAATAATCCACACGTGAGCTCTCGTGAAATTGAACTCCATTCGGGAATTTCTCGAAGAAGTGTTCTTCGAATACTGAAACGTCACAAATTCCATCCGTATCACATTTGTTTGCATCAAGACCTTCACGGTGATGATTTCGAAAATCGTGTACAGTTTTGTCGATGGGGTCCAGCGCAAATGCACAATAACAACTTCATCAACATATTATTTTCTGATGAGTCGACGTTCACCAATCATGGTCAAGTAAATCGACATAATATGCATTACTGGGCGACAGAAAATCCAAGATGGTTACGTCAAGTAGAGCATCAAAGACGATGGGCTGTGAATGTTTGGTGTGGTATTTTTCGATCTCGAGTAATTGGAGAGAAGTACAGACATTTCTCAGATCAAGTACTTCCAACATTACTTGAGGACATACCTATTCAGGAACGATTGAATATGTGGTATCAACACGATGGTTGTCCATCCCATTATGCAGTCACAGCTCGAGAAATATTGGACAGAGATTATCCTGGACGATGGATAGGACGTCGTGGACCAGTTCATTGGCCTGCCCGTTCTCCGGATCTTACTTCTCCAGATTTTTTTTATGAGGATACATAAAAGATACAGTTTATCAACAAGCACCGACTACACCTGAGAATATGCGTCAACGAATCATCAATGCATGCGCGAGCATCAATGAAGATATTTTAGCACGAGTTCAGCAATCTTTTGTAAAACGTTTTGAAATGTGTATTGAAGTCGAAGGCCATCATTTTGAGCATCTACTGCATTAAAATTATCCAAGTGATGTAGACGATTGCAATGTGTTGTGTTTTGTCTGTTATACCCCATCACCTCCGTTTCAGTTCAAGGGGTCCCCCTTGGAATCAGACAACTTTTGTCCGAAACATTCTCCTCCAAGACCCTTCGTTTTCGAGTTATTCTAATGTCAGATTCAGTATGGAACAATATCGATTAGAGCGCCATCTTTGTGGATTTCAGGAAAATGGTTCAGACAAAAGTTTCTTGGTTTTTGACCTAGAATCCAAATCTGCAGTAAAAAATATAAGATGCTATTCAAAAAACAAGAGTTGACCTCAGAATGCCCTTGAAGATGAGATTTGAGGTCAAAGCCAAGGCCACCATCGGATGTCCCCCTCGATACCCTACAATTTTTGTCCGAAAAATTTTCTCGTATCTCATTTTATTTTTGGAAAAAACGCCCGCGACACTTTAAATGCCCCACCCTGTATATATAGAATATATATAGAATAGAATATATATATATATATTAGGGTGTGTCAAAAAAAATTTTTTCATCATTAAAGGGGCTTAAACCCTTCATTCCGACCCCAAACTGAACGTCATGAAACCTCAGGCCTCTAGCTTCAAATTTAGAGGTCGCTCAATCGGGTTTTATATTTGCCAGTTCGAAAAGTCACCTAATACATGGAATTTCGGCATTTTCTGGAGAAAATTCGCTGCCAGGCACAATTTTGAAGATATCACGATGAACTGAGGCTCAAAATACTCGTAAGCGATCCACCTTTGATGATGATCTACCTTTCTTCGTGAGGAGGGTTTTTGACGTTTTTTACGAAGGGTGAAGTTCACGAAACACGTGTAAAATGGGAATGATAATGATGAAACAAAGTGAAACCGTACAAACTATCGACGGAATGTTATTGACCTGTATTTTCCCGTAGAGAAGGAAACATTAGATGAGTCAAGAGTTCTCAGTATGATTCAGTACCAGCTAGCAACCATGTTGCTGAAGTTCGAATCGTTTTTTGAAACGAATTCGTAATCGAATAAACAGAATATTCAGCTGTTGGACACCCCAAATTTTGCAGTACATTCTTAAATTGATGTTTCTCGTTACAGAGAGTCAATTCGAGGGAATAAATACAGATGACTTGTTAGATCCCATGAGTTTGGATTTTCGTTTCGGTTTTATAAACGATTCAAACTTCAGCAACATCTAGCAACCCCCATCTAGGGGTGAGAAATGAATTTTCCCAAAAATGGGAGTTGTTTTTTCAAACCAGACGGATATGCAAAAGATTGCATATGGATTCATGGGATGCTGAGGAGTGTACAAATTTGCAATAAGGAAACCTTGAAAAAAAGTTTTCATGAAAAAATTATTTAAACAAATTACAGAAAAAATCATTCCACGTAAAAGCTGATACCGCTATTCGATTCTACGGAAAAAAATCGTCCTGAAATATCGGAAGGCGATATCAGGTTTCACTTGGAATAATTTTTTCTTCAATTTGTTTGAATAATTTGTTTACAAACAATTTTTTCGCAAGGTTTCCTCATTACAAATTTGTACACTCCTCAGCATTCCATGAATCTATATGCAAACTTTTCCATATCCCGTCTGGTTTGAGAAAACAACTCCTATTTTTAGGAAAGTCCATTTCTTACCCCTAGATGGGGGTTGCTGGCTGTTACTGAATCATACTGAAAATTCTTGACTCATCTAATGTTCCCTTTTGCACGTGGGAATACTAGTCAATAACATTTTGCCGATAGTTTGTACGGTTTCACTTCGTTTTATCATTATTATTTCCATTTCACACGTGTTTTGTGAACTTCACCCTTTGTGAAAAACGTCAAACACCCTTCTGACGGAAAAAGGGGTAGATCACCATCGAAGATGGATCCCTTACGAGCATTTGGAGCCCAAGTTCATCGTCATATCTTCGAAATTGTGCCTGGCAGCGAATTTTCTCCAGAAAATGCCGAAATGCCATATATTAGGTGACTTTTCAAACTGGCAGTAGAATCGGAATATAAAACTCGTTTGAGCGACCTCTAAATTTGAAACTAGAGACCTGAGGTTTCGTGAGGTTCAGTTTGAGGTCGGGATGGAAGGTTTAAGCCCCTTTAATAGAAAAAAATTTTTTTTTGACACACCCTAATATATATATATACAGGGTGTCCCATTTTAATCTTTAAATGCAAATATCTCAAAAACATGCATCTTAAACCAAAAGTACTCCACACGAAAGTTGTTATACAAAGAGGAGGCCACAAAACTACGATATCAGTTTTATCATAGATGGCGTTATGATCGATTAAAATGGGGTCAACATCATTCTTTTGAACGGGAACCCCCACTTCTTATTGCATATCTTGATTCTACGCAAATAACTGAGTAACTTTTGCTTGAAACGTTTTTCTAAATTTTTGAAGATGGCGCCACAATCGATAAAAGATGAAGTCTATGAAACAATATGCGGATATCTTGAGGAATGCATCCAAGAGGCGAAATATCTCATTCGAATGTTGTTGAGAGAGAGGACGACACAATAGCGATATCAGTTCCATAGTAGATGAGAAGTCATGAGATGAACTTCAATTTTCCGAATGGAAACTCCTACTTTTTATCGGATGATTCTACGCGAAAAAATGAGGAATGTTTGTTTGAAACATTTTTCCTACATTCTTGAAGATGGAAACGGTGGAAAATGAGGTTGATGAAAAAGTGCTACTGCATTATGTGTTGAGCAACGCTCAACAAACAAATCAAAACAATAATAATTTCAGAGAAGAAATCAAACACAAAACACAACAAATGTCATGTTCAAAACATTGTAAATGACTTTAATTCAATGTTTTGGAAATGACATTCATTGTGTTTTGTGTGCGATTTCTTCTGTGAAATTATTATTGTTTTGATTAGTTTGTTGAGCGTTGCTTCACACATAATGCAGTAGAACTTTTTCATCAACTTCATTTTCCACCGTTTCCATCTTCAAGAATTTAGGAAGAATGTTTCAAACATGAATTCCTCATTTTCCGCGTAGTATCATGATATGCGATGAAAAGTAGGAGTTTCCATTTGAGAAATTGAAGTTCACCTCATTTTTACCGACCACAGCGCCATCTACTATGGAACTGATATCGCTATTGTGTCGTCCTCTCTCTCAACAACATTCGAATGAAATATTTCGGCTCTTGGATGCATTCCACAAGATATCCGCATATTGTTTCATAGACTTCATTTCTTATCGATTGTGGCGCCATCTTTAAAAATTTAGAAAAACGTTCCAAGCAAAAGTTACTCAGTTTTTTGCGTAGACTCAAGATATGCAATAAAAAGTGGGGGTTGCCGTCTCAAAAAATGATGTTGACCCCATTTCAATCGATCACAATGCCATCTATGATGGAACTGATATCGTAGTTTTGTGGTCCCTCTTTGTATCACAACTTTGGTATGGAGTACTTCTGGTTTAAGATGCATGTTTTTGAGATATTTGCATTTTAAGATCAAAATGGGACACCCTGTATATATATTTTATATACTGGGTGATTCAAAATTGCCGTACACTTTTCTGAGAGCAGATTCTTGATGAAGTCCTGAAAAGATTTTGGTCCAGAATATTCAAATCTGATCCTTAATTCCGGAGATATGAGCGTTTTTCAATTTTTAAAAAAATCCAAATACTTCGGAAGTGCCATATTTCTGACTTTTGAATCCAACACCATACACTAAGTCAGATAACGGGGTATCCCTGGAAGAAAATGAATCCTTCGTTGTGGAGTTATACC